>VNJR01009021.1:600000-1083757 GCA_008042585.1 Drosophila punjabiensis | reverse complement strand
CCTCAGTTTTGAAGCTATCTGAATAAAACTTTGCAGATAGTCTTCTATATACTCTCACTCGTACATAAGTCGGAACGAGCCGGATCGGTCAACTATATCATATAGCTGCCATACAACCGATCCGTAATTTTGTTGAAAAAAAATTATAACTTCACTGTTTTCAAACATATCTAAATCAACTCTCGGCTATGAGCTTTCTATATTGTTTCCGATTTTTGGATTTAATTTTATAAAAATCGGACTACTATATCATATAGCTGCCATAGGAACGGTCGTGAAATTTTCAGAAAAAAAATTATAGCTTTGTCAGTTTTCAACATAATTTCTTCTACTTTGAGATACTAGTATTTCATATTTTTTCAGAATTTTGTTGTAAATTTCATCGAAATCGGACGACTATATCATATAGCTGCCATACAAACGATCGGTAAATGTGGATGTAAATTACATTTTATTTTACATGTAAAAATGTAAAAAAATGTATAACTGTAAAAATGAAATTGAATTAAAAGTAATTCGTTTTAAAATAGATAAGGTAGGATTATCTGGGATCTGCAAGGGTATACAAACTTCGGCGTGCCGAAGTTAGCTTCCTTTCTTGTTTCTGGCTTAAATTGAACACATGGTCTGTTACACTATGACTAATTAAGAAACTTATTTATATTGGTATAAAAATGTAAAGCAAATTTTATGGATTTATTAAACTTCACTGAATATTAATACTGAATATAATAATAATGTATATTTTCTGCATTTAAGTAGCCTGAATTATGTACTTAATTAATTTTAGGAATCATTTTTAGCAAAATTTCTTGATAGTTATAGTATTTTTTTCTTCAGTGTAAACCATAGCCTGAGCTAGGGCTTTAATCCCGTCGATTCGAGTTCATTAAGCTCCTTAAATGCGGCCCAAAGTCGAATTAATATTCCAAACAACATTTGCCGCATTCTGTGTCCCCTCCTTCTCTCTCTCTCTCTCTCTCTTCTGTTGCCGTTTCATTTGCTCTCATTTGACAGACCCCGGCGGAAAGTTGAGCCGAAAAGTTCAAAGCAGGCACAAGTCAGGCAGGTCAGGTCAGGGGCAGAGAGAGGTATCGTCTGCAGTTGGCTTTTAATGTTCTCTTTTGCGTTTCGCTTTTCTTTTCTTTTCATTTAATTCAGTTTTCCTTTTTTTTTGCCTAAATGGTAATTAAAATATGCCCAGATGGTGTCTGGCAGATGACCATCAGCAGGAGGAGAAGGTGGCATCCGAGTGGCCTCCGAAGGTCAATTGCAATCAGTGAGTTCCTTGCGCCATCTCTCTCCTCGGGCGCGCTAAGCAAACACTGTCAAAGTGCAAAAAGGTCATCCAGCAATTGCTACTTTTTCAGTTCTGCTTTGATTTTGTGAAGCTGCGACAACACTCTACACATTTTAATTGGATTCGGTTGAAGGCCTTTAAAGGATTTTCAGAGAGATCTCTTGACATTTTCATTAGAATTTTATATTTTTATATACGAGGTACTAGAATTTATTTATATTTTTCTTGAGCTTAAAACTTTATATATCTTTAAAATAATTTAAGTAAATCCACATCACTCCTCTGTAAAGCCTTTCTTTAATCCGTAATTGTTGTCTTCTTTATCCTTGACAGTTCCTCAACCGCAACCAAACTTACTTCCCCCCTCCCCATATGCTTTCCACATTTTCCGCCAGCCATTTAGCGAACTTTGCCGCCATCTTTCATTCATAATTTGCTAGTCCCCCCTTTTCCTTTTTTTTTTTAACTGCACACACATACACATGGGGGGAGGGGGAAAAGAACAGGAAAAAGGGAAAAGCAGCTGGGCGACAAGGAAAACTGTGTCAACGCAGCCATTTGGCAGCCCAAAAACTCCCCTCAGCCAACACTGCTGCTGCTTTTTCCCACTTTGCTGTTTTCCCTGTGTGTGTCGTGTCTCTCCAGTTTTCCGCCACGCTGATGGCGACATAAATAGCACCGCTTGGTTGATGGCTTAGTCCCGCTTACCCCTCGGAAAATTCCCCCATTTTTCCCCCCCGCCGACGCTATTCGCCATTTCCCAGGTAACAGCCGCCGCCAGTCGCTCATAAATGTAAACTTTTTCGGCTAGTTACATGTAATTATGCCGTTTTACTGGCGGAAAAGATGAGAGGACTTTTCCGCTCCGCAGGCGGGATGAAAATCATCCTGCCGGGAGGAGGGACTGAAGCTACTGCGCTGCCTGGGACTCTTGATACCTTTTTACTTGATTGCCAATTTAATCGGCTCGCAATTTTCCGCCTTGGCGCCATGATAAGAGAGGGGCGTGGCCGTGTCTAATTTGTGTATCAGTGCAAAAAGGGAGATCAGATCGGATCCTTCAGAGAGGATTTCACAACGCAAGGCGACACTAGACGGCGGGAAACCCTCGTCGATGGTTTTATATTTATTTATTTGCACACTGGCACACACATAATTCAAATACGTGACATGCATATGTACACTGACTGCAGTTAATCTTCGCTTAAGTCCTTTGCGCCTGTCAATTTTCCATGTGGCCAGAGGGATGAGTCTTTTTTGTTGCGTTTTTCTAGAGACAAAAAAGTATTTTGTTAAATTTTTGTTAAAATAAAAAAAGGATAATTTTTTACTTGTCAGAGGGTTCATATATAGTACAATTTATGAAAAAAATAATAATAAGCTAAGTTGTATTTTTATGACAATTAGAAGCACAATTTATAATGTTGAATCTTATTTATTCTCATTAAAAAAATAATTATATTTAGTATATTAATAAATGTACAAAATATTCACACATTCTGAGCATTAACAATAGAAATGTGTGTAATTTTGTTTAATCAAAGAATGCTCTTATTCTTAGTAAAAAAAGGACAAAAGATGTAGCCAAACAAAGCAAAAAAAGAGAGTAAGCTTTTCCTCTTTCTTTGCCATTACACTTTTTATGAACCTTGTAGAGGGTATATTGCATTTCTCAAGAGGTTTGTCATTATACAAAAATCTTAAGACAGAAAATAATATATTTGTGTAATATTTACTTTAAGCTGTAATGTCTAAGAAAACGATAGTAGACTTAAAGTTAATATTAGAGTTAGTTAAAGTATTACAGATAATGTTACGTGCATCAATAGAGGTACTGTGTATAATTTCTTAAATCTTAACTTTATTTAAATTTAAGAAATAGCAAAACCTCCGTTCAATCCCTCTCAAAGAGAATATAAACTTCGACTTTTTCGACTTCCTGTTTCTGCATTTATTTTTACACCCACGTTGGTTCTGCCCATATGGGTGTGTTCTGCCCGCGTGTGTGCAGCACACTTGCATGTTTGCTTAGTTCACATGAAGTCAGTTGTTAAATTGTTGGTGGCGTCTCTGAGGCTTTCATACTCCTCTTCCTCGCTCTGTGTGTGTGTTTCCCTTTTTCCAGGCGGTTCCGGCGGTTTTCTGGCTTTATTCTGTGAGGTTTTCATTTTTTTTGCGCTGGCCGCAGTTCCTGCTGCCTTTGTTCTTGGCTTCAGCAAATAGACTTTAAATATTTTGTGCACTGAATTTATCTGCATGCCAGTGTGTGTGTGTGGGCGTCCACACACATTCACAGGCAGGTGTAAAAGATTTATGACAACCGTAGAGGTCGGTCGGAAGGGGAAATGTAAATACGATTCTTTTGCTTTTCCGATTTATACTTTTGGCTGTCAAATAAAGGGTCATTCATTGGCTATTTTTGGCACGTCCTTGTCGGGACTGAGGCGCGTGTTTGCCATCTTTTGCTTCGTTTTTTATTTTGACATGATCCCATAAACGTTTAATAAAACATAATATGCTTACATACAAAACATCTTGTGGTCAAAATTCGATTCGCTTGTGTGAGCAACCAAGATTGAGGGAATTTTAAATGCTTTCAGGCGATTTTTAGGCTTTAAGGTAGGTTAAAACAATCTTTGTAAAACTCATAAGAATGCTATAAACAAATTTGGTAGTTTTTGCTTTTATACTCCTTGAGATATACTTGTGTTTAAGAACTAGGCGTTAAGTATCTTATATGGTTCAGGGTTAGTTTTGATAATTTCTCATTATTTTCTCAAATTTTGAAATATATTTATGTGTTTAATTTACGTGAGATGCCTGGTAAAAACTACAAAATTTAGTACAACGCGATTTGCTGGGGGAATTTGATTAAACTTTTTGCATATTTCACCGGCGAACAAAACGGGAGAAATGTATGTACTCTATATATATAAAACTTGAGCAATTTTAACTTCTTTCGCTTTCTGTTTCTTGTTCTCCTTTTTTTTTTTTTTGTTTCTGTTAAATATATGTATGGCTATGAATTTATAACGCAAAGTTTTGCATTTTGCAAATCATTTTTAACACCTGCGGCAGGGTTAAAGTTCAGTCAGCGTAAAAACTTTGCAAATTAGAAGAGGTCCTGCGCTGTGTTGCTCCCTCTCTGCTCCCTCTGCCCCCTGTTCATATATTTATATTTCGCTCAGCGGAGATTTCATTTAAAATGAGTTAACCTGTTAATGGTGCAATGATGAAGAATGAAAGCAACAGAAAAAGCAAAACAAATTTACAATATTCCAGGCATGAATCGTAAATTTGTTTGCTGTCAGTGGAGAGAAGCCAAGAATATTGCCTAAACAATGGAAGGGAAAATCGTGAGAACAATGCGTGCTTACACATATATACTATAGTTTTGGGGTTAAATCGGGCAAATCGGCTGAACTGCTGACCATAAGCAAACACCGAAACTGAAGATTTATGGCCAACTAATCGACACAGGCAATCCCATAAATCCAGCAGCAGTTCGAATGTCAAATGGCCAAATGGCCAACAGGCCAGTGCCAGTGCGAGGTGAGTTTCCCTTTCGGCCAAAAGCCAAGGCAAATTAAAGTTCAGACCCAATAAATGTTAATCGTTTGCTCTTTGTCTTTCTCCCTCCACCTGTCTGGCTTATTCCTTACCCTTCCTTGGTTTTAACCTTGTTTTGGGTTAGCTTTTGAGCTAATTTGTTAAGGGGAAAAGCAAAGAAAGGTGCTTTAAAAAGGTCTTAAATTTTAATAATAGCTAACAATATTTAAACTACGCTGTTTTGAGCTGAAACTCTTATAAGTATTTTCCTTGTTTTTATTTCCTGCCCAAAATCAGATGAAACTGCAGCAAAACTATAAAGTGGATCAGTATCAATTCCATCATTTGAAGCCAAGTCATTTTATTGGCTGCGAAGAGTCCACAAATCTTCAGATCAAACTTCATGCTGCTTTCGTATATGATATAAGCACTTGTCTAGAAATAAGCCATATGTTTAGCAGAATGATTATAATTTAAAATAAATAAAACATTACCTCCTTAGACATAGTTTCCTCTTCGGTGATAGAGTCCCTACGTTTACTCTGATATTCAGTCGCTAAACCGATAATATAGTCATTCAGGAAGGAGTCCAAGGAGCGGATTGCGAACATGATGAACCAGGAATACAAAAAAAAACAGGGCGTTGCCTTGTCTCTCCAGAGAAGAGTGCCTATGTAACCATTAATGACGTTGAAAAGGAAGTAGTTCAATCGAGCAGTCAGCATCTGAGGGCCAAAAAGTCCATGTATCCGTTTGAGTGTTTCACTAAGTTTCAAGTGCAATGCCCACAGGCGTGAAAGTTCCTTCTTGTTAGACTTTGAGTGCGGAATGAGCTCCTCTATGCGCTCATTGATGAAATCATAGCCTCGGACAATTAGCCAGAAAGCAAGAAAATATAAAAATACGCTGGCCATTACCAAGTTTACTCCAATGTTTAATACTAACGATGGTATTTGTGGCTTGAAACGAAATTCCAGGGGTAATCCGTAAATAAAACTTGACAGCAAATTGCTCAGTGATTTGTAAACAAGTATAGAGATCTTCAAATAGAGCAGTCTCCATAGCTTCGAGCTTGTCTTCTTTCCTGATTTGGACATTTCACGATTCACTTGAGTGATTAACCTTTGCATGTTCAAGGTAATGTTATCCCGACGGAAACGCAAGGCCAATGTGTACATGATTACGGCATAGTTCATTGAAGTCAGGATATACGGCGCTATGCTTAAGAAAGGCGGAACTAGAGGGATTGACGAGTTGTTCTTGGCCACTGTCCACAGGTTATATGGTAAAGCTGCCAACAGACCGAGATTTACAATCCATGCATAAGTCCTCGTTATCCTTGTCTGTTGGAATCTCCCGTTCACATATCTAAAGGCGGTCAGGCCTATGACCAGGGAATATCCGTAAAAAAAGGAGAGAAATTTTTGCATATTTGAACCGATTTGAAGGAGGGCTGCACTGCAACTGAAATGGACTTCTGTTTAACTGACCTTTACTCATTATCCTAACATCCTTATCGAAGATATAAAGTCAGTAAAGTAGTTGATTTGACACAATCCCAACCAGATCTATGGTTTGTTTTGCGTTAACGTCTTTACATATGGTTTTTATTTGTTAATATTCTAAAGTGGAATTACTATTAATAGTAGAGCTTGCAAGAGGGGGGTCCTCTCAATTTAAAAGGGACTCGAAAGTACTGCTCAGTTCGGCAATTTTTGCTCTCTCTCTCTCTCTCTCCCCCTCTCTCTCTCTCTCCTTCTTTATCTTTGTTATCCGCCTTGAGTTCTCTTTTATACTTTTCCTGCAATGCATTTACAAGAAGTAGCGAACGAGAGAGAGTTTATTTATAACTTCATTCTCTAAAGGTTTTGCTTTTCTCTCTCTAAGTAAAATTAATTAAATCATGAGAAAAACAAAAAATACCTCAATTTTCAATGGGAAACTACATACATCAACAATTTACAAATATTTCCAGCAATGAAATTGGGCTTTATAATTAATTTTACAACCAAAGATGTTTATTTTTATTTCAACAAGGTAATTAGGCAAAGTTTTTCCAATTCAAAGGCGGTAGCAAAGAATTATACATTTCCTCTCTGACATATTTTCCTCACTTCACCTTAACTGCTTCGGTTCGGTGCAGGTGCCAGTGATGGCCAAATGTTGTTGAATTTATGGCCAATAAATTAAAAAACTTTTACACCGCCACGCTGGAAGCGAAAGCAAACACGAAAGTGTGTGTTTGTACCTGGAAAGACATTTTGGCAGAAAACATTAATTGAAAAACCCCGGAACGGGGGGGACCAAGTGTGGCTGAACATATCAAAGGCAATTACGGATGCCGTTAACAACGGCCAAATGGCTAAGACACCGCCCAGCCACACCCACTTCCCTGCTCCCGCTGCTGCTCATCTCATTATTTAGTTAATTATATGTTTGTGTGCCGGCAATTACAACTCAGATTTCATTGTTGGCCAAAAACCATTTTGTGGCCTACACTCGGGGTTGGCCGCCATCAATGCGGAGGCTGATGATGACGGTGTGGTGGTGGTGGCTCTGCCCTTACCGCAAAGTTCTAATTAATTTGAAAGGAAACATTTGAGCGCCTTGTGTTGTGGTCACAGTTGTCCTCCCTGCCCACATGAAAGGGGTCTCCTGTTTGGACATATGCAAGGCTCTGCTCATTAGCAGGCAGGACATTAAATAAACCAAACCAAGCAACTAAATAAAGGTTTAAATTTTTATTACTCTTACTTCCTTACGCTTACCCCATAACCATAATCAAGGACCTTGTTTAGCTGCCGTGACGAATCCCCGCCTCTCGGAAATCTGTCAACTATCTTGGCCAGCAGCTGCTGCTGGTCAAAAAAAAAAAAAAAAGTTTCAGCTCTTAACACATTTAATTAAGCAGCGGAAAAAGCCGAAGCGCAAATTTTCGCGGCCCAAGAACCGCACACAATGTGCATTATAACAGGGCCGAAAGTGAAATGGTCTCTCCACCAAGTGCAACTGTTATTTTTAGGAATCCATTTCGGTTTGGCTACAGCATTTCGATGATGGCCGAAAAACCCAGGCTAAAACCGTGGCCAAAATGTTTGCAAAGCGGCTTGACAGCACCAGAGCGGGAGCGCGGTGCGGGGAAATAAAAATAACAAATGGCAAAGTTGCTTTTAGTCCTGCCAAATGTTTGGCAAAAATTTTCGCTGGAAAAAAAGTTTTTAATAAGCTTAAATTAGACAGTTGTATTTTTTACGATTTCATTTCAGTTTGAGCTGTCCCTGTCTCCAGCCTTGATGTGGGCTTTATATAAATTTTGGGCTTAAACAGAGCGGAAGCTAGCTGCAGGATTCTGGCAGGATTATTGTTTTGAAAAAACTGTGGTCTTGTGTTAATTATTTAGAGCTTGCAAAACCTTTGAAATAATGACATTTTTGAGTTATTCTTTGAGGAATGTAATTAACTTGTAATTCAGATTTCCTGCAAATAATATCCTTTAAAGATCTATGACAACTTTAAGGCCACAGACCACCTGCCTGGAGCCATGGGGTTCATTATAATAATGCCACTGAAACGAACATGTCAAGAGACCGAACCGGACCGGACCAACTGACCTGACATGTTGGCCACAAATTAAACGAAATTCGTTTGCCAGGAACGACGATAGAAACTGGCCAACAGGCGGGTCAGGGGGGTGTAGAATCAACATAACATAAGTAATTAACCAAGTGATAAAGAGCCTGGCCCCGTGGCAATACAAGTTAAGCATTCAAGACGACGACAACGACTTGGACGACAACGTTGCCTCGTCATTAGCGGCCAAAAATGTTGCATTTAGTTGTGGTCCTGATGAATATGGTTAATTTCAGTCGTATATATATATTGTATAGTATATATGTGCATGGACGAGTCTGGGAAATATGTATGTGTATTTGTCCCTGGGCGACGATGACAGCGCCTGACCAAGACACATTTTTCGTTTGTCCTCTAATTGCATATCTGAGGATGCTGATTATTATGGAGATGATGATGATGAGCCAGTCGTACAATTACCAGCATCCCCCGCTGTGTGAACCTCTGTTTTGATGTCGTGGCCAGAAGAGGGAGAAATCGTCGTCGTCCCTGGCCTTTGCCCGGGCTTTAGTGTCTAATTAAAAGCAACAGCAACTGGCCTTAATTTATGCCCGTTGAGGGACAGGCCCCACCTCGCATTCGGTGTGTATTTGCATTGCGGATGCTTAATGTTTTTGCTTTTAAAAAAAAGTTTACATCATAAATCGCACACTTGGACCATAATTCCCAGCTGGTCACCAGAAGGTAAATTTGGCTAATTTGGAATTTAATCGGAAGCCTCAAACTCGATCATAGCAATCCTTGACTCAAGAGTTGGCCTAGCTTCCCTTCGAAATCCCTCAATACAAATTTCAGTCTCAGTCCCGAACGAACACGGATAGTTTTATACAAACAAATAAGTCGGCAATAATTTAGTCGAAAATTTCTAGTTTAGTAAAAGTATTGTTTCCCTTTGATCCAAATTCAATAACTGCACCACCATGGATGATGCATCCACAGAAGCGCCTATGGAAGCGCCAATAGGTCAAATTAACCCTAACTTTAACTTGGACAACGAGCGATTGGATTGCGAGCGCATAGGTAATCTCACAAGATATTAACTTACATAGTTAAATTCCTAAAAAAAAAACAGATGAGATGACAACACGGTTCACCTGGATAGAAAGACCCTCTTTCATCACTGTCCTGATGCGATTCTTTGGCAATATGTTTGGTGAGTTGACAGGATTCGCTCCTCTGAACCTTAAAACTAATGCTTTGCCTGCTTCATCCCCAGTCGATATCTTTAAGGCGATCTTTAGCTGAAAGTATAATGCTCTATATATGATATATAATGCTCGTAAGGATCTTGTGTGGCCCCAGTTTTAAATAAATCAAATCGTATGTTAGAAAAAGTAATACTCTGGACTGTATTTTACTGTGGGTTTCTTTAAGATGCAGTCTCTAATTGCAGTAGATTTCATCGAATACGGGAATGTGGCAGTGACAGGAGCAGTTATCATACTCCTTAGCAAGTTCCGAAATTTCAGTGAGAAAGTTCTCTAGATTGTCGGGATTTCTAAACACATTCTTGTCCACATTGATCTTCTTTTCAGTCAGAAAGTTCCAGCGTCGCATGCTGGCAATGACATCGCCACAAAAATCGCGTTTGTTCTTCTCCGCCGACCTCTTGACATTCGCCAGTAGTTTTTTGTCTATTTCTAAATAGAGAAAAATTAGTAAATCAAGCATTTTAGCTCAAAGCTCTTCCCCACTCACTCAATTTCTTTTGCTTCTGCGCCAAGGCTTTATTCGCCTTCTTCTGCGCCACATCGTACATCTCGATGATCCTGTACATCCGCCTGTCCATGTCCTTGGACATTTTCAAGTTCTCATAGCAGTTGGGCTTGCACTGGCTCCAGTATTGAGTTTGACTCTTTGGCCTTTTGCGACTCTTGCACTGGTCAATCTCTTCAGCCACATTTTCAGCTTTTTGAGGCTTCACCTGTCCATCGCGGAAACGAAACTGCAGACTTGCCAGCAGTTTCTCAATGCGCGACAAGCAGCTTTGAATAAAGAGTAATATTTTAAGCCAAAATATTAATTAAAGTAAACAGATGACTCACCTGGAGTTCTTCAGAGAGTATACCCCGGGTATGGCGTGGGTTCTTAGCAGATGGTGCAGCTTGAAGGCCACACAGTTGAGCAGATCCTCAGCGGCACAGACCTGCATTTTACGCAGACGATTGTTGTCGTGCACCGTCTGCCTTACCTTCCAGCCTCGGAACAGGGCCTGAATCTTGGTGGCTGCCATTTGATAGTGACGCTCCAGCCTCTGCTGCAGCAGGTTCTCCACGAAGCTGAAGTGCTTGTTCCTTACCGAGAAACCACGCCACCAGCGCTGGATGGTGATGGCCGCCTTGGTTCTGTTGCGGAACTTGGCGAGATTGTAGAAGCGCCTCCAGCTGCGTTGAATGGTGCGGGCAGCTTTGAATTGTTTGTAGTCCAACAGGAGCAGGGATGTCCTGGGGAATAATATATATAGTTATATAGAAATGTGAATTTTTAATATATTTTAAAGTGGATTCAACCTTATATGTTAATTTTTATAGTTAAACATAGATAGATATATCTAGTAAACTCTGAAATTTAACAAAATAAAATGTGGTTTAACACCCAATCACATATCCTCTCACCGTGTCATAATTTGATGACTCGAATCTAAACTCAGATGCTCAGAACTGCAAATATCATCCCAGCTCTGCGAGGATTCGGTCCTGAAAATAATTGTAAAGCTCTTAAATTTAATGAATTACAATTTTCAAAGAGTGCCAAAACTTACAGCATATTTGTGATCGTCGTGTTCCTTGTGGTTTGTTTTCGCGTCATTGCAACAGCTATTTTCTAAATTTATATTTTTAATAAAACAAAATTAAACTGTGTTTGGCGTGTATCAGTGTGCGTTTTGATTTGAACTAAGTGTTTTGTTTGTGACTGACATCTCGATGGTTTATCGATGTAACGGAGCGGAGATTTCCGTCTAGCTGCTGGCTATAATTTATGGCCCCAACGATTATTTCCGCATAAATCTTTGGGGTTTGCGGTGTGTCCTATCCTATGCTGGTGTCCTGGTCTCCATTCAGACGACATATATTTTATTTCGCCTGTGTATCAACATGTTTCCCGCTTATCGCGTCAGGGGTAAGCAAATTTATGTGTCCTTGCGCCTTGCCTCCTGCGAGCTTTATTCTTTTCCCCAAGCTCCTCCCCGCCATAAATATTCCCCCGAGAGACTTTTCACTTCTCCCGGAGGCTGTGCATTTAATTGAATTGTATGGTCTGGGGTTTGACCCATATTTGCCGTGCTTTTGCCCCTGAAACTGCATTCTCCCAGAGCTTCGACTTCCCCTCTAATTGTGCTCGAATGCTGACAAATGGCCGAGGTCAAGTTGCCATAAATTCGGACTACCAAATGCCATTAGGCGAAGGAGTCCCGTTTTGCCACTTTAAATGAAAATCGATACAGAGCCACGACGCTTTTGCCTGCTCATTATGTGCCACAAATGAACCTCACACACACAGACACAGAAACACACACACAATCGCAAACAAACGGGGCGGAAATGAAACGGAAATTCTCATTTATGGCGCCCTTGACGCCATTTCCCATCTACCATCTCCCATTTCCAGTGGGCCATTGGTTCGCTCGGTCGTCCTATCTATTTGGCCCTGACAAGTTGGCACTGCTTCTCGCTGATTTCTGATGCAGATTGAGATTGCACAGGGCCTGATTGCTGCAGCAGCAGCATCAGCCTCCATGAGATTTATGGTCCGTACCCCCCGATGCTGACCCAGTAACTGATAACCAAAACTAGACCAGAAAGGGAAAGGGACTTGTTGTGCAGAGAAAAAAAATGGGGGTGGGATATAGAATGATATATTTATTTCATAATTATATGAGGTTCAGGGTTTGAAATTATTAAAAAATAATTTAAATTTTTCTAATCGAATGAAAAACATTGTATTTATGAAACAATAAAGTTGTAAGCCTCTTTCTGTCTCACTCGCACTGCCCTAAATGGTTCGAGTCCTGGCTAAATTGATTTATTTTTATTACCTCTTTTTTTTATGTAGATACAATTCTTAAATTACCTTCAACGGTTTTTAAGACCTCATAATTGTATTATTAAAATACAAATTAAAAAGCAACAAACTATAATTTCTCTCTGTGTAAAATGCCCAGCATGAAATTGCAGTTGCCCAGAAAGAGAAAAACATTTCACCTTGAGGTTTCGTTTTGCGGTTTTTTGGGGTTATTCGGCAAGGAATTGCCGTAAATTAGTTTTTACACCTGACTGGTCAGGGGACAGCATGTTGTTTGATCCCTTCTTTCGAGGCTCTCGAAGGGATACCCACTGCCATGTGTGTGTGTGCTTTTAATTGTCCTCCAATCAGAGAAGTCTAGACAACGAAACGGCAGCTCCCAGCGTCAGCTATTTATTTACAGAATGTGTGTTTTGGGTTTGGGTTCGCCTGTGTGTAAATATAGAAGAACCTTTCTGTGAGTTTATGACACACAAACACAGACACACAGAAAGGAGAAATCTAATTTGAAAAGTACTAACCCGTAACGAAGCAATGGCCATATATCAAAAGAAGATGCTAACCCCAAAAAAGCAGCCGGCAAAGGAATTTACGAGCCAACACCCTCCAAACATGTTAACCATAAAATTGCTTTGAGAAAGCAGCGGTGAGAGAAAAAGGAGCCCAGGACTAACCTGACACCACTTTAAGAAAGAAAACCCCCTTAGCTTTATAAAGTTACCCAAGGGGACTTTTGGTCCTGAAAAAGATAGAACTTTCATGTTGAGCTGGTAGGTAGGTATGTTGGTATACCTACAGAAAAGACCCATTCCCTTTTTATGCAGGGAGGAACGGTGTAATTCATGTGGTGAATCTTTCACTGCTTTGTTAACTTTTCTAATATTGCTTTTTCAATTCATAAAAATGTTTAAAAAGAAATAATACATTTCTTTAAAGAAACTATTACCGTAAGATGCAGATACCTGAATTTCTCACTAACCACTTGCTGAATAGGGCATGCATTCTTAAGTTCCTCCCTGTTACACATAGAATTACTCGCTGATTTCTTAGAATCATGAAGCTAAGTCCAACTGTGAAGCTTTAAGTTTTTTGTGTCAATTCGAGAACTTGGAAAAAACTAAAATCGGAGTAGCTCAGCTGAATGACTTCTAGAAGGACTCAGAGAACCAGTCAAAACTTGTCGGCTTTAGGCCAGCATCTTTTGTACATTTCTAAAGAAAAACGCACAAAAAAAATAGGATAAGTTATAAATATATATAAAAATATATATATTAATTATAAGGAATAGCAGGCCATGCCTACGACGTAAGTTGAGAAAACCACCGACGAAACAAAAAGTCTAATAACTTTGCCAAATCAAACCCCACACTCAACAGTAAATTATAGCAGCAACATCGTGTATATATCTATCGTAACAGAAAATTGGATGAACGCCATTAATTGCATACACCACATAACATCCGTGTATATATAAATATATATGGATCGCATTCAGATCGGCGATAAGCTCTACTTCCAGAGAAGCGACGGACGCATGCAATCGGTGACCTGCATTGAGAAGGATTCGGAACTCGGGGTGATAACCGGCGAGTGGGAGGAAGGCTCGGTGTTCAAGGGCAAGGACGTGGCTCTAAGCCAGCTGGTGGACATCAATCCTCATATATTCAAGGCGGAGGAAGGTAACTCACCACGACCACCTCCGCTACTATCAAAGTCACCGAGAAAACTCTGTGCAACAAGTGCGTCAGGTTCTTCAATTCCGACGCCTGCCTTCGGGGGAGCAGGAGGAGGAGGAGCCCAAATGGAGTGCAGGAAGTCGCTCAATGGCAGTCCGTTCGCCGCTGACCGCCTGAAGGTGCCCACTAAACTGCCAGCCCCCAAAAGATCCCTGATTCCGCATGTGGCAGCCGCCAATCGCACTGGCGGTGGCGGTCCCACAACTGCACGTGTCTCCCTGGCCAGTGTCCGTAATGCCAGTCCGCTTTATGGACGCAAGTCCCAAACCGGAAACAACAACAACAACACAAGCGTTACGGGAGCCCAGCGCTGCTCCAATGTGGTGCACGAAGTGAACCGCATGAAGGAGGAACGGGAGCTGAGACGGGCTCGCCAGGCCGAGCAGCTGCTGGAGAAGGATGCGCTGCGCCGCCAGGACCCTGGGAATCCCAACTGGGAGGTGGCCATCATGCTGCGTCAATACCGCAAATCAATTACTTTAAATCCGCTGCGATGCCTGAATCCCCATGGCAATGCCGTACTCCAGATCACGGTCTGTGTAAGGAAGCGACCGCTGGCGCGGCGAGAGGAGCGCATGAAGAACATGGACATCGTCACGGTGCCCACGCACAATTCCCTGATCGTTCATGAGTTGCGCTACAAGGTTGATCTCACCAAATTCCTGGAGCACCACAAGTTTCGCTTCGACTACACCTTTGATGAGGAGTGCTCCAATACCTTGGTCTACGATCACACAGCTCGTCCTCTCATACAGACCATGTTTGAGGGTGGCAATGCCACCTGCTTTGCCTACGGGCAAACTGGCAGCGGCAAGACCCACACGATGGGCGGCGAATTCTGTGGCAAGTCGCAGGACTGCAGCACCGGCATTTACGCCATGGCGGCCAGGGATGTCTTCCAGGAGGTGTCGCGACCGGAGTACCGCCAGATGGGGGCCAAGATCACGTGCAGCTACTTTGAGATCTACGGCTCCAAGGTGTTTGACCTTATGCATCCCGATAAGCCGCAGCTGCGAGTTCTCGAGGATGGGCGGCAGCAGGTTGTGGTGGTGGGTCTCAAGGAGATGCCGGTGACCAAGGTGGACGACGTCCTGCGCCTGATCGAGCTGGGCAACAAACTGCGCACCTCGGGCCAGACCTCAGCGAATGCCAAGTCATCGCGCTCACATGCCGTCTTCCAGATAGCACTCCACCTGCCCGATACCTGGGGTCCCTACGGGAAGTGCTCCTTCGTGGACCTGGCGGGTAATGAGCGGGGAGCGGACACGCAGTCGGCGGATCGTCAGACTCGCATTGAGGGTGCCGAGATTAACAAGTCCCTGCTGGCTCTCAAGGAGTGCATTCGGGCGCTCAGCCGCCAGTCCGGTCACCTGCCCTTCCGGGGCTCCAAGCTCACCCAGGTGCTACGCGACTCCTTTGTGGGTGGCAAGAAGAACAAGACGTGCATGATAGCCATGATTTCGCCGGCTATGAACTGTGTGGAGCATACCCTGAACACTCTGCGCTATGCCGATCGGGTCAAGGAACTGGTGGCCAAGGACGATGACTGCCAGGAAGCCAATGAAGAGAAGTATGAGGAAGAAAGACAGCCATCACCCCATCACAGGGAGCCAGAGATGTACGAAGAGGAGGAGAATCCTTATGACGATTATTACGAAGTCGACGGCTACGACGGCGACAAGAGCCATTGCATAACCATATCGTCGGATGAACCCAGTTATCCCAGTCCCCGCAATAACATCGACCTGCTACCCCCATCCAATCTGAGCCCCCGCCAGTCCTTGTCGCCCAGCCGAAACTTGTCGCCCCGCCAAACCTTGACGCCCCGCATTAAGATCCTTGAAGTGGCCAAGCAGCATGGAGCCATGATCAACAGTCTGGAGAGCTTTGTGCGAACCTTCAAGAATCTAAATTCACGAGAGAACTTCGAATGTTACGTGAGCACCTTGGAGAAACCCATTCAGGATCTGGCCAATATGGTCAACACAACCAGGAAGCTGGTGACCAATTACAATACCCAGCATGGCAACCAGGACCAAGACGAAATGACGACGAATCGAGAGGAGGGCGACTACTAGTCCTGGCCAATCGGCAACCAACCAGTATATCAGTATCTATATGTTTATACATTTCCAAACAGGTCTCCTCCATTTGACTTCTGCGGAGACCCTTCAACGACTGCCATTGCCTCTATTCGATAAACCATCAGTTAATGAAAATTCAGCCGCGAATCTAGTTTCCTTCTTTTTTTATTTCTCACAGCTCCTCCATCTGTGCGGCACTCAAGTTTCACTTGAACTCGCTGAGGTGAAATAAAAACTTTTGCGCGGATGGAGTTTCTCGTTTTCGTTTTCTCTTCTTTTTTTTTATACAGCTTCTCTGTGCAGCCACGCTGCTCTCTGATACAAATTTATGACCGTCCAAAGTGTAATCAACAACAAAAGAAACGAGGGTAGCTCTGGGGGTGGTCGGTGGATTTGTTGTTAACTTGGTTAACTGGCAATATTCGGCGGCGTCATGTGTAACAGGTTACGGGTGTAGAAGTTGCCGATGGAAGTGCAAAAAACTGGGCAAAACTTTTCGACTGCCATAAAGCAAGGGAAAAAGAACGCTTTCGAGTTGACTTCTGGGCAAAAAGCGGTAACAGGTTGCGAACAAAGACAGTATAAACCTTAAGATGCGTAACGCCATGGGATTTTTTGCAGTTTTATAAAGTTTTCTCAAAATGTTATTCAAAAAAAATAACTAGTTTATAAAATGACTCATGCGCGTTACGCATCTTAATTATTATAAGATCTTTGTGTGAAGTTTCCAAGGTTTCAATCATTGCTTGGTTGTTTCAAGAATCACAAACGACTAAAATATTTTTCAAAATTCTTGTAGAATTCTAAACCCTTGCTGGACTATTTTTTTTAAATTCTTTTAAAACCCTAAACCCTTGCTGGACTAGAAGGGTTGCATTTATTTCATTTTCATTCATTTTTCGAAGAAAAAAAAACCCTTTCTTTGCTACTAACAATCCTTTATACTTGTGTTTGGAGTATCTTCTTTAACTCCATCAATTTCGTTGAACATGATGGTTAGCTCTCCGTAATTGTTGTACTTATAATCAAAGATCTCTTGGTATCGCGCGTTCACCTTGCGATTGGAGGTGATGACCACATTCTCATAGTTTTTGCAGGTACCTTGAGTGGTCCAATTCAGGGAGCCGGTCATAACGATTCCACGGCGTTGCAAGAGACTACCCGCCTTGTTCCTCTCATCACTGTCCAGCTGAAGGATCCGCTGCTCCCCATCAATGATGGCGAACTTGTGGTGCATAACGGTTCTTTCGGCGGCCACGTGAATGGGAATGCAGTGGGAGCAGAGCTGCCGCATTTTGGAACCGCGAACGCTTACCATTTCGGGATCAGTGACAATGCGCACATTGACGCCACGGTACCAGGCGGCCAATACGGCGTCAAATATCTTTCCATTGGTGATTACGAGGTGGGCAATATCCATGCACACCTTGGCATTGTCTATATAGGAAATCAATCGATTCACCCGGCAGTGTTCGCAGTATCTTCTCGGACAATTTACGTCTTTGTGCTGCTCGTAACACTCCAAGGGTTGATTGTTGAAGACAATTACATCAATGAAATCTGGTTCCTCTTTGCAGGCGATTATAAATTGGCGATATATTGCCATGAATTTCTGTAACAAAGTCAGCAAATGCAGCCAACTTTTGGGAAGTGGTCAATTATTAAGTTATTTTTCTTTCAAGTGTATATAAACATTGCTCAGCAAAAGCAAAGGTACGCAATTCCTGATTTAACAGCTTGCATTGTCATCTTTGGCTTCGCGAATAGTAATCTCAATTTTTTGAAAGTTTTTACGACTTGTGGCACAAGTCTAATTATGGTTTGTGCCGAAAGCTGGTCACACTGTTGATTTTGATGAAAAAAACTACTATTGAATGGTCACTGACCGAAGGCATCATTACACAAAGATATTACAGTTTTAGGCAAATTCGGAACAAGGGAATCGGTACAAAAAACCAATGGGTGTTAAAATTAAAAAAGAAGGCAGCTCTACATGAAGGTATTTCAGTTTCAGATTATTTTATGACTATTAAATCAAATGAAATATTTAGTGTAAAATAACAAAATAAGAATTAATTAATTCTTTTACTAAGTACATTGTAAAATAACCCTCTGCTAAACCTTTTTTCAAATACAATCCTGTGCAAACTTTAAATAAACCAAACAAGATCTTTAAATAGTGCAACACAGAAGCCGCTCAAAACTCTTCAAAAATGTAACTCGAATAACAATTACTTGAAATTTCATTAGGAATGGCTTACAAATTGTTTACCGAGTCGTGAACTTGCCTCGGTACATTCTTGCAAAACTTTAAAGTGTCAACGCTGATGATGACGAGAGGACGGAGCTGAGGATGCTTCCCGATGATGACGATGAAGCCCAACCGCAAGCAGCTGTAGACAATTTCCTTCTGTTCCCTGGGCTCTCCGTCACACTCTCAGTGTCTCTCTGCCCAAGTAAATGTAAAATTTTCCCCAGATGCTGAAAATTGCAACTAATTCCATGGAAACTTTTCCCCAGAACTTGCGCCGCACACACACAGAAGGGAGATCTCTCATTTGGAAAACTTTAAAATTAGTTAAGTTCGAGCTGAGATATCCAATAATGCAGCCCCCGAAATGTGAACAAACAAATTCATCTGCGACTTCAGACTTGCTTACATTTGAATGGCTCGGTTTCGAGTTGGGTTAGGTCTGGGTCCGGATTTTGGTTTCAGTTGGGCTCGGGCTCAGGCTCGGGCTCGGGTTCGGGGCATATATTTGCATCAACTTTTGCTTTGATGTGGCCTCAGATTTGCGGTATATGTGTAGAAGGACGACTACCCACACAAACTTGATCCGAAAACTTTCAATCAAATTAGCTCAATGCAACGCACATTGGACGCTGGAGGCGGGAATTTTGAGTTACAGCTAAGGACATTGCACAATACTTAAAGTTTAATATAATTACCTATTAAAAGGGATTTTTATTTAAGCAGATTCTCATTAAAGCATTAAAAATTTAAATATGCAGAAAAGTTAATTGTAGTGAGATCAGGGTATTGAAAACAATATCGATAAACGATAGGTCTGTACGTCTACAGACTCTGTAGATAGATATCGATTATAGCCAAAATAGAGAAAACATCTTAAAGAGCGGTACTCTCTCTTATTTGATTCTTTTGAAATTTTAGAAGCTCTCCCGGAGTGCAGCTTAAAAAGAAACTCTCTCTCGTTCGCTACTGCTGATGCACTTCAGGCAAAGCGTGGAAGAGAGAGCGAGAAACAGATATTTTCAGGAGAGCAAATGACGCTTTCGCACATAAGACTGCAATAGAAAAATCTCTAACTGAACGGTCCTTTAGAAGCTTTCTCAGAGTGCAGCTGGTAGAAAACTTTCTCTCGTTCGCTATTGCTAGGAATGCGTGGAAGAGAAAGCGAGAAAGACAATTGTGATGAGAGGGTCTGTTACAAATTTTATATACCAAATAGTAAATACAAATCTTAAAATAAAAGCAACTCTTTAAGATTATATCTTAATCGTCGTTCTATCTAAGAACCCGCTTAGGTAATAGAGATATCTTTATAGAACCTAGTCTGTCGCCCTTCCCGTTTTCATTTGTATAATGACTGCTAAGTTTTTGCAGTTGGTCTAATGAGGAAGCCCGTTTAGGAGCTCCCCGAAATACATACTTTCCGCTCATTGTGGCTGTTGAAGAGCTTTTGTTTTCTTTTAGGAGAGAGAGAGAGGGGAAAAAGTGAAAGTGCAGCGCTGAATTTTAACAAAATTTATATGGAACAGCAGAGTAGCAGCAGCAGCAGCTGCGAACGAAGTTAAAAGGACAATTTACCTCCTTCTACGTCTTGGCTTGGTGGAATGCATGAAAGGGAAAAGCACAAAAACATTTTCACGTTTTGTGTCCCCTCCGCCCAACTTTGTTGGTTTTTCCTAGTTGCCTTTCTTGCTCGCCTTGCCTGCCAGCCTTTTCTTGTGGGTTTCGTTTTAAGCCAGGCCAAAAGCACTGCAATGCCAAAGAATTTAAGGGGTTGTGGCTAAGGGGAAGGCGGTGAAGGAAGGGATGCTGCTTGGTTTCAACTCGAAGCAAAACACTTAAGTTTTAACCCAAATTGTTGCCAACAAAGCGGTTTGTCTAACATTCTTTTTGAGCAAAATTTTGTGAAAAAGTGTTTTTCCAACGAGACCGAACCGCACACACACACACACGAACACACATGTCATCTCTCTTTCTTTATATAAAGCCGTGAACGAACATCCAAAGAGTAAACAAGGCATCCGAAGAGCTAAGGGCCAGCCTTGGATCTGCCCCCAAAGCTAAGTAACAATAAACGTCGGAGAGAAAAGTAGGAAAATTTAGCTAAAGAAAAGGGAATTTTTCCTGCAGACTAAAGCTAGTGGGGTCCAGGACTTTCGGGGATATCAATGAAGGAAAAGAGTTCTTATGTGGGATTTTGGGATGTCTTTCATTTAAGGGAAGTAGCATTAATGGTAAGGCAAGTGAAAGTAAAACAAAGGACTCTTAAAGGTATAAGACATCAAGCTATAAAATTATATTCTGGCCAGATTTATATATATTTTTACTCTTAAATCAAGATATTTTTAAGGCTTTCTATAGCTTATCTATTCTTTATTTTGTAACTTATGAATAACTCTAACCTAAAAAGGTTAGTTATATTTATAAAATATCATCAAATCAGTATAAATTTAATCGTATATAAAATGCATAAAAGGAACAAAGGACCGTGTCCAGCTGTGCGACAATGGCTGCGAATGCAAATGGCATTCTGCCTGTTTGGACAAACATAATGGCCAAGCGTCTAAACCCTTTTTTTTCACATCCCTCACACACACATCCTTTCCCCGCCAAAAATGCACACTTCCCGCAGGGTGTTAGCCATGTCTGATGCCTCATGTCTGGCCTGCCTGCCAGCGACATGTTGACCTTAAAAAACTTGACGTGTTGCAAATGTTGCAAAACAACTCGAGGGCTTTCGACTTGAGCACTTTTTCAGTTCTGTTCAGTGTTCAGTGTTCAGTGCTCAGTGCTCAGTGTTCACTGTTCGCTGTTCGCTGTTCGGTTCGCTTTTGATGGCGATGGTGCACGGTCGGTCCGTCCCTGTTTGACGCACATGAAGTGCCGCACTTGAAATATGCTTTTTTGCCTCTGGCCAAAAGGGAAAGCGGGTGAGCGGGGGGAGCTGGGTGTGGAAAATGTGTTTTGACAAGTGTCACTTATGCGTAGCTACTATGAAATATGCAAAACCCCGCTCTGTCTGTGTCTGTGTGTGGCTTGTTGCTATAATTGCAATTGAGGAAAATGCAAAGGAAGGACGGGTTCCACGGGGCGGATGAGCTATATGCAATGTCTCTGTGTGATCAATACATTTATCGAGTGCTCAACAGAGAGTAAAGCGAGAGAGAGAAAGAGAAGCGACAGTTGGCGACGTGCAAAAAGGATGTAATTAATTTGCACCCAAGGACTTTGGCAATGACAATTTGAATGAACTATAAAATAAACACTGCTGGGAATAGACGAGTGTAATGCCCAAGGGTGTTGCATAGTCAAAAGAGAGAATGTTTTGCTAATAGACAGATAGTCTGGCACTTAAAAAAATGGATTAAAATTAGCTAGAAGTATGCTGAAAATACCTTTAAAATATAATTTAAGTTATCTTTCCCAAAGAAAGTTATGGCTATATTTAATACAAGTTATGTTTTTTCAAAGAAAGTTATGATATAATCGAAAAAAAGTAGTAATGCAAACAAAAATATGCTCAAACTGACTTTAAAATATATTGTTAATTAAATTTTACAACGAATATCTCGGTAAACAAAAATTAAACTATTATGAGAGCTGAAAAGTAGGCAATGCTCACTTGCAAAATCTTGTTATATTTCATAGTCTGCTTTTTGGCACTCAAAACAAAGGTTTTAAAATTGTACAAGTCTCTTTTCTTCTAAAAACGTACTAAACTCTGCTTAAATATTCTATACAACTTATTATTTATTCAATGCCTACTAATTATAATTAATTTTCCATTTTCTTCATAATTTCCAATGCCCATTGGACAAGCTTAGTCGAAAGATAAGCGCTGAATTAGAACCTCAAAGTATTTAGACCACCGCCAAATGGAGCTCCAGCCAAGGCTTACTATATAAGCACAGTGCTTACTTTATCGGGCATGGGTCAGGGGTTAGGGGAAACACCTAATCTAACCCCTCGCGCAACCTTATATTAAATCCATCCGCAGCCAATTGAAATCGCCCCCCGAGTTCAGTTGGGTTTAGTCGCAGGCGGCGGCGGGCACTCCACAAATTACCAAACAAAACCGAATCCCCCAGTGGAACCAACAAGTTTAGAGCCAAAAGGCAGACGGACGGAGCAGAGATAACTCGCTGGCATTTAATATGCGAACCTTTTCCGTGCTTAAATTTCACAAATAGAGAGAGAGACCAGCAGGGGAGGACCGCGCACAAAAGCCATTCGGTCCTCCTGGGACTTTGCTATAAATATTAAAGCAAAGCAGCACCGAATCCGGTGCAAGAGAATATTTAATCTATATATATATACTATATATATTTTGATATGAATTTAAGACCGACAATTCCCTGGGCAGGTCAGTGTTCACTTGAGCTCGGATCGCGGCGTATACGTAATGCGCCCATTAATATTTAGGCCACGTTAAAGCCGAAAGAGTCGAGCTAAAAACTTTAAAGAATTGTGTGCTACAGGGTTCCCTTAACCCCTGGCACCGCCACAGTCTGTTTTGCTAGTCATTTGTCAGTGGGTTAAAGTTTTGCCCCAAACTGGAGCAATGCTCTGTTAATTAGCATTTTACCGCAATCAAACGGGGTTTCTGCCTGCCGCCTGCCACCCAAAAACCCAAACCCCAAGCCCAAACACCACTGGCAAATGGCAAAATGGCAATTGGAATGTAAACTGCGATAAATGTAAGGGGTTCTGTTGCTCCTCTGCTGCTGCTCCGCCATTCTGTATCTTGGCCATCTCCAGAGGAATTAACTTGGCTATATGGTAATGTGTAATTCAATTGCCCTTAATCATGAAATATTCCAGGCTTTCCCCCGTTGGGATTGTGCTTATTATTTCTGTTTTGCAATGGAAAGAAATTAAGTGAAATTAAATGGGTAAAAATCCTAGGGGAATTGTGTTTTGTGTGTGCTTTGAGAAAGTTTTTAAAGGATATTTTTTGTATTTCTGTAAAGAAACTTCTTATTTTTGGTGGGTTTCAACAAAGAAAATATAAATTTGAGGTGAGATACAAATTTTCTTGTAGTTCATAAGTGCAGTCCTTGGTTTATTAAAATGATTAAGTCTGAAAATTATTTTTGAAAAATTATTTTTGAATTTTTAATATGGTTTTACCTCTAAGGTTTCTTCTTAAGCAGTTTTAAGAACGTGTTAATTTGTTTCCGGTTCTGATACCTTTTCCCTTCTCTTACCACCTTTTCTTATTTATCATTTTATATTTGCAATTTGCAAACTGGTTCCGACAATTGCCGCAACGAGTAAATATAATTCTTCCCTTTTTTTCAGGAATTAGCATAGCAAACACTTTGTAGTGTCGCCGCTCTAACCAATCCTTTGCCCTGCAATTTTCCTGCATAGTTTTTCACACCTTTTTCCTTGTTTGCTGTGTCAGGCGGAGGCATTCAGGTCAAATGCGTATAAATTTTAAGCCAAAAACACACACACAGACAGTTGCTGTCCTGGGGATATGTGTGAGGGAAAAAAAAGGTTGGGGTTTTCCTGCGAAATCAAAGGCAAAGGCTGGAAATTGAGATCGAGAATGGCAAACGCTTAGGAGCAATTACAAATTCCGGTTCTGTCATCCACGGCTCTGCCGAAGCGGAAGTCATTATCGTGGCAAACAAAACCTAATAGAGATAGGGGTTGGGAATGGAGATGGTAGATGGGGGCACCTGGGCCTCTGCTTAACCCCCCAGTGGCCCCCGGGCTAACCGCAGGAACAACAACTGTAACACGCCATTACATACATTTGCGACAAACTTGGGTGTTCTTCGGGGCGGGCTTTGGGTTCTCTCTCTTCGTGTGGCTATGGGTTTTGTCCTCATTATCGAGTTAATTATGTGTGTGTGACCGTCTTTATCCGGTAGTATGAGTGTGTGTGTGTATGAGAAGGTAATTACAGCACTGCTTCCATTGTTGGCCAGGACATTTCGCCTTTGGATTTCGGATTTTAGGGGGTTTCTTGGCTCTCAGTTTGTTTGCCATTGATTTCGGCACTAAAAGAAAATAGGAGAGTGAACATTAGAAAAATTCGGATTAAACACATGAGTATTTTAGAGAATTTAGCTAGAACTTTTTGCTAAATTCTCACTTGGGAATTATAAGGATTTTTTTAACCACAAAATTCCTTGTGCTGTTTAGTAGAATAATATTATGTCATAATAAAATGTCATGGGAGAAATATTTTATAATTCATCAACAATCGATATTGGTTTTATATAAAATCGATTAAACGATCCTTTAAGACTGTTATAATTCCCAAGTGCGAGTTTTATGCTCCATAATTGCTTTAAAATCAATGTTTCTTTTTCATTTATGCATAGTAATTTTCCCATTTGCTCAATAAATTTATAAATGGTATAAATAAAACAAATATATTTTAAAATCGTTAAATTATTTGTAATATAATTAATAATTAATTAAAATAATTAAATTATATTAAATACACATTTAAGTTAAAATTCCAGTAAAGATTTTCCCTAGTCCCACCCGTATTTTCCTCAAGTGTCTGTTTGTGTGTGCGCCTTTGGCCACCCATCCAATTTTCCGCCCAAAGTTTTGCACCTTTCGTTTCGATTGTAATTAATTTGCAAGGCGACTTCCCTAATGATGTGGTTCGTGGTCTATTTAAAGTGATGAATGTCGCCGCACGCCGAGTAAATCTTTCACCCTCCCGCTGCTGGGACTATTTTTTGCCCACCTATATCTTAAGGAGGTCTCCCGTGCGATGATGGAAATATGTTAACCCATCATTTACACCAAATAATCAGGGATTTCGCATCTGTTTGTTGTCGTTTTTTTTTTCCCATCTTTCGTCCGTCTTTTTTCCCCCTCAGAGTTGGTAGACCCAACTCAACATTTCTGATCCTGAAGGTTAATTACATTTATCCAAAACGCAACTGAACCCGCAGGACATTGACTTAATTTCCCTGGCGTTTGTTTTTCTTCTCTCCGGTTTTCGCTGTATTTTCCTTTTTTTTTTTGTGTGCTGTATTTTTGCTTTTTCTGTTTGCTTTTTAATTTTTTTAAATGCTCGAAAAAAACGTCGAGACCAAAGTGCTGCCAGCAATTTCCTCTATCTTTCCCGCCACCAACCCGCTTTCATCTTCATTTTTTTTCGCTTTTCCGTAATGCTCGTTGAAGCGCCTAAATGGTAATTAAAAATTGTTGCATTGCCGCTCGAATGCGTTTGCTATTTATGTAGTTCGCGGGGCATTTCGTAATTTCTGGCGGACTCCTCGCACAGAATTTAAAGGTTCTGTGGGATTAGCGTTTGTTAAGGTTTTTATTTTTCTAGATTCTCTTCTGTGTTGTGTTGTATTTCTTAGAACTTTATTGAAATTGTAATGGAGGGTGATGTGGCGAAATTGATTTGGGTTTTAGGAAAATTTAAAAGACGTTACTTGAAATCTTACTTAAATTAAATGAATTTCCGGCAAGGAATTTAATTAGAAAAATTCAAAAAGAGGAAGTTGTGAATAAAACCATAAAGACCCCGGTTTCTTCTCTTATATAACCTCCCCAATTCCCATATTCCCTTAACTTTTATATACATTTCTTTGACAGAAACTTCTTTAGCTTTCATAAAACACTTCAAACTAAACTTTTTCCCTCCCTTTTTGGACTACATTTATGGACGTGAAAACACCTTGGTTTGGTCTCCTGGAAATTGCCAAATCGAATGCATTGCCAAAATAAATTCTGATTTGACAGCAAATAATCGACAGAGGAAAGTTGGCAAGTTTTTCGAGGTGTCAGCCAGCCAGCCAGCAGCACACGTTCCAAAAGGACTTCAAAAAGGAGGAAATAGAGTTGAAGCGGAAAATAGTGGAAAGTTGGTTGGCATAGTAGTTGGCAGTATAGTTGGCTTAATCCGGGGCCAGTTGCAGCAGCTGCAGTTGTCCCGAAGTGGGCATCCTGCGCATCCCTAATCCAAATCCTAATCCTAATCCACGCAATTCAAAGGGGCAAAAAACCACAGCAGCGTTGTGAAACACAAGGCACAAAGTTATGGGTGTGTTTTGTGTGTGTAGTTACCCTCTTCCTTTCTTCGCCCCACTTGCTGTCCATTCAGGCATTGCGGGCTTAAATATTTAATTTCATTACGACAGGACCCCCCACACACACAGGACACACACTCGGCGAAATGTAAGCGAAAAACGCGGAGAGGAAGAGATATCAGGCATTCATCATTCATTGAAAAGGGCAAAGAAGAAGAAGAAGCTGAAGGAGCGGAAAAAGGAAGGCAGCTGGAGAAAGGAAACATTTATGTGGCTTTCTTTATATATACCGCATATTATATATATATATATATGAAAACCCACAACCGGTACTGCCTTCCTTTGACTCGGCTGCATCGTGAAATGCTTCGCTTTATTTCACTTCATTCTGCGCTTTGAGAGAGCTCGTTGGCAAAATGTGAAGAGGGAGCTTTGGGGTCTTCCTTCCCTTCCCTTCCCTTCCCTTCCCTTCTCCCGCCAATTATAATTATGAAATTGCTAATAATATGTGAAATGCTGATGTCTTGACATACTCGAGTCATGTCCTTGACGTTCCCATTGAAACGAGAGTGAAACAAATTGAAGTTAATGCGAAATATGTTAACCGATGTCGTTGAGGCTTTTAGTCGTTACTTGAAATTACAAAAGGAATTTCTTGCTTGCCTTTTATATTACTTTTTCTTTTTATAAATGCAAAATATATGCTTCTTTTTACTTAAGCCTCTAGTTTTAAGGTCGCATCCTGCGGATATGGTTTTTATGTCGAGAAAACTTACGTGGGAACCCAAGGCAGGCATTGCACTTGATACTCCCTCCTTTCCTTTGAAGAAACAACATTTTTGTATTTTGTTTTGGGCGCCGGCCATAATTTTGTCAATAATATTTGTTTGTTTTGGCCATAAATGCAAGTTTTGGCTTTTTATTAGTGGTTCCAGCCATTCGCCTTTATTTCGGCGTGTCAATGGCAATGGGGCCCGGTTCTTTGGAGATATGGCAGGGCGGGTGTCTCGGTATCCACCGATATTGATATACTAGCTATAGTCATGCAATGCGGCAAATGATAAACAGCAACGCCTTCAATAACAGTTACAATTGTGAACTCTGGCAGGGGTACAGGTGAGCAGGTGAAAGGAATTGCTCCGTTTTTTTGGGGGGTTGAGGAGAGTAAATGAGGTAAGAGCCAAACTATAAATAGATGTCTCAATGGAATTATTCCGATACATGCAATAGAAAGTGAAATGGATACCGATTTTAGCAGTCAAAAAAGAGAGAAGGAAATATGGTATTTAAAGGTTTAAATTTCAAAACACAGATAACCATTTAATAACAACTTTATGAATAATCAATGTGTCTTATCAATTTCAACTGACCAAAGACTGAGTGGCCAATTCAATTAGTGATAAATAACCAAACCACACACAAATGTTAAGCCATAGATACGAAAACAGCTGTTGCTTTGAGCCCAGTTAAGCTCTGTGGCCGTCAAATAAACTGAAATTGAGTCAGTACTTCTTGAACTCTTCAGCGAAATAGTAAAGTTCTTTTTACGAACAATATGACAGACAGTGGGAACTTTACAGCCACCGATGGTAACGGTTAAGTTCTCAAGTTCCGGCTATATAAGTGATAAGTGTTACTTGTTTTAGGGTCCAAGGAGGAGCAGGCCCATAACAATCTGATGATGGTTATAGCTACCATAACTTGGCTGTTGCTAAGCTGCTTAAGTGAGATGTTTTCCTATTGAATGTCAGGAGAGTCATGGAAATGTATTTGCATTTGGAGAAAGAATTTATTTAAAAAAAATCAATTTAAAATATCTTAAAGTCAATGAGAGTAATGTGAAGAAATTAATATATATTATTGCCATTTTTGAGACACAATCTTAGGTGATTTCAGGTCTCCAAATCATTTATTTGGCTTCCCTGATTGCTATTTTAATGGTCTAATTTCTTGCTTAATAATAACATTCCCATTCCCCAGCTCTCTTCATTTACTGCTGCAATTATTGGCAAGTTTTGAGGCCGCTTTCCCGACGCAACCGTGAGGAAACCGAGTCGCCTCACAGCACCCTGCTAACCGTGCATGATTAGCAGGGGAAAAACAGCTAAAAGAAACCTTAACAAAGAAGCCCGAGGAAATGGCGGAAAAGGGCCACCAGCAGCAGCTGTTGGAGATCATCCTTGGCCGGGGCCTTGACACTGGCCATATTGCCCCTGTGTGTGCACCAACAGCATCAGCAGCAGCAGCTTCCATTTCCATTTTCCATTTCCATTTCCGTTTCCGTTAAGTTATTTCCACACGACAACAGATAAACAAAAAAACGAACAGAAAAAAAAAGAGAGAGAACGGAAAATTCCATGTGTTGCTATTTCCCTTTTTTCTAAAGCGTGTCCTCGCTCCTTGCTGTGTTTAGTTTACATTTTCCCTCGTCTCATCTCTGGCCTGGCCAAAAATATTTTATTTCCCTCGGCTGCCAGGGCAACAAGCCGGCAAAGGAAGCCTTTCCGTCCGTCCTGAGATATTTGCAGCTCTCGAGCTTTCATTTCTTTTGCTGTGCGGGGAGGGAAAAGTGAAAAGCGAAAAGCATCTTTTATGCAAATTTAGCAGGTGGGCGGTGCGGCAGCAGGCCGGAGCCAACATGACTTCCGCTCCTTAACTGGCTTAATGTTGCCCAGGTAAAACAGGCAGCAGCAGCAGCAAAAAGCAAAAGAGTTCAGAACGAGTTTAAAAGGAATCCCCGAAAAAAAAATGGCAAAAAATTATATTATTAGATTAAAGCTGAGAAAAGTTTAAGGCAAAGGCATAAACCTTTGAAGTTACGTGTATCTTGATTTATGCATAGCAAAAGTCATTTGCCTTTCTCCCTGAAAGCACATATATTTGAGGAACTTACTATTGGGAATAGAATGTTTCGTAGAATTGGGATTTTGTTTAATGAAAATGAAGAGCTTTCATGTAGAAATTCAAATTCAAATTAAAATTTATATTTTATATGAGAGTTTCTAACAAGAAGCCTTTCAGTTTTAACTGGAATCGAAAGATACTAGAAAGCAGAATTTATGGTTGTTTTTATTTCTCAGAAACATTTAAACTAAAATATACTCAAGGGTACCTGAGGCACAGATCTCTTAATAAATAATAGCCAAGAATGAATTCTAGAAAGAAGAACGATTTATTTAAGTTTAATTAAAGAACAAATTTGAACCCTTAACTAAATATTTCCCAAAATATATCCTTTCTTAAACGAAGCCTAAATTTAAGCCCCCTTTAAGTACCCAACTTTTGTGTAAGTTCGTTATTTTTTCCTCCTCCGTTAAGCCGCAACAATTATCCGTAACCCATTTACGGTGGCACACATCATTACCATTCACCATTCCACCCGCCGGAATCAACCCGTTTTCCTGGATTTCACCCCACCTCAACCTCTTTCCTGAACCTTTAAAATTTCGTCAGACCAAAATCGATTTGCCCAAGGCCTCCTCTGTGTGCCATCACATAACTCTGGCCAAAAGCAAGGCTAGTAGGAGTTGACTTCACAATCAGAAAAGGAAAGAGGGAGCGGGAGCGGGAGCGGGAACGTACTGAGGAAAATCGACTGGCAAAGAGGTAAACTCTTGAGAAAAGTTTTCGCCGGCACCAAATCAAATGCCGATTATCGCCCAGTTAGTTGCACTCACAAAGGAAACCGGGAAATCCGTTGAATTGAGAGGGAGAAAGAGAGAGAGAGAGAGTGGAGGTGACATGGTAGTAGCTCCAATTTCGTGGCCTGGCACCGGCTTTGCCATCTGCTTTTCAGGAGGAGAGACGACCACGACCACCAACAGAAACCTACGACGACGACTGTTCACTCATTATCGGCGTGTTTGTTTTATGAAGGTCGTTTCCAACAGCCCGCACAAAAGGATTCGGGCCACGCACGCACAGACATCGTCAGTGTCGTCACCCCATTCCCCGGTTCCCCGGTTCCCAATCCCCCAGCAGCACCCTCTTTCATATTACCTCCTTTTACCGGCTCAAGCTTCAAGCTCCCCTCTGACAATCTTTGACGAGAGTACACTTGGCAAACAGGAGACTTAACTTGCTTCTTATTTTTGGGTTCTAAAAATTTTGATAAATTATAAAATGAAACAAAAAACATATTTAAATATTAGAAAATCAATTTTTATTAATTTATAGATTTTCTATCATAAATTAATCTTATACTACTTTTTCCTACAACTTTTCCTTCAGTGCCTCTTGCTGCCATTTTTGGCCATTGTTATCTGGTTGCGTTGCTTTTGCCTTTGCTTTTGGTTCTTCATCTGCTTATACGGCTTTTCCTTTTCTCTCTCCATTTTCCTCTCTGTTAGCCAGTTTCCCTCCTTCTAGCCTCTTGTGTTGACACTTTGCGTTATTGTTGACTGGTCCATCTCGGTGATATCTTTGATAAATCTCGGCTTTCGCTTGTCCAAGTAACCAAAAATTTGTCCCAACTTCAGCAAGTGCTAATAGCAAACACAGCAAAGGCAAAGGCAAAGGAAACTAAGGAAAGAGAAGGAAAACTGTGCGGGGGAAAAGCCAGCTCAAGTTCATCATAATTGCTTATGACGATGAGTCGAGGAAAATCTGTTTCCCAGAATGGCTTGCCATTGGAGGAGGCTGCGCATTAAATTATTTCTCATTATTGACAGTTTATCAAATTGATTTAACAAACTGCCGCCCCCCGAGCAGCTCCCATTCGATGCCTTGATATTGTGCGATTTTCCTTGATTTTCCCCCCTCGATTTCTCCCCCCTTTTCGGAGGCAACTTAAGTGTTCGTGATAAATGTTATGGCTGTTTGCTAGCTTCTTTTCCTCCTCCCTCCTCCATCTCTCTCTATCTAAGCTTTAATGTGCTTTTGTTGCTTCTAGCACTGGCTGGTAGTGTGCGTGTGTACAGTGTGTGGAATTTATGTAATGCCCGAAAGTTGAAGCATACTTTTCGGCTGTTTGCTTAATGTTCCTGCTGCTGCTGCTTCTCTCAACATTTTTAGTTAATTTTAGTTTGTTTGCAGAGAAAAGAGGGACGAGAGCTGCACAAAACTGACTAAATGTTTTATTAATTTAAACACAAAGCCAAAAGTTTTGCAGTTTTATGTATATTCTGCCATGTAATTCAGGTTTTTTTTTCAGAAAGTGTGCAAGTCGAGTCCAGTGGGGAATAGATATAATATGCACATATATTATATATTAGGTCTCTCAAGATTTTGGTTAAGGTGCTTTCTTTGCTTTTAATTATTACATAGTTTTAAGGAAAAAACATTACAAAAATCAACAGGGTTTGCAAAAACCTTAAAAAGGTGTTTTAAAGTATACTACTTAACCTTAATTTGGTACCTCTAAACTTTTATTGCCTACTTTTAGACGCCTTTTTAAAAGTTTTTTAGTCTCAAGTGATTTTAAAAGCACCCTAATATATTTATTCATATTTTATTGACATCTCCTGGGCACACCTGTGTTATACTACATAGATTCTCAGCTGTGAAACCCCTCTCCTTACATTATTCATCAAACCACAAATATATAATATATATTCACCATTTAAATGGTGAACAACTTGAAGGTATTTGTGATGCTAGAGTCAAGGCAAGTGGCATAATCTTCTCTGGTCGGAATTATCAATCAAAAGGCAATTTCTGGCGCTGCCATGGCAATAGTTCGCTCTCATTTCCCTTCACAACAGGAATATGAAATAATAATGCAGCGGAATTGAATTGAATTGTGAGCCTTGCCTCCTTTAGCTCCTGCTGCTGCTGCAGCAGGACACTTGAGAGGATGCGTCGATTCAAATCGATTGGCGAAAGCGGCTTTTAACAAGTAGATCGGTCTGATATTCCTTTCCCCAGCAAGGAAGTTGTTTGTTATATACAATATTGTTGTATTGTATTGTCTTGTCCTTGCCAGCTCATAATTAAGCCCAGGCTGCCTGCCAGGATGGAGTGCATATCAAACACATCCTGGGGCATTTGGCTGCGTCTCAAGTGGCAGGAAGAAGACGTCGCAACAGGGGGGCTTCGCTCCTAGCTTTCCACCCTTTTGTCTCGCTGAAAATGCCATTGACAATGGCGACTTCTGTCAGGATTGTCACGTCCTTGTCACCCACACGAAACATAAAAAAAAAAATAAAAAAAAAAAGTAAGGAACAGAGCTAGGAAATGCGAGGAGAGCAAACAAGCTTCTGACAGCGTCTGAAGAGGAGGACAAAAGGTTTCTCAAATCCGACTGATTCCAGCAAATTTGTTTGTTTATTTCTGTTTGTTTTCCATAACAGTTACACAAATAATCCCACAGTTCCCAGGCTCCTTGCCTGCCTCCTGGTCACTTAATTGCCCGGCAATTTGCCAGTCAGGCCATTCTTCATGAGTTATGCATTATTTTCCATCTATTGCCACTCGACACCAAAGACAACTCTTTCAACTCTCTCTAATTTCTGTGTTTGCTCTTAAATAATTGATTTGCCAAGGAGATAACCGACTGAATGCCTCTGTCGTGCATATTTTTCAAAAGTCATTGCCAAAATGGTTAATAAAATATTTACTTGGACAAACGTTGTAGTAAAATGTTGATTAATTATTTAGGATTTTCCTGTACGAAAACGAAAGGGGGGCGAAAGGACACCCGCTTACCATATCCTTAGATGAAATAGCATCTCGATTTTGGCAACTTTTGACTGCTGTTTTTGTTAAGAAACTTGCCGGAAAAGTTTTTCCCACCCACACGGGCTGGCTTTTCCCTGATTTCCCGACATGCCGACACTTGTTTTTCGGGGCTGAGGTCTAAGTGATTTAGGCTAAACTTTTCCTCTTTTCTTTTTTTTTTTTTTGTTGTTTCTCCCCGGAAATGTAGCGGGAAAAACTTTTGTTGCTCTGCATAATCGTCGTGTCGGGAACGAAAAAGAAGGATTTACCCGCTCTAAGTGCATTACGAAACAATCAATAAATTTACTTGGTGGAACTAAAGGGAGTGTAGGAGCGCAGTACTGAAGTCAACTCCAGGAGAGAGTCCTGCCTGTGCCTGTGCCTGTAGCTGCTCCATGTTTATGCGCCGCTTATGCTGGGGATTATGTGACATGTGGGCATACGCATATACGTATACTAATGCTATATTCCTGGCCACGTGCCTGAGCTTGACGCCGCCGTAGTACTAGCCCAGTTGAGTCGTAATTCATTTGCATAACATTAACGGGCAGGCGGATGCCATAACATGGTCCACATGCCAGGGCTCTAAACCGGGGGGTGGCCAGCAACCAAGTTTAAATAAAATATTTATGCCAACGAATTAACCGTAAACAGAGGAGTTCCGGGGCACCGACTGTGCGGGTGTTGAATTGGCTTACGAAGGGTCCTCCTGTCCTCCTTTATGGCCTGCAGCAGGATGGAGAATGTGGCATCCTGTAACCTTTTGAGTGAAAGGATATGTATATATTTGTTATTTCATATTTTGGCAGCAGAAGGTAAAGGTTATTTAAACCAAAGACAGTATAAGCCGGAATCCTTTTTAGCTTACTTATTTCCGGATTTAATCCGGATTTAGTTTCTGAAACTCTTTTTCTTTACCGAAACCCTTCCAAATCAAATATATTTCTTTCATTTATACATTCACAGCTTTATTTCTTGGAAAATCATTGACAAAGGTATCGAAATTTCATATGATTGATCATCGTTCTGATCACTTTACTTCTTGAGCAGAGTGGAGACGACAGCGGGAGCGGCGTAGGTAGAGTAAACCGAGGGCGAGGCCACATAAGAGGCGGAGTACACCGAAGGGGCGGAGTACACCGAGGGAGCAGCGTAGACCGAGGGGGCAGCATAGGCGGAGTAGGTGCGGGGCAAGGCGGCAGCATAGGTGGTCACAGGAGCGGCAGCAGCATAAGTCAGGGCCGGAGCAGCGGCATAGGTGGCCACGGCAGGAGCCACAACATGAGCCTGGGCAGCGGCGATGAAGAGGGCCAAGCAGATGAGGAACTAATTAAAGAAACAGAATATGTAATATTTTGAATATTGATTGGAATTATTTAATTCCTTTAAAAAGGACTCTTAAGGCATCCTACACTTCTCCTTAAAACTCCAAGCACACTCACCTTCATGTTGATTTTGGTGTTTTTTTTAGTGTTCGACGAACGTTCTTGAAGATTGAAAGTGCGTTGACTGATGCTGTTCTCCACCAAAACCTGAAGTATTTATACCCCCAAGAGACCCAAATGCCAAGAACAAGTTCCCTTGTACAACATGCGGATGTGGAATTGGTAGCTAATCCTCTGAGCATTCCGTATCGAATGGATTAGCATTGTTCACCCGAATGTTTGTTTATTTTTACACTCCGTCAACAAACAGTGGAGAGGGGGGGCGGTGGAATTTACAGACAGGTAGACAGGCGGACAGATAGACACCCGACAGGTAATGAGAGCTTGATTGTTTGTCTGTGCCTTTTGGGTCAAGTTTGGTGACAAGCAAAAAAAAGCGCTTTGATAATCGCGGTAAGCGAATATCGAGTCAAAAGGGAATCATGAAATAATTACGCTCAAACAGAAAGCGTAAGTGCCCCTCCAGCTCTGGCAATCATTGTAATTTACGTCATCGAAGTGATTTTCAATTGTGGAAATCTGACATTGACATTGAACATGCAATTTAACCAATTATTGGGACTAGTTCAAGTGTCAAACTAAGAGAATCAATTAATGATTTATAGATAGTAGAAGTACTGGCTGTTCTATTTTAAATTCAGCAAATTGGTTTTAGTTATTACACTATTTTTAGACTTTAAATCGATATTTATCAATATGCAAAAGCCATACACGAGCTAAAATATGAAATACGCCTTTTTTACTCATCTAATTTATTTGAAGTTGTTACAAAACATACATTTCTGTCAAAACAAACGGTGTTCTGGCAGTTGTGCTTACAAAGTTTGGTGTTGTCTGGCAACCCTGTTACCTTCTCAGTGTGTGTTAAAATTTTTTATTATATTCTGTGAAATATTGCTAAGTGAAAAGTGAAAATGCACCGCCAAAAAGGAGCTTCTGTGTCGTCAGAAACGCAGAAGGAAGATGATCTTCCAGAAGATCTCACCGGAATCTGTGTGCAGCAAAAGAACCTCCGCACTTGGATACAGAAAGCAGTGAGTTCTCTATACTTACCCAAGGAAACTCCATTAAATTCCTGCCTCTTAGCTGGCCTACTACTCGCGTCGCAACTTTGACAACTTCGTTTATCTTCTGGAGGCAGCCATTTCTGGATGCCTGAGGACCTACGCCTTCTACAAGGAAGATCTGGCCAGGGCCAATGTCCTGCTGGCGGCTCATTTTACGAGGCAGGCCTACAAGGAGTTGGGCAGTCGCAAGACCGCCTTGCAGGCCAAGGTCACGAACATCCTCCGTCTGGTTGATGGGATGAAGCGACCCGAGGATCGTCACATGCTCGTAACCATGGGCTACGCCCTGATGTTGACCCCTGGCCGGGCCCACGAGGCCGATGCTCATTTTGTCACCGTCCTCCGGCATGTACCCAGCCATATTCCGGGGCTGATTGGACGCGGCTGTCTGGCCTACAATCGCCAGGATTACATCGGGGCTCTGGGGTTCTTCAAGAGCGTCCTCATGCACCAGCCACGCGGACCGGCAGACGTACGGGTGGGCATAGCCCATTGCTTCCTGAAACTGGGCAACCTGGACAGCGCCCGGCGTTCGTTTGAACTGGCTTTAGAGCACAATGGTCGGTGCCAGAACGCCCTGCTTGGTATAGCCATCCTGAAGCTCAATCAGCGCGAGAAGGCGCCGATCAGGGAGGGCATTAATCTGCTCTGTGCCGCACATGAGCTCAATAATCGCCATCCGATGGTCCTTAACATTCTCGCCTCCCACTATTACTATGTGAGGGACTACAGTAATGCCCCGACTCTGGCGGGAAACTCGTACATGCTCACCGATATTCCCCTGCTTCAGTCGCAGAATTGTTTTCAGATAGCCAGGTGTTTCCATGCCACCAAGCAGTATGATCAAGCCACGGATTTTTATACGCTGGCCGTGAGACTGGCCCCCGAGGGCTATGTCCTGCCTCAGTTCGGTCTGGCCCAGATGAACCTGAGGAGGGGCGAACAGACTAAGGCCAGGACCGGTCTTGAAATCCTCCTAAAGGTCATGCCAAATCAGATTGATGCCTTGCGATTGCTGGCCAAAATATATCTGGCCGAGAAGAGGATTGATGAGGCCATCAAGCTGCTGCTGAAGGCGGTGGAATCCCGCAGCAGCTCCAGCATGCAGGACTACGACAGCTGGCTGAGTCTGGCCCTGGCCTATGAGCAGAAGCAGCGGTGGAAGCAAGCCATCGAGGCCTATCAGCGGGCCATGAGGATCTACGGGGGCCGCGGCGAACCCTATCCCATCGAGTGGCTCAACAATGTGGCCGTCATTCAAAATCTGGCCCAAATGCCCCAGCAGGCTCTGGAGTCTATCGATGAGGCCCTGGCCTCGGCTGGCGCCAAGGGCGGCGACCACAAGGAGACGAATATGCTCACCCTGCGCTTCAATCGTGGTCGTATTCTCGAGGAGCTCCATCGGTGCGATTTGGCGGCGATTGCCTACAAGGACCTGGTAGCTGAGTATCCCAACTACTCTGACTGCTATCTGCGCCTGGGAGTGATGGCTCTGCGGCAGAACGATGTGATCCTGGCCATTGACTACTTCAAGGATGTGCTTAAGCATGACAACGACAGTCTAGCAGCCAGGTGGGTGGCATAATAACCACCTTCTCCTCTATATAATACCCTTTCCTTTCCTTTAAGAACCTGCCTGGGCAGCATTTACATAAATATGGGCCTCACCACCCAGGCAATGTATTCGCTCAATGTGATCCTCAACAGCAGTGCCAAGTTGGATGCCTACACCCTGGTCGCGGTGGGAAATGTGTGCCTGAAGAACATACAACGTTGCTTGGCCACTGGCGATGATGCCTCAGCCAAGAGGCATCAGCAAAAGGCTCTGCTTTTCTTTGCCAAGGTGGGCATACATACATATAATTGTGTAACGACTCAATCCTATTTACTCCTTCATCCTTGCCAGGCCCTTGAGCGTGATCCCCGAAACTTGTGGGCCGCCAATGGGATTGGTGCCTCCTTAAGCAGTCGTCGTCGCCAGTCCGCCGGCGAGGCGGTCTTCAAGCAAATCGTCGAAAACGGCAAAGTGTGCCCCCCTTCGGCCATCCTGAACTTGGCTCACATGGCCCTGGAATTGGGCAAGCACCAGGATGCCATTGAGGCCTACACGCAGTGCCTGGAGCACGGTACCATGCCTCAGAATTCGGTGGAAGTGATGCTGGGACTTGCCAAAGCTCTGTATCTCTCGGGTAATTCTAACGCATCGAAGATGTGGCTCATCCATGCCCGTCATCTGGCACCCCACGATCCCGTGGTGATGTTCAATCTAGGGCTGGCCATTCAGGAGGACACTGAGCAGTTGCTGGGACGGGGACGCGGCAAGTCGTTGGAACTTATCAAGGCTGAACTGGAGTTGCAAGTTGCTTCTGGGTGGACTTAAGCTGTAATCTTTGTTTCGAATATATTAAAACTCCCTTATTTTTCAGATACTTCGACCACCTTGCCCAGTGTAAAGGCCAAACTCTGGTGCCGCAGAGTGAGGCTGCCAAGCTGGCCAACATTTGCCAATCCTTGTTGACCAAACTACCCATGGAATTGCAGCGTGTACGTGAGTTAGAGGTCCTGGATGAGGAACGCATCAGACTGCAGGAGGAGCTGCAGAAGGAAGAAGAGGAACAACGCGAGCAGGAGCGTTTGCAGCGGGAGCAGGAGATGGCCAAGCGCCAGGCAGTCCTAGATCGCACCAAGAAACTACTAAAAGAGCCCAACGAAGTTGCACCCAAAAAAGAGAAAGGTCATAAGGGCCAGAAAAATGAGGAAGAGCAGGAAGAAGGCGAAGAAGGGGCAAAAGAGGGCAAAAAGAGAAAGCGTTCTGCAGGAAAGGCTAGTAAATCGGCCAAGAAAAAGAAAACCAATGAAGATGAGAAAAAGAAACCCGATAAATACAAGAGCAAAGAGTTCATAGAATCCGATGAGAATCTATCGGAGGATTCAAAAGATGATTCGCCCACCAAATACAAGAAGACATCACGCAAGGATTCAAAAAAGACCAAAAAGAAGAACCAAAAGCCAACCATATACACATCCAGTGACAATAGCGATGAAGAGACACGAGAAGAGGATCAGAAAAGCTCCTCGGAGTTGGAGCAAATGGATGTGGATAATGAGTCCAGGTCGGGGTCCGGCTCCAGCTCCGAGTCCGAGTCCGAGCCACTCCAAACCAATACCAACAAGAATTCTCAGGACAATTCTAATGAGTGCGATGCCATGTCTCCTGAAATGACCATTAAGTATATGGAGGAGCTACAAAGAAGGATGCAGGCGTCAACTAGATAAATATTTACAGGAAAAAGGCATACAAAAGGATTATTGATGGATAAACTTACTATGGAAAATGATTTTGTAAAAATGTATTTTGAAAAACTCTGGAAGCTCTTTAGGCTACAAATTTGTAAACTAAATTGAAAAAAGAATACTGTTTACTTATTCCACTTTATTATGTCCCAGAAAATGCTTTTAATGAATTTACATATTTGTTTGAATTTCGACTACGGTTTTCCTGTGGCAAACACAAAATGATTCATTCAATTCGCCGCTACACGTCGCTCCCTGTCTCCGTCTCTGGGGAGAAGACGACGGTGAGCGCACATGTTCATTTGAATGCCAACTCATGTCGTGGGAGCCGCAGGACATCGCTGGGTGTCCTGCTTGAATTACGCATCTACTTGACTGCCACTTTGTAACTGTCAGTGGGAATCTAACGAAGCAAACCAAACCGAAACCGAAACTGAACGGAACTGAACTGAAACGAACCGAAAGTTAAATATTCGTTGGGCAAACGCGAAAAATGAGTCGTTGGTGGGGCGGCAGCGGCTCATTAATATCAATTTATGAGCTGAGACACGAAATTAGTCTGTGACAAGTTTCGCCGCAGGATGTGGACAAACAAACAAGCGTACACACATCCATCCAGCGATCCATCCATCCCGCTCCACTCCACTCCATGGGCCACTCCACACATGTCGTTGCTTTGTTTTCTGTTTTGGGTTATGGTTTGGGTTTCGTTTGGGGATGTGGTGTGGAGTGGTTTTTCGGCTTCGTCTGGGCTGCGTTAATTAATTCCAAAAGTGTATTGCGTGTCCTGCCAAAAGGACAAATATGCGTACACGAACTCATGTCCTGTGGTGACATGGGCTTGTTACCGGGTGTCTGTGTGTATTTCATCCACAAATTATGAAAAATATTTTCAAAATAAATCAGGAAAAAAGGAGCTCACTGAGTCCGAGACTCATTGAGCATTTTTTGGTCAGGAATTTATCGTTTTTGTAGTCAGATATTTTACTGTTTATGCACCTTAATTATTTTCCGTTTTGGGTTTCCTGGAAAATATTTAAGTTTTAATATTTTACCTTTGGATTAAATTTTGAGAGCTTGCATGACACATACTCAGTAACTTCGGGTTTATTCTATAGCGCTCACTCGCGCTTTAAAGTTTGAGAGCATTTTTCCCTCTCTCTTGCTCTCTCTTTCAAGAAGTAGCAAACGAGAGAGTTTCCTTTTGCCTGCATTCTGAGAAAACTTTAGATTGGACAGAAAGAGGTCTTAAAAGTTCCTTATCATACCTTTTTTCCATTAAAAATGTTCATAAAGACCACTCAAGTTTATACACATTTTGTTCTTTATTTTTTTGTTCACTTATTTTCACTTGGTTTTGCTCATTTGCAAATATTAAGTTTAATTGTACATTAAAATTGGGGACTGAACGTAAAGTACTTAATTTTCGAAACGCAAGAAATAAATATAATCAATGGGTTAATTAAGAAAATATATATATTTATATAGTTAAACGTACTTAAAGAGTCGAAAGTCCTTAAAATTAAATTTCATTCTTAAGTTTTTCGTTTCCTTCTTTTGTGTTTGTTTTTGTTTTGTTTTTCCAATTTATAATTCGAGTCACAATTCAATTTGATTTTGTCATTGAAGAAGCACTTTGCATGTTGGGTTCGTTGATGGTGGGAAGTAGGCGTAAAACTGTTTGTAAGTTCGATGAAATTGAATTGGAAAAGGGGTTCATTTTGGGGGGCAGGTTGTTGGTTTTTGCGCACTTTAATCTTGGATACATACAGATCTTTATATATATATTTATATTCGTACTATATAGAGCTGAAAAAGTAGTTGTCGACAACAGATGCTTATAAAATTTCATTCCACATTTAACAAAGTATGATTCGATGCACACATACACGCCACACCATATCCATATATCGTATTGTATCGTATCGTATCGTTTATAATATATATATATATTTATATGTAGTTTGCGCCTATTTCAGATGTCGTGTTGTGTGGTTGTGCTATATGTTTTTTTTATAGAGATATGCCATTAAATTCTGTAATTTTATCATAGGGATAGTCTTTTCGTAGATTCGCAATGTGACTAACTAAGTTCAATTTAGTTTAGGCTACAACTAGTTTAAGTATTAGCAGACCTGATCCTAAATTAGGTTACATATATACACATCTATATAGCTTAACTAGTTGCGATTAGTACTAGTTTTTTTTTTTGTTTTTGTTAATTTCACAAGCATAGCTCATTATGTTTCTGGTTTTTTTCTTTTAGCGCACAAAGACAGATTCTCGAGTTGTTTAGACTAAATAAATGCCTTCTCTTTGTGGGTTCGAAAACAATGCTAAATCCTTTACATTCTGGGCTTTAACTATATATGTTTAAGAGTTCTAGTTTAGTTTTTCCAGCTGCTATATTTATTTGTTTTCATTTGTGGAAGTCTTGTCGATGCAGCTTACCTACTATAATACAGATTTTGGGATTCAGTTACCTCTGCGACAGTTCCTTAGGGGATTAAGTATATGTTCCTTAGACAATGGTGGTGCGCTCGGCGCCCAGAGTGGTGGTGGTGCACGTACTGCTCCCCCCGATGCACACGATCTGACACTTGACGTCCTCTTTGGCTAACTCTCAGGAGCTCACCGTCTCGTAATTCCCAAGGCCGCCGCTCATCAGAAGCGGCGACTGCACCCCCACAGTGCCCATTCCCCCCAGCGTGGTGCTGTACGTGGCCGTCTGGGATCGCGGCGAGGTCAGCAGCGACTGGGCCGCTCCGATGGTGATGTTGCCACTGGTCACCGAGCTGGTCAGCGCCGCCGAGATGCCACCGCCGCCATGGAGTCCATGCAGACTGCCCGGATGGGGCAGAGTATTACACGCCCCGCCGACTACGAGACCACCACCACCACTGCTCCCGTTAGTCTGCAGCGATCCGTTGGACTGACCACCCAGCAGGGGCATCGTGCAGGTCGTGGTGGATCCATAGGGGGAGGTGGGCGAAGTCCTGGTCTCGTACGCCGGCAGGTGATAGCCAGTGGCTCCTGCCGAGGTCACCGTTGCACCGCTGCCGGCGCCACCTCTGCCCGGGATGCGGGTGTAGATGTTAGGGGGCGTCCGCGTGGACAGCAGGGGCGGCGGAGCGGTGTAAACAGGTCGCTGAACGGCAGGAGCGCGCTGGGGCGTGTTATACAGGCTGAAGGCGGGGTTCGTGGTTAGCGATAGTTCACCGTACTGTGAAAATAAGGGGGAGAAATATAAGTGGGATTAGGAAATGGTTTATAATTGTGACTGGAAATATTTGGAGAAATTGTAATGGGTAAATGGGATCCAGATTCAAAGTTTTTCTTTTAGTAGCGAACGAGAGAGTTTGCTGCCCTCGAAGAGTGCTTCGTTTTGCTCTGTGAGAGAGCACTCTGAGACAGACCGCTTTAAATTTTCTTTTAAATTTCTTTCCTTAGTTTTGAGAACAGAAGTTAATTAAGTAAATACGGGTTGAGTCAAATGTTCATTCTCTGGCTCTAATGAGTTCTCAGAAGCCATTGTCCCTTTTTAATAATAAATATATTTTCCAATTGTTGAAGCTTCCCTACTTCAAGCTTCATGCTTTTAATTAAAACTATAATAAAAAGCCCTTCTTTTAGCACAGCTTTTTGATTTATTTAGCTTTTTAATTAGACCCCCCTTTTGGCTATCTCTCTGCAATTTCTCTCTCTCCCTTGAACTTTGATGGGAATGCTTCCCGCTCTCCCTTTTTACACAGTTATGACGAACACAAACTGAACTGAACTCAACTGAACGCTGACGAAAACAATTTCTAATCGAAAAGTTGGCCAACTGACCCACACAAACACCAGGAACTTCTAATGAGCTTGTTACGAACTCTCTCCAACTCGAAGGGACGACCGAACCGAACCGAAATTTACAAAAAGCCAAGCTAAACACAAAAAGCTAAACATTTTTGGAACTTTTTGCTGGCGACGACAACGCCAACGATGACGACGACGACGACGACTGGCAACAAAAACATTTTGCTCATCAAAATTTGATGCCCCACTTCCCAAACAATCCTCGAAACCCAAAAAACCGGATAAAAAATGAAACCAAACAATGATAAAAATTTAAGCAAAACTGCACTGGGATGTGGACTGGACACTGGAGGAAAAGTTTCGGCGGGTCAGCAACTTGTTGTTGTTGTTGGTGGGGAAAACAAGGAAACTAATTTGTGTAATTTATTTACGGTTTCTGGCTAATTGAGGGATGGAAATATGTACAAAGGGGCAGAGAGGTCGAAGCTTGGAAATATTCCTTTAGGGAGGCGAGTTCCCTGTTGTTTAGGAGGTTATGTTGGAGAAGGTCTTGTGTCAATTTTAATTTATCTAATTTTGAGTTAATAAACTTGAGATTCTTTAAAAGAAATATTTTTGCCGGGTTTATTAACAATTGTGTAGCTATAGAAGTTCCAAAAACAAGTTTTATTCTAATGTTATCTGCACATAAAATGCAAATAAACCTACCAAAAATCTGAAAACCAAACCAAACATAAAACTAAATCAAATACCATATCAATCTATTGGAAAAACCCCCGAAAAACCTCTTTAATCTTTGCCCTGCTATCATAGGCTTTAAAGCGAGAGCCTGAAAGTAGGCAACAGCGGCGCCTCTTTGTCAGCGGCGTGAACCATTCACAATATGCAAACTGGAATCAGAAATCGGAAAATCGGGAAATCTACCAAAAAAAAAAAAGGAAAAGAAAAATGAAAACAATGAAACTCACCTGCTTGCCAAAGGTGGGCGACAACGATGGCGGCGGCGGGGAGGCTGTATTAATGCGCGTCGGCGGGGTGTACAAAATCCGTTGCGATTCCATATTCAATCGGTCGAAGGCCTTCTCCTCCTGATGGAACTCGTCCTCGCTGTTGGCCTCCTGGGGCACCACATCCGGATTTTTGTCCTCCAAACTGGAGTGGCTGCCCATATTACGTGAAAGCGGCTCCGCACTGCCCTTGTCCGCCTCGGTGGTGGTGGCCTCCCCACCATTACCATGCCTACGCCCGCCGCCGCCCCGCTTGCTGCGGAATTTGATAAAGATCACCACGCAAATGGCCACCAGGATGAGTGTGGCAATCACACCGACCAGAGCGCCCAGCAGGGGTGTCAGCTGCACCAGCACCGCCGTCGATGAGGCTGCAGCACAACATCGGCCAGGAGGGAAAATGTCATGCAAAATGGAAAGCAGATATGGGTGGAAAATTGTGAAAAATCGAATGACAAAATGCGGACAAACAGGAGAACAATGTGCAGCGAGATGGCCGCCACCTGCCATCATTTGAGGGCCAAACAATGGGAAACAAAAACGACCAATTAAAACGGCAAAGTGGTCAATAAGCCGGTAACAGGCAAATGACAAAATAGCTTGAAAGATGTCAAAATATTAAGTTCTGCGTTTAAAATCAAAATATTAATTTACATTTAATTGATTTGCAAGTGTTTGTTTAAAGGAAAAGGTAGATATTCCTAATTTTTGTACTTGGAAAGCGAGGCTAGTAACCTGTTGTTGCAACATTGATTGCTGGCAACACAGATAACTCCAAATGTACACTCACCTGTCCGCAGTAGAGGCGCTGACAGCGTACGTCCTCGCAGGCGATATGCCACTTTGCTGGCTCCCTGGGCATTCACGGCCGTTATCCGGATGACAAACACCGAATCGCTGGGCAGACGCTTCACCGTAAACTCCGGATACTTGTAGGACGCATTGTACAGTATCTGACGGTTCAGTTCGTCATAGATTTGGGCATGAAAATGCTGGGGAATGCCGCCATCGTAGCCGGGAATGCACTGAATCTGCAGGGAATTGGCTGTGGCATTGAAAGCCGAGCAGTTCTTCACGGGTTCGGGTAGATCTTTAATGGGAATATGAATAATTTTAAGGTTTTAAAATGAACTCTGTAGAAAAAGGGTTTATGAGAACTTTTTTTTGGGGTAACTATTCATCAGAAAATCAGGATAAACCCTAACTAAATCGTTAAAAAATAACTCTTAATCGAAATTAAACTTTTTCTTTTGTCTGGAATTTTTTTTGGCTGCAATTTTGGTTACCCTTAGCTTAGCTTTCCTTAAGAACATACTTCTTAAAATCACCTATCCTTTTTCAATTCTCTTCTGGCTTTTCCTCATAATAGAAAGACTTTGTCCCTGACCTGCCTCCGTTGACATTTGAAGCTCCTTTTTCCGTTAAAATTTCCGCTGGTTTTTGGGCCATGGCCAGCAGCGTTGCTTTTATAAATAAATGATGTACCCTGGCAATTTATTGCATTTGATTATCAGATTATCGTGGGCCGCACACATACACGCAGATTGCTGCAGCAGTAGTTGTTGCAGCAGCAGCATTAACAGCAGCAGCATCAACAGCAGTAGCAGCAAGCAAACATGCAGATGGCGATGGTAAACATGGCTTTTATTGCTGTCAGGGACAAAACTGGACGGACGGACTCTTAACCCCTTGACAACCGTTGGACAGGCGCTGTATCGCGTTAAATTGCCACCTGGCACAGGTTGGGGGGCGTTGCAGCCAACGCAGCTCCGCACAAATGTAAATAACGAGCCGAGATTCACTCGCCAGTATACGTACGTGCTGCGTGCAACAATTATCTACTGACCAGGACCAGGACGCGGACGCAGACGCGGATGCAGTGCGAGCAGCCGAATTGAGTAAACATGTTGGCCACGCTCTCTCGATGTGAAATTAATTAAATTTTTCCACGAATACTCTTTGGAAAGTAGGGGGTTTTAGCTTTGGGAAGACTCTAAAGATACTTCGAGAAAATTTAAATGGATTTTAAAAGATTTTCCAAGAAATAAACTCTCTCAAAAAGTATCTGTAGTATCTTAATAATACATTCTGCTGAACTTTCAATATTTAAAATTATTTAAAATATATAAAACACAAGTACTTGCTCTCCAACAAAAGTAATCCCCTTAAAAGCCCATTTCCCTACTTTTCCCAATGTTTTATTTAATAGAAATGTTCGCCGAAAAGAGTGTATTTGGAGCTTTCTCTTACACTTTACCCACTGACTTCCTGATTTCAACCAGCTCCCGGAAGAAGCATTCTTTATCTCGCGTCTACGCTTGGACGGAGTGGAAAACTCACCTGCCGGCTGGATGTGATACCAGCAGGGCTGGCTGTGGCCCATCGGACTGCTGGCCACGCAGGAAATGGCGCCGAAGGACTCGTAGCTATCCACGTGATAGCTGTACACGTTGTTCAGCGGCGGAGCGGCGGTGGTAGTCGGGGGCGTGACCAAACCGCCACGATGATGCTGCTGCTTGTGCAGGGCCGAGAGTCGCTTGCGCTCCGCCAGCTGGATGGCGGAGGAGGAGAGCGAGGACGATGGGTGATGCGTGTCCGAGATGGAGCCACCGGACTGGAGATGCTGTTGGTTCTGTTGCTGCGAAGGCTGCTTCCGCTGCAGCTGCTTGTTGATCTCCACGTGGTTCTTATGCACCATGTTCGAGTAGACCATTTGGGTGTACGGCAGCTCCTCCTCGTTCTCCTCCTCCTCCGCCTCGCCAAAGTACTCGTCCTCGTCCTCGAACCTTACGGCCGCCATGCGTCCATGCCGTCCATGAAGCAGGCGTTGCTGCATTCCGTGCGAGTGCTTCCGCTTGCTACGCTGATAATATCCGTTCGGAGTGGCGTCCAGACCGGAGGCCAGCATCAGCGGAACAGCTCCCAGTTGGGGCAGCTCGATGAGGCTCTCCAGCGAGTTGTTGAAGTGCCACTTGTAATTTAGATTATCGAGTGGATTGGCGTCCACCTCGCAGGTGATGTTGATTGTCTGCTTGAGCGCGGCACGTATAATGGTCGATTCCGACTTGCAAACGGGGGGATCTAAGGGTAGGGAATACACGGAGAGAAATAAATAAAAAATTAAATTAAATTTAAATTAATTAAGTATTTTTAAAACATCAAAGCTAGAAAGAGAGTTTAGTCAAAGTAACCTCTCAGTTCGAATTGTTACAATTTAGCTCTCACTTCAAGTGCAAGAGAAATATTCGCTCTCTAGTTCCTTCTCTCCCTTGCTCTCTCTTCTACGCTTTGGTTGCAATGTACAAGCCGTAGCGAACGAGAGAGTTTCTTTTAAGCTGCTTTTTGAGCTGGAATTTACTCTAATAATACCATTTGTACTTTGTTTTAAATGAATCCCTTTAAGAATCTTAACTTTAATTGAAAATATAATTTAAGTATTAATTTTAAAGAGGTATATCTGCCCTATTTTTCCTCTCTGTGTACCGTTCAAGTGCTAAAGTTAAGTGAGTTGTGTATTGCAGAGTTAAGGTGTAAGGCGAACGGTGTGGTTTGTGGGGTGGCACTTACACTTCACATCCAAGTAGACTTCGTTGCTGGACACACTGCCCTGCAGGTTGGTGGCCCTGCAAAAGTATTGGCCGTGCGAGGATTTCGAAATTCCCTGCAGGACGAGCGTCTGGTTGGAGATGATGATGCCGCGGGAGGAGTGCAGCTGCTTGTCCTGTGCAAAGGGAAAATAAATATTATTCAATTAGTGGTTATTGTGGGTGTTGAGGTTTTGCCGTGCTCTGTAATTTAATTAGAGCAAGTTGTGTGGGGAAAAATGGGATTTAATGGATTTAACTTAACTTTTAAATGTTTTATTTATTGCCTGTTTTTTAAATAATTATAAAACTCACACTGTGATACCACTCTACTCGTGTTATTCCCGGATTGGCCTTCACATCGCACTCCAGGTAGACATCGGAGCCCTTGAGCAGATTATTTGGATCGAGTGGAGCTCCCAGATTCAGGTTGACAATAGGTGCATCTGCAGTGAAGTTCAAGTCTTATGATTGCATCTTAACCCTCTGGATATTGAGTAATCCTTACGTGTCACATTCAGCACTCGGGAGTCCTTGAGGTGCAGTCCTGTATGTCCATTGCCCATGGTGGTCATCACAGTGGTGTGTCCTTCGTGGAGTTGCTGAGAAGTGATTCCAGCATTCAGGGATATGGAGCAGACCACCTGCCTTTCATTATCCTCGGGCACGGGTATCAGCATTAGCTCCGATATGGTTGTATTGCCATCGGAGGAAGTCTATATATTTTTATATATTTTATAAGGATTTTTTTCTTGTTCTTGATTATTAAATGAAGACTTACCGAAGCTGTAGCTCCTTTTACGGGCTGTCCTGCTTTTGACCACATAATTATGGGCGGCGGACGAGCTCCTATGGCTGTGCAGGTTACATGAGTCCTTGTTCCTGCCACTACAGCATGATTTAGACCTTGCAGAAGCAGACTGAGAGGGGGAACTGTAAGGGAAGAGTCAGAGTTTTAGATTTGAGATTTTTTAAAGATTTAATTGGGGTTCTATTAAGTGTGATTTCCTGGTAACTTGACTAAAATCTTTAGCTTTCTAGTATAAATAACCATGCTTTACAGATTCCTTTAATGGCTTTCACCTTTACCCCTTGATTATTCACTAGTTACGCGGCTTAACCCATTACTGTGTGTCCTGTCAAGGCTGCCACTGATTATCATTGCCATATTTAGTTATTCAGGCAGAAGGACACCGCGCAAATTCCGCTGGTAAATTCTCTCGGTTGTCGGTTGTCGGCTCTCGGGTCTCGCTTCTCTCTCACGGCTGTCGCTTAATTTCCTGCGCATCTATAGCCCAACCTTTATGGAAATGTTCATTATTTATGACACATTTTATTATGCCCATCACTGGATATATGCCATATAACCCGCTGCCCCACTCGAGGGACTCACAATGCGATTAGCATAGCCACCCAGAGGCCCCGCCGCATAACCATAAATGCAGGGATGTGGATAAATATGCGAGCATTCGTGGTCGGTTGTGTGTGTGTCCTTGCGGCGGAATGACAAAACTTTAATTACATTAATTTCCATGAAAATGTCACGCCCACAAAACAATAATCCCAAAGCCGAGCCGCCACCCCGAAAACTGACCTTCAACTCCTGGGCCACAGCCACAGAATGTTTATGTATAATATTTTCGCTTTGCATTAAATGGAAATTCAGGAGGTACTTACGATTCATGTCGAGGATAACTTTCTTGGTCAGAGCCGGGACCACATGGCCATTGGTGGCCTGGCAGGTGTACATCTGAAGGAAAGAGAAAAAAAATAAGGGAACAATAATGAAACCCGATGATTTATGCTCATTACAATAATTGCCCGTTTTACTAATAATAATAAAATATGGAGCCAATATCGATGATAAATCAACCTGCTCAACATTTAATTTTAATTGCGGGAAATGTGTATCGAGCACGCAACAACAGCAGCAAAAGGACTAAGGACTAATCAATTATGCTTTCGGCAGAAGCACAAAGCGCAAAGCACAAAACACAAAGAGTTCAATAGGTTGGCTAGCTTGCAAGTATAGTATCGAATATCATAAATTCCCCTGCTGGCCCCCAGGTATTGTGATACTACTCCTCCTTGGGTCGTCGTTGGACATTTTATTATTGTCGTCCGTCGCCTGGCAATAAAAATATTTGCATAACTTTTGGGTTCGCCGCACAGCACAGCGCAGGCAAGTCTCGTTTCGATTGGAAAATTAGGTCATAAATTTCTATTCGGTTACACAACGATAGCTAGCCCTATATAGGGACACACTTAGGGGGTCTCGGGAGTAGTTCTTTGGGTGTCTGGGCGACGTGTTTATTATGGCATCGAACGGTTTTCCAAACTATTGAATTTAAATCGATTTAAACTCGTGTGGTTTCGGTTTATTCTCTGATATTTAAGCTGCCTGCAATGTATATTTTTACCATTTTATTAAAGATTAAATTGTTTTTATTTGCTTTTTGCTGCTGCTTTGTGATGCAGAAATTTCCCATTAGCTGTTGGCGTTAATTAGGTCATTAAATAATATTTTTTGTGAGGTTTGCTGCTTTAATAAGATTATTAATTTACTTTTTATTAAAAGTACATATACTTTATTTGCTATTTCAGGGGTTTATTTGTCTTTAGTCATACATTTAATTTATTAAATACATTTATTTCCCTGACTTTTTCCCTAGTCCAAGTTATTTATTGCTTTTAACTTTTATTTTGACTGCTGTAATCATGGATTTTCCTCTTAAATCTAACCAATTTTTCACACTAATCTCTTTTCTATCATATCGTTAGATATTTCCTATGATTTTTCCTGCTCTACCATTATCTTCCTGCAGTTTAAGCTAATAACTTTTGGTATTACACGAACAGCACTCAAGTGATTCCACTCAAGCCATTCATTCATAACACAAAAGAGACCTGACCCGACCGGGCGGCTCACAATTTGTTCTGTGGCAAAAGAGGTTACTGAGGGGGGGCTATAAGCCGAGTGGAGGAGGAGGAGGAGGCGGAAACCGACGGGATCTGAATGGCGGGATTAGCGCTGCCTAACAATAATGTTCATTACACGGGCCAAAGAAAAATCGGCTTAGAATCAACAACAGAACACAGAGAGCGAGCGAGCGAGCATAAGAGCATCGCATTGCTGCTGGAGGGGAATTCTCTGGGGGAATGCGGAGGAGGATTCCCTAGGGTGGGGAGAGGAAACCACCAGCAGCAGCACCACAACCACCCAGGGAACAATTCCCAATGCAGGCGGTTGCATTTGATTTCCATTATGGCCCATTGTACGGGGCGCTGTCATTAACGGCGGTGAGGAGGCCCACAGACCAAAAGCTGCCCTTTTGTGGCCGAAAATAAATGGCCAACTGGCAGTCAAGAGGTGAGAGCGGTGAAAGCCGTGCTGTTAACTTGGCTATATTCTAGCTGGAAGAGATAGCTTCAGCTGGGTTCAGAGCGAAGAGTTTTAATTGTAGAATTTGAATATTAAAAGTTTTCAAAGAACCTTTTAATCTGAATATATTTTTTAATCATTTAAGTAAATTTTATATATAATAATATCTAAATTAGATTATTTTTCTGACAACACTGTTATAAAATCTAGAGGAATGAGCACTGGCATTGTACTAGAAGATGCTTTGTCCAATGGTCGTAAATAAGGCTTACGATATTGAGAGCAAGCCTGGTCTGCCTTCCCTTCTCTGTCCTTCACTTTCCGCTCCCATTTCAAAAATAGCCTCAATAAAGACGGCTGATGACTTACCGTTAGGAGATCCTTCCGTTGGATGTTTTTCAGTCGCAGGATATTGCGCACAGAGCCATCGGGCAGCACCTGAAAGGAGTCGTCGATCAGGGCATGCTCACGCCACCAGGAAACCCTGGGCGGTGGCACTCCCCCACTGGACAGGCAGGTCAAATCGATGCTATCGCCCTCTAAATAGGGACCTGCGGTCTGGTCACGTATCTCGGCGCCATGATGGTCCATAATGATGAGCTTGGTGGGGGGAACTAGAGGGGGAAATGGTTGTAAAATGATTAAAAAATATTTATAAAGCTTTGAAAACTTGAAAAAGTGATCAGTAAAATATTTAAATAAATATTTTGGCGGGAAATGTTTAGTAATAGGTTTTTGCAGCATTTTCAAATTAGTTTTTATTTATGTATTTTTAAAACATTAATTTTATAAAATAAGAGCACTCACCTAAAACTGTCACATTGATACGCCAATTACGAGTTGGTGACTTGTGGAAATCCACGCGACACTTGTAGAGACCCGCATCCGTGGTCTGAATATTCTTGATCCTCAAAGCAGGCGGTGTGCCATCGTAGTGGAAGTGAGCCTTCTTGTTGAAAACACTCTCATCCGCCCAGGGAATGGCCTGGGTCAGAGGACGGTTTCTGGCATCAAAGCTGTAAATTAAAAGAATTATTTTTAGTCAATAAAGTTAGAAAGGTAAAGAGAACAAATAACTTAAGTTAAGTTTCCTGATAAACAACTCCATTAGAGGGGCTCTAGCTACCTATAAATAGTATGTACCCCAAACTCTCCATTTAAGTGCACATAAAAATTAAACATTTTGACACGTTTCCACCATCAAACCCACCGAATGACAGGCAGGTCTGACAGACACCTTCAATTAGCTTCGATAAGGCAAATGGCGTTAACCTGGTTCATTGATTTTATTGTTCAAACAATTGAGAGACAACCATTGGCTGGGGCAGCAGGTGGAATGTGTGTCAAATCCCGGGAATCCATACACTAAAAGTGGAATACTTAATTAGCTGTTTCCCTTCCCGCTAGAACCTATAGAGAACTATAGATAGAACTTGGCTTTTTATTGTTATTGCCAAATGCTTTTTTGTTCTTTATTTTATGGCCTTTGTCCAATGCATTTTGACAAAGTGCCGGCATTAAATGTCAACAAAAGCCCCAAGGCTCTGCCCCCTAAAAAAGTGACTAGCTCAAAATCTATGGTTCGTAAAATGCATTTTGAGAACTTTTGATTTCCATTTGGCTTTCGCTTTTGGTTGCTTTTTTTTATTTCCACATTTTTTAGCATTTTTAAATGGTCAACAATTTAAATTGGTTTCGTCTCTTTGCGTATTTTAATTTGATTTTTCTTGTTGTGATGTTCCCTTATTTTTTTTGCTGAATTTTTCGCTATTTATGTTAATGGCAGCCACGCCCATTCGGCGCCCACAAAAGCATGTTTTTCCTTTTTACATTTTTATAGTTCACTTCAATTAATTAATTGATCAATTTAGCACTGGCTGTGCTTCCCTTTTGGGCTTAAGCGGATTCCCATTTTATTTTTGTATTTCCTTGATTTTATTTCGTATTATTTTTTTTATTTCTCTTTTTGTTTTCCAAGTGAATTAAAATTTGTTGTTGTTTTTTTCCTGTGGCACTTTTAAGTAGCTTTAAAGAGCCCACAGAAACATTTTAATTTCGCTTTCGAGCGATAAAAAGCACATGGAGCCATTTTTTCGTTTTTATTTTCCTTTCGGCTGTGAGTTATGGGAAAAATCTGTGCTGATCTATAAAAGTGAGACAGAGTTTGGTGTTTCAAAAGGAAAAGTTTAGCTAAAATTAGCTTAGGGATTATGGGGAAATAAGGTTTATCTTAAGATATAAATGTAACAAGAAGTGTTCCTAATTAAAGTAAATTAAATTCTACTCATTTGCTTTACAGACAAACTTCTGAGACACTTAATTATTGCCTCAAATAGATCATAGGCCCCTCTCTTAACACTTTACATGATTTATCATTTAAGCAAAAACACTCGAAAGAGTGAGAAAGAAGCCAAACCCCAAAGATCAGGAGTAAGTGGCACAAGATGGATGGGATATTTGTTAATGGACTTTAAACATAATTAAATTATGTAGAGAAGTAGAGAAGTGAGTGAGTGAGTGAGAGCTGGAAGGGGCACACGAGGTTATCCATGGTTATCCATGGGTCACTCCATGGGTTATCCCTGGGTTATCCATGGCAATTGGAAAACAAATTTCTCATGCAATTAATCTCTCCCGACCTTTTGCCAGCCTTTTGGCCATATTGAAATTTCCAGGCACGCCAAGAAGCAGCACGAGAACAAAGCGGAAAATTTATGAAGTGTGGGAAAAGCAAATTAAAATTGATGGAAAACAATAAAGAAATGCGGGCGAGGGCGAAGTGGAGGAGGAGGAGGATGTGGAAGTGGAGATATCTGCATAAACCTCAACTTTATGCGGTCATAAAACCTGCTGGAAATTGCAATCGAGGGCACACTGTACTGGCCAGAGGGACCACACAGCGAACTCTGACACTTTGGCTTGACATCATCGATTCAGAGAAACGAATTTTATGGAAAATGAAATAAAATTCAATTTCTGGTCTATTGCGCATCTGTCTACTTGAGACTCCACTCGACTTCACCTGCCACCACCTCCGCCTGGCCCAGAGCTTGGCTTTTCCTGGAAAAAAAAATTGCAAAAAAAAAGAGGGAAGAAATATAAAGTGAGTTGCCAACGAGCGACCTTTGAACCGAATTGCTCCTGCCAATCAGTCTCTATATGGTTAAGCATATATATATATATATATATATATATATAAATGTATATGTATATATATATCTTTCCTATCTGGTAGAACCTCCCACAGCTTCCCCCTTGCTATTACTGGCGACATTTCCTGACACACTGCCTTACAAAATGTTTTTTCATTCCGTACTTTGTCCTGATGATGAGCTTGTTAAAAATTGTATAGGTTCCAGTTAAACACTGGGAGAAAAAATATGGATAATTATGGAATAAATTAAACAGAAAATTACAATTTCAGGAAGTACAAAAATTTATGAAGTGTATATTATTTTTTTATAAATATATTTAATACAATTTAAAATAATATATTTAAAGATTTCCTGAAATAATTATATATTTCAACAGTTCATTGTAAACCTTTTTTTTTATATAAAACTTTGTAATTTATCTCTTGCTTGACACTAAAATTCCCAACTAGTTATAGTCTTTACTAGGATGTATATATGAATACTTTATTTTATTTGTTTTTATTTGCATTAGTTTATATTTTTCCAAGTGATTGTGGTAGTATTTTGCCATAACCCCACCTACCCAAAACCCCTGGCCACTCCCCCTTTCTTCTCCCACTCCAATAAAAGCACGTAGGTTCTTCTGTGTAAGTAATGTTTATATCGTCAAATTCAACATAAATGCCTCACGTTAATAGAATTTATAATGAGCCAAGGCAGTGCCTTCTTCGTGCGTGTATGCCCCCCGCTCTTGTCCCTGGGATATTCAAGACTGGAAGCTTCTTCATAATTGGCTGGCATTCCCCTCGGAATCGAAATCAAATTCATTTCGGGTCTTTGGCTAATGCCAAAAAAAATAAGAAAATTATTAAGTGAATTTCATTTAGCTGACACTTTAGCGAAGCGCTACTGTGAAACAATCCCTGGAGAGAGAGTAGAGTGTACGGGGAGGGAATTGACTTAAATATATACACGGGGAATTTTTTAAGCCCCAAAAATGGATGATGTTGCAAAAGTTGAGTAAGAAGATGATGAGGAGAGTTTAGGGAAGATTTAAGCGGAAGTTAAGGAAGTGGAAAATGTAGGAGAAGGTGAGGAAAGTGGGTAAAATATGGGTCAGAAAAATTGTGTTTAGCTTAGGAAAAATCTAGACATAGTTTAAAAAATATTTTTGGACATTTTAATACATCTTCGATATGTTTAAAAATATATTTAATGCTTGAAGATAGAATTTTCTTGATTTCTTATACAACTTTCCACCTAAATATAATTTATTTATAATTATAAATTTATAAAGAATTTCTAAACTTACGTGTAAATAGGCTTTACGCTTCCCTCACGATACCAGATAACCAGTTGCACTTTATCCGCAATCTGTGTGCCCGGCAAGAGATCGCAGGGCAGAGCCACCTCTGATCCCACAGCAGTGAGAACCTCCGATAAGGGTCCTGAAAATAATCATAAATATTTAAATTATTATTGAGGGGGATGGAAAGTAATATAATATTTAAATTATTTAGGTCTTCAGCCCGAAGGCATGGATAATGCATTCGACATGGCCTTCAGCTATTGGGTTAGCCAGTAGCTTCTGTGGCTTCCCCTTAATTGAAATATGTGAACTCTGACCTGGCCCTATCGCCGCCACATCTTATCCCGGTTCCTTTGTGTGTTTGTGTGCGCCATAACTATAAATTGACTGACAGCTTGATTTCCCTTTGATGATAAAGCCCGCTCGCTGTAAAGGGTTGAGGGAGCTCGGGCTCGAGCTCAAGTCAAACTGCGTCCAGTTCCACCTCCATTGTGCGGATTCCGACATGGAGACATCATCATCATCATCATCGTCGTCACCGAGGCAGCACAGCGAGTGGCGCCTCAGCCCAGCCACGTTTCACCGTGGTTCCGAGCAGTTTTGGGGTTCAACTCCGAGGCACCAACGGCGACATCGATTCGATGGCACCGCGCTGTGCGTGCCGCCGCCCAGAGGGGGGTTATGTTATATACGGGTTAAGGCAAGGCGCTGGGCGGGAGCGGCGAAGTGAGCTTCAATTAGTTGTCGCCCTTTTAGGAGATGGCAGCGTGACACGAATAGAGCGATATTTTCTTACTTAAAAGATTATTTAAGGTCTCGTGAGTGAACTGTACTTGTATAACAAATTTTAACTCGATAGGATAAGTATTATGAAAATGGAAGTGATTTTTGTCCCTCTATTATTATTTTATTTTAATGAGTGTTCATCTATAGTTTACTTCTCTTTAGACTTTGGTATATTATCTATCCATATACCAAATTTCAACTCGATCGAATAAGTAATTCTAGGTCAGGAGTGACTTTAATATCTCTTTAAAATAACCCCTGTGTGCTGAAGACACCCAAAAATAACCCAACAAAATCTGTCTCCTTTTTTAAATAATATAATTTTTATGAAATATAATTTCTATTCTCTTCCTAAAGAATAATTCTTAAGATCTATAATTATAATAGAACCCATAAATTAATATATCTTTCAACACTCCTCACTAATTCTGGGTGTTGTCTGGAAGGCCCCCCGCGAACAACTTTGACTTGCTTTGTTGTTGTTGTTGTTGATTGGTATGTATTTGGTATTATCAAAAGGCATTGTAATTATACAAATTATATTTTCCATATTTTGTATTGCAACACCAAAAACAAAAAAAAAGAAGAAATAGAAACAAAAACAACAGCAACATTATTAAAGGGCGTGTCGTACGTGCCTATATGTGAAACCCTCTCTCCCGTCACATTTCCCCCTCTGCCATAATAGGGTAAGCTCCCCCGCCGATGAACGTTGACTGCCTTTCCAAATATTAATCAATATTTATCTAGATTAGCTATGTATGTACCTTCCCCCCCGGGCGAGTGCCTCTTCCTGTTTATTTGAACTGAAATTCAATTATTTTAATGCGTTCTTATTCGATTAATGGGCATTTTATAATGATTGGTAATGGAGTTTTTATATAGAACTCGTGTATTTGTTTTTGGCAGAGGAAATTAGGCGTAACACATATGGATTAGCCCCCAGGGGGAGTCGTTGCGGGAGTTTGAATTTAAATTCAATTAAAAACGGGAGGCACAAAATATGTTACATTTATTTGGCCAAAGGGATATATCCATGAAAGCTCTTTCTACTTTAGTAAATGATTAAATTCTTTGGTAATTGAAACACCCTTAACATTATCGTGTAAACTTTGAACTATGCCAGCTTAGTAATAAATTTTCCTAATGAGTTTTTGCTGCTTCGAGTTTCCCAATCTCAATCCCAATCCTCAGAATATTCATATATCCGAAAAAATCGTTTGCCATCAGTCTGTCTGCTTGGCATTTCCGGATTTCCGAGCCCCATAAGTAACATTTGCCATTAGGCAATCCGAAATCCTCTCTCTCCCTATCCCTATCCATCGATATGCATAAACACACTCAAATAAATTAGGGGCCACCGCCACCACATGTGTGTGACTGTGGAAGGAGGAGGAGGTGCTTATGGTGCGCCCGAGGCGCCACAAAAATAAAATAAAAATTGAAGCAATTGGTAATCGGATGAATGATATAATTCATTGAGGCCAAATGCAATTTGTTATGGCACCGAAATGGAATGGAATTTGTATTTGGGTCAACAGATCAAAGTGATTAGGAGGCCTTACAGCGATCCAGATACAGATACAGATACGAGCACACATTTAGTTGGGAGTAAAAGAGTTCAATTGCTAATTGCAGTGTGTTCACACACTACTCGGAAGTTGAAATGACTCTCTGAACTTTTGCAATACATTTTCCCGATCTCTGGCCGACTTTGATGCTACGCTTCGGTGTCTCTGAAAAGATTTATTGTCGGAACAGGGGACATAGCCTATATATTGATGGAATGATCGCCTGGGAGTGCATTTCAGTGTCTCTTTTTTCATCTACATCTATTTTTACTAGTTTAGCTCTTGGGCAAAATATTTTGACAAATTTCGTTGGATCTGTCGGACATTTGGCTGCTAATGGTGCGTGCCACAAATTTCCCGCATCATGTATTCTATAATTAAGCGGATCGGATCCGATCCAGAGCAAGATGTTACTCGTTCCGCGTCCCATGTTGTCGCCTCATAATTGTGCCACTTTAAGTGGGCGTCAACATGAGATGGCCAAGTTGTAGGCCTCGAAAAAAAAAACCACACTGATGGCAGAAGAACTAATTCTTGTTTCTCCTTGGATCCCTCTATTCGATTTATGAACTGTGAGGGAGAGAGAACTAGAAATTCATTCAGGTTTTTCTCGGAATATGGTTTCGTATTCAATGTTGTTTCTTCGAAATCCACACAATAAAATATTAAAACTTCTGTGTTGCCTTGAGGGAATTACCCTTTTTCCACATAGTTTTCCATCAGTTCACAGTTCAAGTCACAGAATTAAATTTATGAAGGGAATAAAATCTTGTTTTTGGTAATATAAAAGCGGATTACAGGGGGGAAGTTACTTAAAATTGGTTTAGAGAATGCAGAGAGAAGCTGGGAAATTTATAAATAAATATTTACAAAAATAAAGAAAAAGTGTATTCAAATTTAAGCTGTATTAAAGTCGGAACTAAATAACTTTCTCTGCTATAGGTTTCAACTAAATAAATCAAACCAAGAATTAAGCAAAAGACTTCCATTTGGGGAGGAAAATGCACTAAATGTATTGCATTTTTCCGGATTAAAGGTTACTCTTGAAATTGGTTTAAAAAATGCAATAAAGCTTAGAAATATATTGATAAATATTCACAAAAAATGAAGTGTGTCTAAATATAAATTTAAGCTCTCTTAAAACCCAAAACAAAGGCTTGAAGAATTTATTTTCTCCACAGAAGCCATTTCAACTAAATAAACCAAACCATAAATTATACAACAGAAAGTTCTTTAGCTGCACAAAGATTTATAGAAGCACAAAACTTAAGGGGGGAAAATGCACTGCACTGCATTTTCAGTTGCATCCCCTAGGGGCGGAAATCCATCAAGGCAGCTCCATTCGCTAAGCTCATTTAGAACTTTTGTGAAAACAAACAAAAAAAGACCAAAAAAGGCCTGGCCCCAGCAATTATCCAGTCAATCAGTCATGCATTTAGAGCCCCATTCATCTCGGTTATTTATTTATTTATTTGTTTTGCCTGCAACTGTGAAAATATTTTGACAATCGCCTCAAGTGATCCGCGATCTCTCCTCCAACTGGGCGCCCTGTCGATGAGGTAATTATTCAGATCATTTGTATATGGCCCAGCGCCGCGGGTGCTCCTCTCCAAGCCCTTGGAAAGAACTCAGTGTGGGATTATTCTTTGAAGCTTTTTCTTGGCGCCAAACAAAACGCGAAAAGAATAACAAATGGAAGAATACAGCCATACTGCTGCCAGGAAATAAATCAAATTAGAAATGTTTATGTTGCTTTCTTCCGAAAGAGATACCGATGGGGGATGGATACAAAGTGGAACTTTACTGGATGGATTCCTATGCCTCTATAACACCTGAACGAACACCCATAAGCCAAGGAAACAATTGCTGACGACAAATTGCCAATGGCTCAAACGACGTCATCAAACAGCAGCAGCAGTAACGCAACGATTGTCGTAAAATGTTTCTTTGACTCTGGGACTCCCTTTTATTTCTATATTTTCAGCATAACAACGGCAACAAAGTGGAGTTCCCCTTTCCCGCCGATACTTCTGCCCTTAACCTGCACGTGACCAATGACAATTTGCGATCCACTGTCCATTTATGACCCCCGCCGACGATGCCTTAACCAGAGTCGTCGTTGTCGTTCTCGTCGTCGTCGTCATCATTGATTTGAGCTTTAATATTTCCTGCAGGCGGTATGTCGAGGCGCCGCCATCAAAATGTCGTAGGCGGAAGTTGGAATGGCTAAAGGGGGCCGACGATGATGGTCGTAATGCCAATAATACGATTGCCGATTGCCGATTGGAGGAGGAAGTGAGTGGCAACCCAAGGGAGGAGGAGCACTGACAGGCGGCTCACCTAAATTAAGTCCGAAATTAGCTGAAACTCAACTTGCGACTTTTCTGCCGACTTCTAATAAAGTTCTTTTGTAATTTCCTCAGCCGGGGAAGTTGTAAAATATGGAAAATATACACTCGTTAGACCCTCGTTGCCTTCTGAGTTATTTTATTTGATTTTCATTAGATTGACTTTCGGTTTTGGCCCTTCGGCAAATTATTATTATTATGCATGAGCCAACATCAAGATGGTCTCTCCGCCTCGGGGGTATTTTTCAATTGAAAAGCGGGGATACCGAAGGGGAGATACTTTGGGGATATGATGCCCAAAAATATTGATGATATTGTAGGATAAAAAGGACCTCAGCCTGTCATAAGTGAGGTCAAGTTTTGTGGTGTTTGAGTGCGAGGTCAAGGTTGAAATTGTTAAGGGAAAAGTTTGTGTAGGCTTGAGAGGGTTTATTTGGGTTAAGTTTAAGTTGGTTTAGGTTACGATGGTTTGGGCTTTCTTAGGGATTTGTATCTTACATTACGGATTCTCTTAACTCTGTACATTTTATTCTTACAACTTGCTTTAAAATTGCTTTAAATTTCCTATCGAAATTTCAAGTCTCCCCTCTTGTTAAAATTTGGTGCCACCTCATAGCGTGTCTGACCCACATCATCCATCCAATCCACCTTCACATCCAGCCATCCGTTCCGTCCGGCTGTCCAATGCCTGCCCAGCGCATAACCTTACAGGTAATTCTCTAAATTAATATTTATACAAACCCACCTACAGCCTAACGGGGAAAGGTAACTTAGCTTAACTTTTCTGTTCATAATCTTGGTTGGAAAATCTCGCGCTCTCGTTGCACTTTGTGGCAGCCAAAACTAATTTTATGATGGATTACTTGGCTGGGTGGGGGGATCCTCGTATATATTAAACCCTTAAAGCCACCCACCACCAATGAAAGGCACTGAAAGAAATACTTTTCATATGGATTTAAGGAAATAATATATTTAAAGATCAATATGAAGTATTTTTGGTTTAATAGTGAAAGGTATGTGTACTCAAAGATCGATTTCTGACTTTATTATATTTGTTATTTAATTTCAGAGGTCTTTTTCCAGTGTATTTAAAAGCACCACGACTGTCGCCAGTGCAAGAGGTTCCACTTATCGCCTTTGCCCGGCTGTCCATCAAATGCAGCGCTCCTCCACCTTCTCCTCCTTTCCGTACTCCTCCACGGTTATCAACCCTCACCTCCTGACCACTAATAGAACCTCAAAGTGCATTTGCCTTTGTTGACATTTGTAAAATGCAAACAGAACACGCAAAGGCGATAGACAGATAGTCCGTCTGGAATTGTTCGGATAGAGATACGGATACCCGTAGACCAAGTCCAAGGCAGACGTGGTCTCACTGCTCCGTGGCCATCACTCAAAGTGATTAGATCGTCGTCGTCGAGCGTGGTAATCGAGTGTAGCGCATGAGATACACGAATGGCTGGAAGGTTGGATGGATAGATAGATAGATATAGATATAGATGGATTCCGATTATGTGGGAGCTTCAATTGGGGGTTCCTCTCTCTCTCTTGGTTTTATTGCCCCGCAGAGGACGCAGGGTAGGTATTTGGGAATGCCAAATGGAGTTCTAACCTCGCTCCGAGTTCGAAGTTGTCTATGTATTTACGATATTGACACTAGAAATCGTGACTTTTCCATAATGAACGGGATTTACACGTGTTTATGGCAGGTCATAAATGGTTCGACACCTCGAAGAAGGGAATTCCCTTCACCCATATCATGGCTTTTGGCCCTTCGCCTCCTTCCTGTCGGTAATTTCCTTTTGTAGTCCCACACGGAGCAGAAGTCAATGCTTGGAAAAAATATTATTTAAGCTCTCCTCCGAGCACTCTAAAACACTTTTGAAAAAAAAAACATTAATGCTTTCTATTAAGTTCTTGTCAGCAGACAAGTATTATTTTCTAAAGTATATCCCTGCTTATCTTATTATTTTTCCAAGTGCAACTCCTTTTTCTCAGCAAAAAAGAGAACCTTTCAGACTGCATTAAGCTGGAGAACAGTAGAAAAGTTCTCGGGGCTGAAGAAAACCCCCTGGAAAAACACCTGCTCTTTCACCTTTGACAAAGCTCAGACAATCAGAGTGCTTAAGTGCTTCTCTGCTCCCCAAACAAATGAGACATCGTTTCAACTTTCGCCAAAAGTTTTCGCTTTAAGTCCAAGTCCCCTCGAAGGCGGGAGTGCACCCACTTCAAGGGGGGCAGCACGTGGGTGAGGTGAGGGAGCCATGAGAACCTAATCGTGGTGGGACATGAAATTCATGCCGCATCGAATTACCTATCCTAGACCGAACAAGAAGAAGATATTATGCAAAATAATATATAATTTTGATAGCACCCAATTTGAGCCTGTCATAACAAGACCGACCTCCTTCGACTGACTCCCTCCGTCGACAGCACAAAAATCGATATATGTAAAAAATGTTTGCATGACTTTAGGAAATTTAGCAAACTTTTTTTTCCTTTTCCTTTGTTTTTCTTTTCTGGTGTTTCCCTTTTGTGTGTGTGAGTGTGTGTGTGTGTGGAGGGAAGCTTCATTGATATGAAAAATATCTTTTAAATGCAATAAACCAACGAGAAAACGATAGCAAGAGTGGAATGGGATGATGGAAGGGGAATGAGGGTATAAGGGCGGTTTAGGAAAACAAGACTCATAAAATTAATATGATATAATAAAGAAAAATTTGCAAGCTGCCAAAAGCATAACGATTGATTCTGAATTATAGCCCAGGGGAACGACCATGAAAAAAAAAACTCGACAAAGCAACATACAGTTGTGGTGAGCTAACATAATGGGAATTAGATTGGGGTATAAGGTGTATTTTTTATAATAAATATAGTAAGTTGGGTTTAGGAAGGAGTTATTTTTTGGAAATTAAATTATAGCCTAAAAAGAAAACATGCGAGAAGTCTTTGGACAATGTAGAGGCTGCATGGCGACCGTGACCTGGAATATTTTCGTATAAAATATATATTTCAAAGAAATTTCACCAATACAAAAGCTTAAAGTAATTAGTTATTTTTTAGATTAAAGAGAATGATTTAAGATAAATTCTTAGGTACCCTGGTTCTATATTTTTAACCTCAACTGTAACTTGAAGGTACTTATATCGAGAGGAACCTCTGCTGGAGGAGCACAAAAAAATGAGTATGAGGAGAAATCAAATCGAATAAATAACACGCAGCTACACAGACGAGAGAACCCCCCAAGAAAAAAAAGAGAGAAAAGAAACAGCGGCAACCCAAATATGTTCGGCAATCAATGGCAGCCCAGAAAAAAAACTTTCGATGCCGCAAGGAATTTTCCAAGGGATTAGGGGAACGGAGCTGGGGACGAGGGTGCGGTTTGGCGGCGACCGGCAGCCACTTGCTCCATGCTCCACATGCAGCGAAATTAATCATGGCATTGTTCGGCGCTTTTCAAAATAATAAATACTTCAGCGCGACTATAAAATAAATTACTCAAAATCATTTCATTTCATTTTCGTTTCACTAACGCAACAAGAGAATAGAATAGCAGGGAATTTGTATGGGAATGGGAAGGCAGGGCGACAGGGCATGAAAAGGGGAATGGGTATCGAATGCGGAATGGCATGTGGATTCTAAATCTACGCACTGGATCATGACAAAACAGAGACGGCGGGAAAGAGAAATATCAGGAGAACCGGGGGTGGATCGAGGGACAGTTTTAACTTTTCGGTGTCGGTTTCCTCTCTGCCCTTCCCTTCCCTCGCACGTGTCAACTTCAAAAAAAAACGAAACGAAATGCCAGGGGAATTTGTTGATCATTAATAACGTGGCACAGAAACATTTTGGCCACTTAGGGAGTCCCATGAATGGGGCGGTGCCTCGGCGGCGGCTGCTGCTCCCAGACAGTTGTCAGCGTCAAAGAAATAATAAAAATGCCCATGGCAAAAATTAATCACAGCTCCAAAAGAGCGAAACGAAAATTGTAACACAAAAATGCGTTTATTTCCGAAAAAAAAGTACAGAGAAAGAAAATACAAAGAAATAAAATTATAATAAAAAGAAATAATAAATAATAAACAAATAAAACAAGTAGATAAATATTTACCATAATATGGAATCTGAATCTATTATAAAGTCCATTTTAAAGGTAAAATTTCTACTTTTTTTGTATATCCTTTTTTATAATTTTTTTGTATATTCTTTTTTACTTGATAGTTTTATTTACTTAATTTTATCATTCTACATTTTATTTAAATTTGTTCATCGATTTGTAGTGTGCTTTTCCCGGCTTTATTGTTTGCTTTAATAATTATTTTTCTATAGTTTATTTTTCTGCCACTTAAAGCTGTGGCAATTTGTTTGAAATTGAAACTAAATTCATGTGCATATTTTGCTGGATTTTCATTTCACTTTTCCACGCCCCAGACTCGTCCTAAAAAAAAAAACAGAAAAAGAAACGAAAACTGGAACAGCAATATTCGTACTTCCAGTTTTTGCTTTTTTGGCTGCTTTTATTATTTTTGTTTTCGTTGCATTTTTAGTTTTTTATTTGTATTTTTTTTGTTTTCGTTTCGGCGTCGCAGCCACTTCCGCCCAAAACTTTTAGCTTTTGTTTCCCTTATTTCTCTTTTTTTCTATTTGGCTGCAGCAGGGAATTGTTTTTGGGCAATGGGAATATTTATATGTCAGCGCCCAGACTCGCTCCCTCTGCGTTTGCTGCTTCCCCAGTCTGTATCTAAAATATTGCCTGCGTCTTTCCTTCTTTTTTTAATTTGGAGCGAAATGTCAAAAAGCTACAGAAAATTAAGTAAACAAACTATAAAAGCAGATTATAAAGCCCCATAAACATAAACAAGAGCTGCGAGCTGTGGAGGGCTCTCCAACTCGAGATATGCAAATCAGGGGAAAACGGAAAACTAACTTGAACCGTTGATAACTTCATTAACAAATTGGATCTGAGAGATGGAACGAATTAAAAGCAGGGGAGTCCGTCCATCCAGCTAATTTGTAAATTATTCGTGAATATTCATGGATAGTTTTTACTGGATGCGAGAAAAACACTTTAAAAGGCGTCTCATAAATTTGACCGGCCTTCCTCCTGCGGATGTTTACAAATGAAATTACTTTTTAAATTTATATATTCAACGTTGAGTTGGATTTATTTATTACGTGGAGGTAACTCTGGGGTATAGTTTTCAATGCAAAATAAATTTTACTCTGAAACATTTTGCATATTAGCTATTAAGCCCCATAAAAGGTAATATTTTTTATAATATTTATGAATACAAATGCTTCGTTTTGTTTTTAAAACCCACCCTCCTTTTATTCTTGTTAAAAATAAATGCATTTCCATGATTTAAACATTTTTTTCTAGCCTTGAATCTATTTATTACGTAGAGAGGCAGCAACCCCTCCCATTCTTTCAACTGACTTTTCTTTGAGATAATCCACCCATCAATCGGTTTTCCGGGGAATATTTATGGGCCGAGTGGCTCTAATTTGTAAATCTCAAACCCATCTCGCACAAACACACACGACGCACGACAGATAATTTGTCAGATAATGGCTCATCTATCAGTTTTGTGACAAGATTGATGGCTAGATAATGCGATTGATAAATCTCCATTATTTTTCAGCATCCTTTCTCTCCATTTTCCTCGAGTTAATTTCGAGGAAAAGCGAGTTCAGGAGTAGGAGCAGGAGGAGGACGACTTCCACTTTCGACTTATCTCCTGAGAGACAATGATTTGATTTTGGCCATGTCACTTGCCATGTCATCATCATCCCCCTGGAGAGGTGATTTCTTTCCTGATTTTTCCACACGCCCACCATTTATCATGGGAAAAAAATGTGCACACAGAGAAATATATAATTTTCTACACCAAGTTATTAATTTTTGAAGTTCTGTTATGGTTTTCTAGCCTATTAAATAAGCTTCTCATATTTTTTGCTTGTATATCTTCTCCATTTTCTTTATCATAAAAATGTAATATTTTAAAAATTTCTCTCAGCGTACAACTGCCAGCAACTAAGTAAGTGAAACTCATACAATGAAGACTCTCTCATATGAGGGCCACGAGGAAAAATGTTGCCGGCAATAAAAGTGTCCATTGATTGGCATCATCCGTCCGTTTGGCCGTCCGTCCCTCGGATGGAATTCTAACCCAATCACCTCGCTTCCAAGTCACTCACAGCTCGCATTGTGATGGAGATGAGGTGACAGTTACTTCCCATTGAAGGTGTGATCGTTAAATTGGAGCTCCACACAAGCCACAAGCCACGGGGAAAAATATATAAAATAAAACCCCTTTTCAAATTGATTTCGGATCAAATTTGTTGGAAACGTTTAAAGTTTAACAAGCGGCCCTTAAAGTATTGGATTTCTATAAATAAATATCTTGAGTTTAGTCAGGGGATATCTTTTAAAATAGTAATCTATTTTTGGTTAAGAATTTCCATCGTCTTGGGTTTATTTTGAACAAACACAAAACACAGCTCTAATGAATTATTCCCTTGGGGGACATAATAACCCCTGATTACTGGGTATTCCTGTGACAAGTGCCCTCTCTGTCTACCAACCCCCGCAATTACATTAAAAATTCACTGACAAGAAAACCAAATTAATTTCCTTTTTCCCTATTTCCTAAAAATTCAGTGTCCCGTGTCATATAATTTTCCTTAAATTACGGAATCACCAAGGAGGAGCATACATATATCGATCAAAGGAATTACTATTGATTTCCCTGTACCGTAGAGACAGGATGTTCCTGCTCTCTCTCTTTATCTACTTTAGAGCCACTCCTGCCGGCTGCTTCATAAAAATAGTTGAAAGCATTTCCCAAATACAAAAAAAAGGGCAAAGACACTAACATAATAATACACAACAAATAACAAAAACAACATCAAAGCAAGGACCATATAGTACACACACACAATTACAATCTCGACGGAAAATCGCTTATGCAGGAAGCACTTTTCTTGGTAGCTCAGATTTTCCACACAGAGCATAGAACGTAGAGGAAAACTCTTATCCTAACCCTAACGCTGCTACTATACACTTTTTTTCCCTGCCACCGAGTGTTTTTGTGTGGGAACGTGATTTCAGCATAATTCCGTATATCAGCGCACAAATGGAGCATGCCACACGTTCCTCCTCCTTCTCGAGGAGCGGGGAAAAGGCGCAGGAAGGACACTCGAAGCGAAGCCACAGTCACGGCCACGGGCTCAAAGAAAGGACATGCCACAAAACACTCGCCGCTAAGAGATATATAGAAACCAGACTAACTGCACTTTTCGCCGTCTGGCCTCCTTTTCTCCGCAGGTCAAGTATTTTATAAACGAAAGCCAGGAATATTTGCTTGAGTCTCCGCTCAAATATGATGGGGCAGGCGGCAACGGCAACGGTGGCGGCGGCAAAGGCTCAAAACGTCAAGAGTGTTGAAAAAATATAAACTCGATGAAAAGGCCGACGAAAAAAGGTATAAAAAACACTTTGAATGATTTGTATGTGAAGCATATATGGAGATGGCAAAAGGTTCGATCAAAAAGTTTCTGAATATGGAATAATTTCTGGAAAAACTAAATTTGAAAAAGAAATAAGATTTGGAATGGAAATTTTTATTTGTTTTCTAATTTATGTCTGACTTGTCTAGCTTTTAAAATAATTTATTAGGTACTTTAAATTCGTCCGAAGAATATGTATTTAGTTTTTGAAACTTATTTCAGAAAATTAATATAGCAAGGCTTTTACTCAGAGTCCATAAATAACAGTTGCCTGAGGACCCGATTAAAAACGGAAACGCCAGAACTGCTCTTTTGCATTTTCCTCTCTCTAAGCGATCTCCCTCTTCGCTCTCTTGAGACGAATTGCTTTTCAGTAAGATCTCTCTCTCTCTCTCTCTCTTTACTTGGATTGCCTGCAATGTACAAACAGTAGCGAACGAGAGAGTTTCTCTGTAGCGACTCTCTGGGAGAACTTAAACAAGTTAGAACCTTTCCACTTTAACTAAACACTTATTTTAAGTGAAATTATAGTTTAAAAAATATATTTTACCTTCCTTAAAATCCCAGAAACCACCCTCGCTCGACCGTGTTGCGGTCAGAACTAAAAACGAAGCGAAATCCATTGATTCATTGAGTGCCAATTTACAAATCGAAAAGGCAGCCGCTGCTGCCTGCCATTGCACAAACAGCCATCTCAAGCGAAATCGGAATGGCAATGGGCAATGCGAATCGAAATCGGAGCATACACACACACACACACACACACGGAAATTGAGAAGGGGGGTGAAGTAATAAAGAGGGGGTGTGTGTGTGGGTGGGGGTCCAAGGATCGAGGGCTCTCCTCTCTCTGTACACGGGAAAAACATGAAAATCGAGCGCTTTAATATTTTGAGCCCATTGATTTTTGAGCTGGTCTCTGCTCCTCTGCCACCCGCTGGCACCGCTCCGAATGCATATACTTCCTCCGCATATATGTACACACATGTGTGTGTGTTTGCTTAAAACGTTTCCCAGTTTCCCTAGGATTTTCCATACAGAACATTTTCATTCATTCATTCATTCAGTCATTCAGGCTGCCTGCCACCACCGCCGCCGCCGCCGCTGCGGGTGAGTAATTTTTCAAGTATTTTCCATGTTTTTCCAACAGTGTCTGCCCTCTCGGCTCGGCTGTGTCCTGTGTGTGCTTAGCTCCTGTCGAGGGTCGGCAGGGTCCTCTGCCAATATTCACGAAAATCAAAGATTAAAATGAGCAGCGAGCAGGGACTCCTCCCCCCCTGGTGATAGGATAGATAGCGCCGGGACCTCTTCGTATTTGCAGGAGCGCTTAGCCCCGGGTCAGGGTTCTGGCTTGGGTTCGGTATCGGTTTTGATTTCGTCACCAGATGCTGCACCATTTTTACACAAATTATTGTACAAATATTTGACTTTCAAAAAGAGGAGGAAACAAAAAAAATAAAGTAAGCAATATAAAAAAAAGACAAAAACAAAAGCTGAAACTTCCGCGCGCTACACATTTATTGAATTAATGGATTATTCCTGCGTCAAAACAGCTGCGACCTCTTCACGATTTGCTTTGTTTTTTTATTTGTCACTCCCCCTCTGCTGCGGGGATTATTATTCAAAGCATTTTCCGACCTTTTTTTATTGATGTCTACATATATATTTTGAAGTTCCACGAATGGCAGCATGGAAATTGAAGCCAAAGCCAAAGCCAATGCATTTAATTAGTTTGAGAATTAACATTTTAATCCCTGAATATTGTGTAGAAATTGAATCCCATTTACGGTTTAATTCGGCTAATCAAAGTCAATGAGGAGGAGAGTCTCATTTGGACAGGGTGGAAAATCAATTTCAGTTTCAATTAAAACGGGAAACCTTTTGATTGAAGACCCCTTATGACAGGCCATGACCACAGAGTTTGACCTCAAAGACTGAAAGTTTGAAAGATTGTTTATAAAAGTTTTGATTGAGTGGCAGTGAAGTCTGAGAGTTACTTTGTGAAAGAGTCTAGAAAAAGGTTTCTGGATATAATATAATAACAGGAAATTATTTAGAGGCCTTAAGACTGTACCTTACCTCGGGAGATACGTTCTAAAAATGTTCTTTCTTGTCTAGAGAGTTCATTCTAACCCTCTTAAGCTACCTTTTTCCCTTTGAAACACATATTAAACCAATTCAATAAAATCCCTTGTATTCCTGATATTATAACCCCTTCAAATGAAACCCAATTGCTGACCTATTCCTTCCATTTTAGCACCCTTCCATAAACGACGCCCCTGACCCCACTGCAGCAGTTAGCCACTCCGTTTGCATGTTCAAATTACATTGAAATTCGAGGGAAAAAAATAAAGGGCCGCCGCAATCACAAAGCAGCACAAAAACCATTTCACAATTTTCTGTTCCAATTGGCCAAAACACACACATACTCATACACACACAGAAACACAAAGTGAGGGTTTTTGGCCATTTGTAGGCTTGCCTTTAGTCGGGGTTATTTTTTTATGGGCCACATGAATTTCAGTTGTGGCCACACAAGAGAGAGAGTGTGTGTTCCACAATTTGGCCAAAAAGTTGAACATTAAAATGCACTTGTTAACAAGTAATTTGTTGGGAATGGCAGATATTTGCTTATCGCAGCCATGAAATCAGTTTTGGCCAACTGAGAGAGTAAAAAAAGGTTGAATATTTGATTAGAGATACGTACATATAGAGCCTCGTTAGGGGCATGAACCCTTACTTCCTGTGTGGGATGTATAGTGAGTACTACATACTCAAAGAGGGTGGAAAAACAGAGCTCTCTATGGGAACAAGTGCATCCACTTACAATTAAGATTGTAATCACTTCGAATGGTGTTATAAATAACTCAAAAAACCTATGGACGAGGGGACGAGGATTACAAGATTACCATAACGAGGCAGCATCTGAAAGCACTTACGAGTCCTCGTCCTCAGTTTCAGCCTCTCACTCCTCCTCCTATATCTCAATGAGCGACCATTCGGCATGAATTTAATCTTTATTGGAGAAGTCACTGCGAGTCAAGTGGGAGAGCAGAGAGAGAAAGTACTCGAAAGTAATGTTTCATATGGAGTATCCCGGAGGTCCCTCTGCCAGCATTCCGTTCCGACAAATCCCCGCAGGCGAGACAAAATCAATTTCAATCAAACAAATGCAGCGAGACGACTGCCTCGTCGCCTTCCCGGTCTCGGTCTCGGTCCCCAGACCAAATCCACTCAAGTGAACCAATAAAAACATGAAGCAAAAAATATATATAATTCCTCCTTCTGACGGGGGGTGAAAAATTCATTCTCATTCCTTTTCGTTTTTTTTATATTTTTTGGCCTGGCTGAGTCACTGGCAATGAAGTGCATGTAACAAAATAATTGAGAATAATCGAATTTAAATCACATTTGGCTCTGACACTGATGACAATGACACAATGATGATCGCGATCATTCGAGGGGTGACTTTATTTTTGGGGCTAAACAAGGGTGAGGAAAGTTTAAACTGCCGCCGTTCCACATGTCACAATTCGAGCGGAAAGAAAGTGTCAGAAACAATATCGAAAAGTTACATTTGTTTGCTATTTATTAAAAGGGAAAAAGATTGTAAAAGGGAATAAAAGAGATATTAGGAATAAATTGAAAGGGGTTTTATGTATTAATTAGGAATGGTTTCTAAAGAGTAAGGATAGTCAGGATTGTGGTTTTATTTGTATCTTTTATTTAATACAAGCTAAACTTTTATATATTTCGAAGTGAAATTTGACATAATTCTAAGCTTGTTGCATAAATTTGTATTATTTTCGAATTGTTGGTATTTTTCTTAGGTTGATCTTCTTCCAAAAGTAACCTTTCATAGTTATTATATATTAGTTATATATATTACTGATAATAAAACTAATTGTTTTACCTTCCTTTCTTTTTATATTAATAGAAATTTTCTTGCAAATATACGATGTTAAACTTTAATTTCATAAATATTATAAATCATACAATTTCATCATAAATATTATTATAATAGAACCCTCTATTTTTCTCTTGTTTCCTTTCATAAAAACCCTAATTTCCCATTTCCTTTTCACAATCACTATTTTAATACTACATTTTCGTATAGTCACAGTTTGTTAATTACTCAAAATTTAGAGTCACAGCTGCAGTCACAACTTTTGGCTTGATTCCTCAGGGCATTGCCATTGAAGCAAGACATTTTATGTACGATCCCCGAGATCCGGAAAGTCAGAAAAAAAAATGTTATTTCCCCGTTTACCATTTTCCCATTTGGCCCGTGCAATTAACCCTCCATGGCCGACGGTTCCTGCCAGATGTTTGGTCTGCTGTTTGCGGGGTTACGCCTTCGCTTTTGGTTAATGGGAAAACTAAACGCAATTGTAGTCCGAGGTTCGAGGTCCCTGATACATATATATATATATAAACAAACTCATTGACATGTTCTCTAATTTCATTTGGATGTCCGTGAAATGTCATTATGTTGTGGAAAATAGAACCCGAGGGGCAAGCGAGCATTTAAAAATGTTAAATTTTTCATGGACTTTGGTTTGTGTTTGCTTTCTAACTGAAAGAACTCAAAATGTAGGAAATTTAGCCTGTATTAAATTTAATTTCTGGCTTAGTTTTTGTCCAGCTTTAATTGGAATTTATGGTCACATCAAATAACACCTTTTTCCAGGCAAAAAACAAAAGTGTTAATGTCTAAATTGCTTTTGTTTTTTGTGCTGTTGTTGTTGTGGCAACACCAACCCCCAACATTAAATTCCAAACATTTTCAACTGGTTTTCTGCGGTTACGCTGTTTATATTTCAATTGAGGTTTTCACGCAATTCGATGTGTTGTTTCCCTCGTTTGTTTGTTTGTTGTTTTTCGGTTGCCTTTTATTTATTTATGCCGTGCTACTTCCGTCGAAATGTGTATCATAAAATGATATGGAAATGGTATAAGGTAACTCACCTTCGTCGGCCGTGGCTGGGTGCTGTTCGGCTTGGACCATCGTGGAGGACAGAGCTGCGGTTAGGACTAGAAGGAGGACCGTTGCCAGCTGGCAGCGGGGCAGTGGAACCGCAGTGGAAAATGTATCCATTTTGAGCCTGGACTCCTCTCCTTGACTTTCCTCGAACTACCTTTATTGCTTCTCCTTTCTTGTGCGAGTTTTTCCTCCTCCTGGTAATTGTTGCTCTTTAATTTTCCTCCTTGGTTCGTTGTTTTTCCGTTTGGCTTGATTTCGTTTTCGGTTTTCCCTCCTATTTTTTTTTTCCTATTTTTTTGAGTCGTTTTCATAAGATGTTGCCCCTTGGTTCTTGCTGCAGTTTCGTGATTTTCTCGCTTTTTCCTGCAGCTGCTTGCATTTTAATTCTCATCTTTTCCACTTGATTTTTCCCTCGCTCTCTCTGTGTTCACTTCGATTTCTCCATCACCAGTCCTGGATTGCTGCTGCTGCTGCTGCTGACATTTGCCACTGAAAATAGAAAATAACAAGGAGAGAGCATTTATAAACAATGGGGAAACACACAATTTTCACGAATTAGTTTTCATTTATGCACAATTTTTGGCATCGAGGGGAGCACGCAAAAAATAAGAGCAACAAAATATTGAATTGCAAATCGGAATTGGAGAGAAATGCATGTTAAGTTTGGAGTTTTTTTGCTTCCCCCTTTTGCTCTGGGAAATTTTCTTTCGTAATTTTTGGAGGGATGGGAGGAGGTAGGAAAATCTCGTAACCAGGAAAATCTGGATACTGGAACGTGTTCGATCAAGCTTGCTTAATTACAAAAGTGCAATTGGGTTTTGGGATGTGACTGCAAATCGGAATTGAAATGAGATAACTACCAGGACTCGAATTGTTACTTAAAAATCAGGGGAAAATAATTGGAAAGTCTGCATAACTTTATTGATTTTTAACTTGTACCACAAGTATCCTTCATAGTTTGTTTAAAGTTTTGTTAGCAGCAATCCTTGACATGAAATTAAACTCACACCCGGACACCTGACCAATTTTCACCTCTAACCAATTGGATCAATACGTCAACGCCTCTTCATTCAAATTCATCAGGAACAGAAACTTTACAGACTTGGGACACGCCTCCACAGAACACCGAGAACCGAACCCCGAACAAACAGGACTACAAAAGGTACAAAACCACACGGATATCCCCGCAGGATCCGGTCCGTTTCCTCCTCATTTCGAATGCAATTGCCCAGCCCCACCGACATCGTGTAACCCAATAAGTGTAATGATGTTGCTGCGCTCCCTTCTGGGGGCGCTGGAAAATGACTTAAATATTTAAAATGCCAGCACAGACAGACAGACAGCCAGACAGAGAGTCCTCGGACAGGGACAGAAAGTCCTGGGAGCAATATCTCTGATAGATTACAGGAGAGAGTCTCCCGCAACCTTGGCAGTTCTGTGTGCTGTGCCGGGGGCCCTGTAAATAATAAATAAATAAATATTGTTATATTTAACAACAATGTCGGGGCTGGCGGGTAAAAAACATTTCGACTTGGACAAATAGAGGCCACGGAAAAAGCGGGGTTATGGAATATGAAAGTACTGGGCACATATCCGAGGTAAATTTTTGTCAACCTTTCAACATGCCCAAAACAAATTGACCTCAATTTTTTATTACCAGTTGGGAAAATGCACAGGAAAAGTGAAATTTTTTTTTGTTAAGGGCGCAAAGCAAAGGTAAAATATAACTTAATGCTGGCCAAATACAAGGATTTAAGTATCTTGGTCGCCCCTTTTTTCATCGCTTTTCCCCTCGACACTTTCCTTTCAGCTTTCCCTCTCGTTGTTGTTGTTGTTCCTTCCGTGTGTGTGTGTTACTTATGTGCTCTACTTTATTTGCCTCTATTCTTCGCTTTCTTGAAGCAATTTAGCAGCATTTTGTTTGGCCAAAAGGGGCTTACAACGATTCTTCTAATATAAACACTCACACATGCTTTTGCACAAGGACGCACACGCACACGGCAGGCTCACACTGAGAGGAGGGGGGTAGGGTAGGGCTTACATTGACACTTTTGCGGGTAGAGGGAGCAGTCAGGAGCGGATTGTGGTTTACAGAGGGGAGTTTTGTATTTTTGGGATATTTTAAAATAGTTTTATGGAATAGTGTAGTAATATTTTGAGAGATATTTTTGTATATCTTAAAGAAATTTATATTTTAGCCTTTTTGTGTTGTAAAACTTGTCCTTTAAAATTTAATAAAAATATTTTTATAACACTCAAAAGATTTTATTAAATGTATTCCATACGATACTGCTTCTTAATGAGAGTTAAGTATTCAAGATGAGGTCTTTTTTCAATAGCTAAGACATATTTTAGCCTTTTTAAGTCCGGAAAACTTGATTTCAAAATTTAAAGAAATTATTTAAAATATATTTGTATATGAAGAAAGCTATTTATGAAAGAATTTTGTATATTAATGCCTCTAAATTAAACTTAAACAATTTAAAAAGATTTTTTTTAACTCCCCCTAAACTTTCTCACTCCGCTCCTGATTATTTTTCGTAAGCAGTAAATACTTAGAGGTGAGAGGTGGCAACCACAATTTTCCGTGGGGCAGAAGTAAAAGCAGCAGCAGCAGTAGCAGCAGCAATAGAAACTGAAACAGAAAAACCGAGGACCCAGAGCAGAGAACCGAGGAAAACTGGCTACAATGCATGAGTTGCCATTCATAATATTAGCGCGACGAGGCGAGTTCAACAAAGGCAGCTTTCCACGCTTTCCACAACCCTGCTGCTTTTCAGATGAAGAAGAAGGAGCCACAGGAATTGGTAAATAAGGGCAGGAAAAGCACTGGCTGAGAAAGAGAGAAAACTACACGTGTAGGCAAAGCAATCAACAAGCAGGATACGAGTCGAATGAGTAACATAAATAATAAAAACCCAAGGAGCAGGAGCAGGAGCCAGTTGAGGTGAAAAGGAGGCAGCAGGAGCAGCAGGAGCAGCAGGAGCAGGAGCTGGCTCAGACATTTGTATGAATGATGTCTGAGAGACCAGGACGACGACGCATGAATGGCAAATGGCGAAATGGGTGAGTGACGAGTGGCAGGCTCGGCTCCTGCCACCTGCCTCCTTTCTCCTTCCTCATGCCACCTTTCCCACCTGGTCGGAGGAGGAAAGCCTGCTTATTTATGCTGTGCCTATTGCTGCCACTCGAGACCCCGGCAGACGGTAGTAGTATACGACGTATCCTGGCCAGGCCCAGCCAGTGGAATATGACGGCAAATAGAAAATATTTATGTATTATGCAAAACGGAATGCGTAGGAGGCTACCAGAGCACCAATAAAGGAAACCTGTTGTCCGGGAAATCTAATTTTCGAGATTCCCACACCTGAAGAGGAGTAGGAGTAGGAGGAGTTCTCTTTAACCCATAACTCAACCGACGAAGGAGGAGCAAGCACATTGTTATTTAATTTGGCCATTCCTGCAGCAGGCCACCCCAAACTCAAAGCGAAATAATGGCCAGGTGAAAGTGCAGGTGTAAAAGATGGCTACCAGGTGGCAAGAGGAAACTCTACCACAGATAAGATATGGTTTGATAGCTGAGAAGGAAATGCGGATTGGAAACAGGGGACTGGGACTGTGAAGGGTGTTAAGTGTGCCAGAGATTAGCAGGGTAATTTTTGGGTTATTATCGGTTAGATATATTTTCATATGGGATTTGTGGAGTTTATTTTTGAGGGAACTATTTCTTTCGGTTTTTTTTTTAGATATTTAAGGATTGTAAACATGTTTTTATATAGAAATCATATTTTAAGAGGATTTTTAATTGGTTGTCAGGCCTTTTATTATGTCCCTGAAACTTTGATATTTATTCTTTAGCTATTAAAAAAAATGGTTCCATTGTTTTATAATTTAAAAAATATGTTTCAAAGGGGTTTTAGGGTTCTTTCTCCCCTAAAAAATATTTATTTAAATATTTATAATATATAAATCCCTGAAACTTGTACATCCCACTTTACACACACTTTTCTTGGGGTAATATTTAACCTACAACCTTTTTACAATTTCACCAGATTTTTCTCTCTTTTTTTTTTTTGTTAACATTTCTTTTCGCCCAACTGAGTGAACAATGCGAAAAATTCTTGGCCAATTTGCATAAGTGATTTGCTCTCCCTTTTTATTCTCCACAACTGAACTGAAGCTTTTGCCTCTGATCTCTTCATTTCGTATCCTGTGGCGCCTCAAAAATCCTGCCTCTACTGCCACCACCCATGTCCTTTTAGCCGTCTGTCTATCTGGGGCACAGGTGGAGCAAAGAGAGGAGTGCAACCAGGAAGGTGGAAAAAAAGTGTGTGCAAAGATATGTGAGAGTGTCAGCAACGTGACGCTTATAAATTTATGAAGAAAACTTCTCAGGCAGTAACAGCAAAAAAAAAATGTATATATATGTATAGAAGGGAGAGAGATGAAGGCAGGAGCAGCCCCCTAAGGACCTGCCCTTTATTTCTCCATTCAAGAGAACACACTGAGCTCAGCGTGTGACTGGACCATGTCGCATTGACAGCTTCAACAGAGAACGAAACTATAACTATTAATTTTGGTTTTATTATTTGATTTAGAAATATTTAAGGTATAGTTTATGGTATTAATATATTTTAGAAGAAAATCCTTTTTCCCAAAAACTGAAACATTTCTGTAATTATTTTATTTTTTACTATTTGTATAATTTACCAAATAATTTCTCCCTGTTTTATCCTCAGTGGGGTTTTCGAGGATGGCCCTAGGACAGAGAGACTGCAGTAAGTGAAATTAATTAAAAAGGACGAATAGCGTTAGTCAAGGATTGTTTGGCCCCAATGGGGGGTAAGGTAAGGTGGCTGGGACTGCCACCGAGTTGTGTTTCGAGCGTAAAAGAGATGGATGGACTGGGGACAGACGATGAATGGGCAAAAAGATGTCAACACTTTGTTGGCAATGATGACGTCGTCACGTTGTCGTTGTTGCTGCTACTACTCCTACTGTATCCTTGTTGTCCTGTCTACTGCTGGTCCTTCCGGCCAACAGCCATCCATCCATCCACATCCATTGTTACTGCCATTGTTTCATATTGCTCTTCTCATTCTCAGCTCAGGCTCTTGGCAGTCTGCTGCTGTTTATGAAGTGCCCGAGAGTAAGGACGGAGTGGCGTTGTTAATAATAGAATGTTACTTCTATTTTAGCTCGCTTCGCGTTACCATCTTCGAAGCGAATCTCGCTTCTGGTCTCTGGTCTCTGGTTTCACGGAGCTCCTCCTCTTTTTTTTTTTTTGTTACTTGTTTTCCTTCCACTTGAGAACTGGAGGAGTTTTTCACTCCTGTAAACTTTCTGCCACTTGAAACAGAGTCCAAAAGTGGAGGGAGCAGCAGAAGCTGAAATATCCTCATTTAAATAAAAGAGTTTAATATTTTATTTGACTGACTCCTTGGCTTGCAATTATTGCTCTTTTTTCTTTTTACGCTTTTTAATGAAATCAAAAGAAGAACAAACGTTTCCCAGCTTTTATTTGTTTTCTCAACTAATTGCACTCGATCTTTACACAAAAATTAATCCACAGTTTGAACATGTTTTTTATTTTGGTTGCAAAAATCAAATGGCAAATAGCCAGGGCATCAAATTCCACAAACCTCACAAAATTGCCAAGCCAAACAAAAGGTTTGGTAAACATTTCCCTGAATTTTATGCATATTCATGTTTTATTATTATTATTTTTTTTTTTACATGTTATATATATATTTTTAATTAAAGCAAAAAGTGAGAGCAGTTATTCCGATTTCCCTGAACAGGGACACAATGGCAGAGCAAAGCTCGTAAAATTTCAATGTCAACAATTTTCACCCCACTCTTCCTCTCTGCCTCATAAATTTACCATATATGCCCCCAGTCTGTATGTGTGTGTCTGTGCGTCTGATTCTATATCTATGACAAAAAAATTGTTTATTTAATGGAAGCAAATCCTACAGCCTGGGCCTCGACCCCTCCCCTCGGCTTTGAACCTGTTTACATTTTACTTTTTCAATGTACTAAAAATGCGTTTTTAGCCGACAGAAAAAAACATAACCAACTGGAAAGGTGGAATAAAAATGGTTAAGGGAAAATATATTGTAGACTAGTTAGTACCCTAGGAATGGTATCTTTGTACAGGAAACTGAAATAAAGTTTTAGAAATTTAAAGAGGAAGGCATTTATTAAAGAAATTTATTTAAAACCCTAAATGATACATTTTAAAATATATAAACCTATAACCTATCCGGAAAAATGACAGAAACATATTCATTCAAGAAAATATTTTAAATTTGTTTAATTTTATTATAAAACTTATTATTTTTTACCAGAAAGTAAATCATAAATGTTGTAGAAATAACAAAAGGTGTTGGAAAGAAATCTTTAAGAAAATATATTTTTTATTGTCAAAGACAAATTGTTAACGAAGAGTTTTTGTATTATTCAAATAACAAAAAAAAAAATAATAATAAAATAAAATTTTACATTTTTTCAATGTAAATATTATCAAAATAAACATTTTTTTTTTATTTAGGAGGAATTTTTTAGCATTATTATTATGACATTTTTTTATAAGCCTGTTCTGTAAAGCCTTAATTGAATTTACTTTAATAGCATTCATAAATTTTTCAAAATCACCTATTTACCATTTATACAATTTATTTTTACAAATAAGTAAATGATAATCACAAATAATAAAATAATAAATAATAATAAATAAACATATAAAATTCAAAAATAATATTTATAATTTACTACATTTTAAATAGCCCATCAAACTCTTTTACAAGCGAATGGTTATAGGGTGGATTCAGAACAGGATCCGATAAACTCATGGGATTTTTACTGTGGAGCAGGGACTCCTCTGCCGTAACGAGTCAAAAGGCACTCACACAAATATACAGACACACACATATACACACATACAAACGAGACACACACACAAAGAGGGAGACTCGGAGGAGGTCGTCGCATATCCTTGGCACATTTCATATGGATAACAAATGCTTGGAAAATTATTTTCAAATGTGCCGCCAAAGCGAAAACGCGGATAGAAGAGGTAGAGAGCCTGTTCCGCTTTTTTCTTCCCTTTTCACCTTGAGAGAGTGTACCCCATACATATATTTATTTTTTTACACCATTTTCCCACACCATTTTCCATTTTTTCCCGCTCGTATTTTCCCCCAAGGAAGCAACAGCAGCAGCAGCTACTTTGTTGCCTAATACAAGGGGTTAAAGCGTGTTTTATTGGCCGCGCTGCTTGTTTATTTCGTTTTCCCATTTTGGCTTCATTTTATTATTAAATTTTAAATATTTATTTCCCTTTCTGCTTTGAAAACAAAAAATAAACTGGAAAATGTAGAAGGAAATTCTCTTTGGTTCAAGTTTTACTTTTTGAGCGGAAGTTACGCTGCGGTTTTTCCCAGCCTACGCACACGTGCCATCTCTGTTTTTCCGCCGCTTTTTCTCTCACTGCCTTCCTCCCTTTGCACGTGTGTTAATTGGCGGTCTAGGTGTTTGACTCTGTGTGTGTAAGTGTGTGTATTTATTCAGGTGAGCGAAGAGCAACAGGATTCGCCTTTTCCTTCTGCTCCCCCCGTTTCCCCTTGCTTTTGGCCTGTCAACTTAATTGGCTTCGGTGTGAAATTAATTGGATTTCTCTGCTCTCCTTATCTTTGAATGATTTTTTTCTGTATTTATCTTTGTTTTTATTATTTTTTAATTACCATTAAAAAGTGGCTGGGGGTAAAGCACAGATTGCATAATTGACTGCGATTTGATTTGAGTTTAAATTGGGGTTTCCCTGGAGATTTTTCTGGTTATTTAATTTGAAGTTGAATAACTTTGAATTTGAGGTTTCTTAGTTACGTGATTTTATTTTTTAAGTGAATTAAATTTAGGAAGAATTAAGAATTTTTTTGTTTATTAATTTGTAGAGAAGTAGTAATATTTTAGTACATTTCTTTATAGAAAAAGTATACTGCTCTTATCCTCTATCATATCATATTTTTCCCTTACTTCCCTTATTCCTGCTTAACAATATAACTACCACCTAATGGCCACCATTTATCAAGCTATTAATAAGCTTTACTTAAACCTCAAATGCTTTTACTCACTCCCCCTAAAAAACAAAACTACTTCTATTAATATTTACACAGAAAACATTGATCACTCCCGTAAGTAGAAGGGATTTACATTAGCAAATGTAATATTTTCTCTGTGATATATTCCAATTGTTATCTCCGGACAGAGTCCGGCGAATGTAAATTCCACCCCGACGAGGACGACGACTAATGCAAAGTTAGTTAAGCGGACTAAGTTTAGCACGCGATCTTAATTACGTAGAAGGGCGAACTTTTAAGGGATGAGAATTGCGTAAGCCCCCTCCCTCTCTCCCTCTCTTGCTCGGTGGAGGTTAGCCAGACAACACCACCAGCAGACGTAGCAGACCACTTGGCAGGAGGAGGCAGCAGGCTGGTTTGGGCCGTGGCAGGCACTTTATGGCCATAACCGAAAGTGCCATTGACTGTAGTCCTCCCGCGTTCTCGTCTCTGTTCCCCTCACCTTTCCTTCGCTACGATTACCTGCGGGCGACAACCCTAAAGCTGACGCCAGCCCCTTTGGCCACACCCACTCTCATAATGGGGATTAACTTTAGTCCCGACAAACAAAAGTCCTGGTTACAAAAAATAAAGGATAAAAGCATGTGCTGCGTTTTTAATGCCCTTACTGGAGGGGTATTTTAATTTTTTTAATAGAAGTTTGAAAGCTTTAAAAGGATGAATCACGTAAAGTAAATAAAAATGGTTTGAATCCTTACAAACTTAATACCCAAAAAGGAAAGTAATTTTAATCAATTTTATCTCCAACTTTGTATCAAAACAACTAAGAAATCCCCTAAAAAAGGCAGTTAAATATATAAAATATTTACGAGAATTTAAAAAATATTATTTAAATAATATATTTATATTTATATATATATTATTAAATTTATTTAAATAATATAATATAATTTCTTAATTAAAGTGTATTCTTGGCTTCGATTTCCCTAAGCTAATCTTATTTTGTTACATTTTTTGCTCGTGTTTTTTTCGTGGGTCCTAAGTGCGACTCTGACATATGCACAAAGGGCCACGCATGCAAAGAGGTGAGGAAAACGCACAAGGAGAGGGGTAAAGAGGTGAGGAAAACGCACAAGGAGAAGGGGAAAGAGGCGAGGAAAACTCACAAGGAGAGGGAAAGAGAGGGGGCTGGAAAACTCTAAGAGTGAAAAAGCCCGGCATGGAGGCGGGAAAAACTCAGCGGGACACGCACCACGCAAAACATTTTCATCGTTAGCAGCCATAAAGAAGACAAAACCAGGCATAAGGCGGCAGGGCCCGCTCCTATTTCCCTCCCAAATTTTCCTCTGTATCCTGCCACTCTTTATCCTACCCATTTTCTTACCCCTCGGGAAACCCCTAGTCCCCCCGCAACCAGACAGACCACAGCTAATGCAAAAACAAACATAACACCAGCGACCAAAACAAATTTGCACAATGCACCAAAAGGAAAGAGCGGGGTGAGGAAAAGGAAAAAGGATACAACTAACACATGATAACAGTTTTCAGCTTTCAGTTTTTCCTTGTTTATATTTTAGTGACACTTTTTTAGCAGCTTCAATTTAACTTTTTTGGATATGTTTCAAACTATCAACAGTGATTTTAAGGGGGATTATAAATGAGATTATTTTTAAGAGTTTATGGGAGTTGTTGAAACTTTAAAACAAAATTCTTCAAATTAAAAAATCAAGAATTTTTTTTCACTGAAAAGTAATATTAAAAATTTGTTTTTGAGTGGTTACCTTGGGTACAAATTCATATAAGAAAACAGTTGCTTAGCTCTTGAAATATTTTAATCAAACTTCTTTTTTTTTTAACAATAGGAAAATGTTTAAATAAAATGTATTAGATTAAGAAACATTTATAATTTCCTTTTCCAAAAATACTTTATAGTTTTAAATCCTAAAAAAAATATCTTAAGACCTAATCCTCTTTGAAACCACATCAGGCAGCCGTCTTTTTCCGGTATCTTGTATGCGGACAGTAACTCGACCTGTTCTCCCTTCGCATATTGGTTGTGCACACAAAACACACACACATGTTTTGTTCTTTTTTTTATGTGTGGCGCCAGCAGAACACCCACACTTTTGCACTTATATTTTCCTGCTGCTCCTGGGTCCCCTTTTATTCCCCGTTTTTTTTTTCTCGTCCAAAAGCGGCTAACGATGGGGCAAGGAAAAAAAGGGGAAAAAGGCGGCGACTAGGCGTGAATTATGACCTATTGAAACCTCAAACAAGACCCAGGCTCAACAACAACAACAACTCACTGAGTCACTTTTCCCCCCGTTGTTTTTCCCCCTCGAAACACACACTCCTTTATTTTCCTTTGGGTCTCAGGACGCTCCTTGCCCCTGGGCGCCCCCCTCTGATGTCTGCAATTTTTACTTTATGACTTTATTCTGTCCTCGTTTTATGCATTTTTTATGCCGCTCCGTTGCGGTTTTCTCACTTTGTTGGCCGACAAATCCACAGCGAGCGACGAGAGGGTTTAATATATACTCTATATCCAGTCCAGGGTCTGTCCCCCGCTCCTATATCCTGTTTCTATTTGAGTTTGTATCCCTGCTGCATTATTTATGCATTATATAGCTGAAGCGACAACTATTGGCTGTCGGACAGCTTAATGGGTGTAGGTTAATGGGTGCCACATGTGAAAAATGAGGTTTACTCCTGGGGATCGGCATAACTTAGGGATATTTAAGGGTTATGCAGGTTTTTCTTTATGGATTTTGTAACAGAAGATGGGTTTGCTGGGCGCTTTTAGGCAGGGATTTTGAGGAATTAACATTAAGTTTGGAGTTATTACCATAACTTTAATGAAAGGGTACTGATGATGTAAGAAACAGCTGTCTAAACAAGTCTGACTTGGGGTTGGTTCCTTTTTCTATTATATTAAATAAAAAAAAATTAATCAAGATTTTTAAACAATTTCTTTAATCATTTCTGAACTAAAAACTATTGTTTCAGTGTTATATACAATTTGTCTGCGTAATTAAAAACTTGTAAAGAATTTCCTAAACGCTTTTCCAACTCAAATTATTTATATTAATATTAATTAAATATTTTATTAAGCTTTGCATAAGCCAGAAAAATAATTTCCCCTCTAATAAACACAATACGCTAAAATAATTTAAATTCCTTCCTAAAACAATATGCTAAATAATTCAAATTCCTTCCTAAAACCATAAACCGATTAAAATAATACACGTAAGCCTATTGCACACAATAAAGTTAATAATTACCAGATGGTAATTCAAGATCTCAGGACCAATTACCGAACCCCTTTGTTCTGGCTCATAGTTTTTATTTTTAATCCACACGAAATAATCTTTGCATTCAACTATAAGCTGCCATCAAAAGCCTTGAGCAAAACTCCAATTAAAATGCATCTAAAAGAAAAAAAAAATTATGCTCGAGTATCCACGTGTTGGACATTTAGGTGCAATAAAAAAATATATATTTGAAACGAGACCGACCGACCGCCTCGTGTCGCGATAAAAATCTAAACTTAGGAACTCAAACGAAACTATACCCAAAATGTGAGAAGTAAACACAAGGCTGAGGCATTTTTTGGCCACCCAAAAAAAAAAAAAAAATGATGAAAAACAGACACATAAAAGTCGTGGCAGGTCGGTTTGGTGCGTCGGTTGCCTTTAATGCAATTATATATCCCGAAAAAAAAGAGGAGACCAAGTGTAAGAAGCAGGGAAAGTGGGGAACAAAAAAGTTTAAGTGAGGAAATTGCGTGCAAAAGGGAAGAAAATTTATTGGAAAAACAGGACGAGAAACGAAATTAAACACGCGCAATGGAGCTACTTGCCACAGCTCCTGCTCCTCCGACAGCTAATGCTGCCCCCTCCTGGCCTCGCTTTCGCTGGGTGTGCATAAAAAGTCTGAATTATGTTCCATAATAAAAAGTTATGACTGTAAAATTTTTTAATTGCACATTTGGGAGTTTTTTTTTAGCTGTTGCTGTTGTTTATTTAATTTGAAATTCGTTTTTAGCTCCCAGACACCGCAAGGAATTTTCAGTAGCTTTCGCTCTCAGTCTCTCCCTTTTTTTCACCAAACAAATGTGTCAATATAGCCGGGGAAAAAAGGACTCTCTCCGAGCCTGGCCCAGACAAAGACAAAGTTTTGCCATTGCGGTTAAACTCAAGTTAAATACTTTAAGCAACGCAGCACAGCTGCAAATAAATTTTTGCGTATATATTTGTACTGCGTATAATTTTAGCGCCAGCCTTTGTTCTAACTTTGTAAAATTGGAGCAATTAAATGGCCTCAAGGCGAATGAGTTTCCCTCTGAATTTTCCACAGAATTGTGATGATGACTCCTCGAAGGAAATTGAATTATTATTATTGGCAAACTTGGAGACATTGTTTCAGGGACATTCCCCTTGAAATTTGATAGATTTCCTCATAACACAGACATCACATAAATATAAAAGGTAAACAAATGTGAAGACACTATAAAGAATGAGGTTTGAATTCCAAATGTTGATTCAGTTGCAGTTGCAGGTGTGTTTTTGTGTCTGTCTCTAATTGATTTTTCAAACCATTTGAGTCTTTTATTTGCGGGAAAGACCATTTAATTTAATAAATAGATTTTAGATTTGGCCTTTTCATAATAATTTAGAGAGAGAGAGAGAGCAATTAGTGTTTAGCAGGCCATAAAAATCAATTTCAACAATGTGGATTATTGTTTTTCGTTATGATTTATGCTTTTGTGAAGTTATTATTTGTTTATTTATTTGTTTTTGTGCTTTATTCAATATATTATTATTAAAAATTCAGTAGTTTTGATTTGATAACAAAGGAAGTAATTTGTAACACTTGCAGTAATAAAGTATAATATGATTTTAAATGATTTTTTAGACCAATTTATTATGAGTTATTTCCCTCTAATAAACCTTAATTTCCTGGAATTGTTTCTGAACTTTATCCTCGTGAATTTTCCTTTATTTCCAGCTTATTCCAACTATTTAATTTCCAACAGATTTTCTAATTACCCCTCCACTTAAAAATCTCCTCAACAACTTGGCGGAATTCTTAAGTGGTTTCACTCTGCCAAAAAAAAAATAAACAACAAAATTTTGTTGTGGCAAGTTTTCTTGTTGTTGTTTTTTTTTTATCCTCCATATTTCACTTGCTGCACCCCTCCTTTGGACCCTGTTGACATCTGCCGTCCATCTGCATTGTTGGCGTTGGCTAATTTGCTTCTCTTTTGCTTTAATCTGGTCGAGTAAATTTACAAATTAATTAAAACAACAAACAAACGAGCGAGCGAGCGCAGCAGACAGAGCCACGAGCAACAGTCGTCGTCGTTGTCGCGGGGCCAAAAGTCAAAAATGTTTAAAAAACAAGAGGGGAACACCCAAAAAAAAAAAACCTCAAAACACCCGCACACAGAGAGAAAAAAGCAGCGAAATTAAGGCACTAAAAACAGCAGCAAACACCAACAATGAGTAGTTGAAAAGGCCAAAAGGAATAAACCAGGGAAAAAGGGGGGAAAGCTTGAATTTTTGGTAGCAGGTTTCGGCTTGAAATTCCAATTCCTCCTTTTTCCTTTTGTTTCTTTTTTTACTCTCCTTGTTTGCGAGTATATTCAAGGGACACCGCAACAACAACATGAAACAGGAAAAATACACCAACAATAATAACAACAACAACAACAACAACGAGGGCAGAAGCAACATTCAGACCCGTCGGCAAATGTAAAAAAGTCAAAAGTGGCGAAAAAAAAGAGAGCCTTGGTACAGGGACCTTTTTTTTTTTTGCTGTGGTTCTGGTGGGCAAGGAAAAGCGCGTGGAAACGCACAGAAATAATAATAATAATAAAAACGGGAGCGGGGGGCGGGGCTGGGAGTTCCCCCCTGTGAAGAGGGGGGACGGGGGGTGCTAGGCGATTTCAGTGAGCCGAGAGTAAATTATAAATTAACGCTGCAGGCGACGCGAGGTCAACTTTTGGTGGCGTCCTTTGCTCCTTCACCTTTCTCCTCCTCCTCCTCCACTTTCTCCTGCTCCTTTTGCTTTTTGGCCAGTTTTTTTTTCTTTTTTTTTATTTGCTGCTGTTCTTTGACTCTTACATACACATATACACACGCAGGAATCGCGGCTGCTATATGTTCTTTTCAAACAACAAAAAAGCAAGTAAAAAAGTTATTCGACTTTGAGTTACCTGGCAAATTCGAAATAAATCAAAAACTTTACTATAGATCTGTACCAAATTTGGTATGTGATCAGATAAAGAGATTTTTAATGCTGTAGTTAAAAATTTTTCATTTAATATTATTGGTTTGGGAGTTATAATAGTTTTCCGTGGGATTTACAGTTTTTTTTTAAAGGCAATTATGATAACAAAACACTTCTTGTTTAATAAAGGTACTACAAAGGTAATAGTAATTGTGAATAAAACTTGTTGAATGAATAGAAGCAACCTATTAAGTCTTTTTTCAATAAAGTTTCTATATAATGTTATATTATTTTCACTCTTAGATATATTACTCAATTTCAATGTAATATATTTCCTTGCTTTAAATAATTCTAAATATAAACGTTGCTTCTAATTAACATATTTCCCCTTACTCTTTAGAATTTTCAAATAATACTTCCTCTAACCCCTAAAAAAAAATACCCTAGAAAACCTAAAAATGAAAACACGAAAATCTCAAATACAATGGAAACTCGGCACGCGGCCTCAACTGACCGCAAAAAACACATAACGAGTGGAGAGAGAGAAGGAGAAAGGGGGGGCTCCCGTACTCCTTTGCACGGGAAATGAAACAGGGGCAGAGCCAGGAGTCAGGGGGAGCGGGGAGCTCTAGACGGAAGTCAGGGAGCGTGGACAAGTGCTTCAATTGGCATTGGTGGCGATAGTAAATTTTCTCCTGGTTCTGCTTTCTTCTTTTTTTTTTTGGGGGTTTTTTGCCCTGCGAAGGGCGACTTTTCCGAATTACCAACATGTAGTTCAAGTGCAGCAGCACGCTGGCCAAAGAGGGTTGAAAAGCGGAAAAGCGAATGGGGTGGCGGGAATTCCCTTGCCCCATGAGATGACATGATAATTGAAAATAAGTTGAGATTTGGGCGAGAGAGAGAGAGAGCAAGAGGGAGAGCTTAAGGGCGCAACGGAAGCTGAAAATTCCACTTGCTGGTTAATAAAGTTAGCCAAGCGAAAGACCGGCAAAAATCACCAGCTTTGCGGGAGGAGGGAGTTAATCTACAAAGGATTTGAGTTTTTATAGTTGAGTGAATATATATTTTTTTCACTTTGTTGGGGGGAGTTCTCAATGGGATTATGAGGAATATTTTGGGAATTAAAAGGGAAGCATATTTTTATACTATAGAAAGGTATGTAAATAAGGCTCAGAAAATGGGAAAAATGTTTAATAATAGTTAAAAGGAGTTATGATTTTACTTTACAATTATTAACAATTAATATAAATTCATCTTTTATTATATCTAAAATTTATTTTTATATCATTCAGAACTAACTTTTATATGAAACACTTCAATTTGTTTTACTTATTTCTATAAATATCACACTTTTCTCACATTTCCAATGGCTTTCCCTCTTCGTAACTAGGTTAAAAGTTCTGTAACACTTTTCTCTTACATCTTTTTCTCTCTAAAAACCCCTTAAAAGTCGTAGAATATTTCTTGAGAACTTGAGTAACAACTATTCCCAAGTCTGCTGTGGCTTGAGAGCTGCACTTTTATTCCAGTTCCTAGAGCGGGGGGATTCCTTCGAATCCTTGCCCCCTGAGATTGCCACCATGACAAATATGCGGGAAACATGAAACTACACATAAGGTAACCCTCTATATAAGAGGCGGGGCTAGTAGGGCACGAATCCAGGTAAAACATCAAGAGAAAGGGGGGAGGTTAGGGTTGGGGATACTACACGCGTGCACAATTAAAAATTTCATTGAGTCGCAACATGGACATGAACGGACATCCGCTCAAAGCCTAGATCCTTGGGGGGTTCAGGTTAATGTTCATGCATATTTTAATGCCTAGTTCGTTGTCATGATTCTGAATTTATTTTCTAGATATGCAAATTACTTTGTTATTTAATCCTTTTGTGTAATCCGTGGGGCATCATTCCGCATCCCGAGCTCCGAGTTAGTGGCTTATTTTATGGGCAACAACAACACAGGGACAACACTGAGCCACAACAATTTGTGGCCGTTGTTGCAGCAGCAACATTTCACAGAGCCGATTTTTTATATGAATTTATAATCTTGAAACTTTATTTATTTGGATTAAATTTTAAAGATTCTATTTTTTAGGCTGTCATAAAAAGCTTGATTTTTCGCTTAGAGTTTCTCACACGAAGTGGCTGCAACTCGCGACGACTGAACGAAGCACGAACGAACGAAGGATCTATCTCATAACTTTAATCTTTCTCAGCTTTCGTCACTTTTTAGGTTTTAATTTATTTTTGCAAATTTTTCTTGATATTTTAAATGGGATCTTTTTTCAATTTTCCACTAAAACAACGGCGCACGCCACACGCTCCGCTCGAACACTATATTTTTCTTTAGGAAACCACACGAAACGCGCTCCCCCGATTTTTATAACCACAACGTTCGAATTTCCCGGCAACACTAAACTATGGCTGCTAAGGCAATCCAGGTTTTTGAACGAACCGCCTTGCTGGATGTTAAATAACAATGTTAGGCAGCATAACATAACATACAGAGAGCGAGAATGTGAACGAATGAAGGTGGTGGAACGTAATTTGGAGTAACTTCTCTCGTGAGAACTGTTCTCTCTGAAGGTGTATTATTCTGTCATATCCTCTCTTGATGGAGAACTGTGGCAATCTAAACTCTCAATACCATTTATTTTCATTACTCGGCTCGTGGATTTTAGGCATGTGAGAGAGCCGAACTGTGTGGCATGTGTTTTCAGGGAGCGTCTGTTAATGTTGCCAAAAAGGTGATTTTATGTTACAACAATGTAAATGTAAGTTTTGTTTTTTTTTTTATTATAGTAGGAAAAGCAATAAATTAATGATATTTTTATGTGAAGAAAACATTAACAAGTTACAAGTATTTTTACATTTTTCGTTGTTGAAAATATGTTTGTCATAAATAATATAGGCAAAATATGGATATATTTTCTTACATTTTATTATATATTTTATTTTTAGTCAACGATAATTTGTTTTAATAATTCCAATTTTCCGGTATTTTCTTTAAAAATTATATAAATTTTTAAAATTTATTTTTAAAAACTTTTATATTAATTTAATCACTAAATAAAACACATAAAGCTATGGCTTACATTTGCCCAAAATTGACATACATTTTAAAAGAGTTCCACAAACTCCACAAAACACTCACAGCTGCAAAAGAGCTCTCATGTTAAGAGTTGAGAATAACAGACTCCGAAATAAGTCTGTGGAAACCATTGAGCAGCTGTTAAGGTTAACAGGAAGGGGCAATCTTTTATTTAAGTTGAAAATTAACTTAATATTTATCAAAGCAAAGAAATATTCAAATATATTAAACTTAACATTACATTGTAATTAATATTATTTTTAATGAAATTGTGGACATATAAACATTTGTAATATCAATTGTTACTCGATAACATATCTTCCCAACCTCATCTTTCGGAATAACAAGGGGAAGTGGAATCCGTTTTCGGAGCCCTGTTAATCGAAAAACCTTATTGGAACTGACCTACGCCATACGCTTTTCCACTGCGAATTCGCGGCACTTTTAAAGGAATTTAAGCCGCTTTCCATAATTATGCTCAGTGCGAATTCTTTGAACCTTTAATGCAATTTTATTGGCAGCTTAATTATTTTGCATATCGCCAGGCAACGTCTACATAAATGCCAGCACAGAATGTATGTTTTTAAATGCAGTGCAACGAACTTAATTACGTGTAAGTGGCCACATTTAAATTTAATCCTACAGAATTTTTGCCCATCTCTGCCTCCCCCCCCCCATAATTCCCCATTAAATCCGAGCAGAAAACAAGAGATAAAATGCAGGTAACAAAAAACAAGAAATTAAATGATAAAAACAAGGGAAAAGAAATGAGAGAGAATGCAAAGGTTATCCATACAAATATATATATCGGACTGTTGAATCTGAAGGGACAGAACAGAAGCCTTTCTCTGTTTATTTTTCGATTTTAATCTCGAATATCATCGATCGGCGGCACTGCGATGCAATCTGAAATCTGAAAAATGCGTTTTGCCCAAAGTGGTACGATTTTTCTCGGGTTACGACGACTCTCGACTCTCGATTCCCAATCCGCCTTTTGTTTTTCGAAATGCAATTTGAATAAAAACGGCAGACAAATGCGGTGCCGTCGTTCTAGCTTTCAAGGCATCGAAATACAATGCTCTCGGAATGGTTGGGAAAACAACACAACAAAAGTAAAGTAAAATAAAAATAACATCAATTTTAATACCAATTAGGATACTTTTCTCTGCCCCCCAACTCCCTTTTTTTTATACGAATTGAATGACTGCAGTGAAAAAGCAGGGAAAAATGAGAGAAAAAAGGCGGAGCAAGGTGCGTTAAAAACTGCAGAGGAGTCGCGACAAAACAAAAGAATGAAACCTGTTCAAGCTGGACACAGGGATGGGAGTCCTTTTACTAAATATAAATTATAACTAATAAATTATTACATAAATATAACAAATTGTAGTTATTTGTTATCAAATTTAATTTATTTAGACTCCCTGAAGGGAAAGATATAGCTTTTTTAACTTTATATAAAAGTTCTTGATTGATTTCTTAATTTTGCGTTCAAAATACCCTAAAAAATAATACATTTATAGCAAAATTTGTATATTAAATAAAATAAATTTATTTAAAATATTTTTATTATAAATTTTAACTATACAAAAAAAATACACAAAAAAGCATTACATTCTCCAACTAAAATAATATATTTTAAACCTGTAAAAAAGACCTAAAGCAACCTCTTAAGTTCGCACAAGTTAAAGAAATCTTCAAGATACTTTCGTATCTTTTCGTGCTTCTTGTGACATCCCAAAAATCATGCGTGTCACGAAACCATCTCCAACTCGGGGACGAGGACAGGTACATATCAACTGTAAATCGGACGAGGCAAAAAAAATATATATTTCAAACTAAATAAAGCCAGTAAAAAGCAAAGAGAAGAGCAGCAGCAGTAGGGCCTCAACGCAGTTGAAAGATTAAAATCAGAATCAACGTAAACAGCGGCAAAAGAAAATAATGCAAATTCAGATGAGTATCAAAAGTTGAAGATGAATTGTGCCCTGATGCCGGGATGCTGGGATGCTTGGATGCTGGACTGACAGGCGCAGGGGGGCGTGGCACTGCACCAGCATCAGCATCAGCATCATCCAAACAAACGCCAGGACAAATGCTAGCCGGCGGAATAATGAAGATGAGAGCCTCGACTCGACTCGACTCTGCTCCAGAGCAGCATTCATCAGTGGGCGGGATCTCCCAAGTTCCTGAGCAGCATTACACGGCAAAAAAAAAGAAATAAATATAAAAGAAATACGAGGGCCAAGGAAGCCCTGAATAGACCCCGGGCCAAAGGTCACTGAACCAGTGAACTGTGCTGACATGGACACGGACACGGACAGTAGTGGCACAGGTCCATACATATGTAATCTGCACTTACAAATATATATAAATAAATACCCTCCACGTGGAATCAACGCATTCGCAGCAGTTGTGTCGGTCATCAAGGAAATGACAGGTGCCAGGGAATGGGAAATAAACTCATACTCCATGGATAGGGGGAAAATATGCACGGCGATGTTGTGTGTGTTGACACACGATAAGTATCTTATTAATAGGAAATGATTGGTGTATTGAAGCGACCAAGTGCAAAAGGTTAAAACAATATCCAATTACCATAATGGCAAATCGAATGTAGTTGTGATATCAAATCAATCAATGGATGTGCTTTAAGCCTTTGCCTTTTAGTTGGTATAATTTAATAAATGGAAAAAAAAGAGAAAAGCTTAAAGATTAAAAATAAATACATTACAATTTTCTTTCATATTAGAAAAATAAAATAAAATTAAAAAGAGGAGAAAATCATAAATATATCTCTCAAAAAATGAAATACTTTGTTTGTATTGTGATTCTTTTTAATTTTATTCTAAGAGAAAATAATGAGAAACACTCTCAGCGTGTAGATAACAACACTTCTCTCGTTCGCTACTACTAATACATAGCAGGCAAAGCATAAAAAAAAGTAAAAGGAGAGAGAAATAGAATGAGATAGAACACACGTATTTGCAAAATCTGCTCACGCATTTAAAGCAATACTCTCTCAAGATGCAGCTCTCCCGTTCGCTACTCCTTGTACATTCCAGGCAAAATCTTTAAAGAGAGATAGAAAAAAACTCTTAAAATTATTTTCAAATAAGACCCAAAAAATTTCCCTTAGTGCAGTCTCCGAAACAGGACAGTTTCAACAAAAAAATTAAGTCAGACATTTAGTTTGGATTATGCCAGAGCGCGGGACAAGAGTAAAGTGACGACGATGCGGCGGCAGTCAGAAAAAAATAAGTCGAGTATTTCGAGCATTTCGAGGAGCTTAAAATGTGTATTCCCATTGTTTGGCGGCTGTCTCCGTGCTGCTCTTCTGTTGCTCTGGATTATGCGTTTCGGCCTCACTGGGGGTCAAAGTTGACACGCATTTGCATAGGGAAACGACAACACAACAGAACAGAACAGAATGAGAATCTGAATGTGCGCCTGGTAATTCCCAAACAAACGATTTAAAAGGTTCTGAGGTTTCTGCGGCAAAATATCAAAGCCAAAAGGAAAACGGTTAAGTGGTACGAAATGGTTTGCTTCCTTTAAATCGTCAGCTTTTTTTCGGTCACTTAGGTGTCCTTTTAGGTAATGCTCTCAGCTACCTACCTGTCCGTTCACATAATCTGCATTATAATTTCATTGCTATCTCCTCACCTGTTACACCGTCTCAGGTTGCTTTAGTTTCGGTTTATATCCGTCTGTGTCTCTGCTCTTTTTTCTTTATTTCTTTTTTGTATTTTTGAGGCCTGGCCTGGTGCTGGCGCTTGATTTTATGACCCTCATTAAAGGCGTTCTCTCGGCTCGCCGGTTATTTCGCGTTTTGGTCCCTGGAAAAACCCATTCAGTGGCAGGCACCACCATCGCTTTTCCTTTTTGTTTTTCCCACTTTTCTCGGCGCTGTAGGGTGCCCACCAAATGGGTTCTTCGAACTTGGTTATATTCGGGTCTCTGATTTTGGATTCTGAAATTGTGTTAAAAAGAGTTCAGCGAGACAAATGGTGCTTGAGCCGCGTTATAGATCAGCGGAATAATCGTGTAACACAATGTGCTCTACACGGCGACTTGAATAGGGAGCTAATGGTGTTCTTTGGAGGGGAAATAGTTGAGAAGAATTTTTGGAGAACAAGACTTATTGCACTAAGTGTAGTTGAGGGAATAAAAATAAAGAAAAATATTGGAAGTAGAATTTATTTAACTCAGGGAAGTCATGAGCATTGAGAACATCTTTGGAAGTCTTTCTAAATCTCAAGAAATTTAGGATACCTTTTTATTACACGGATAAACAGTCTTTTAACTAACTCAGAAACCTCTCGAGGAAACCCTTTTACTAAAAGGATAACGGTTTGTAACTAACTCAGAAACCTCTTTGGGAATAGTAATCCATTTGAATAACTTGTGAGCTATCCATAAATCGACCAAAATAAACCCTTTTTAATTTAGAACCTCCCGAAAAAATCAGGATATCCCAAAACTCGCTCTCCCGTTGTAGCTCATTCAACAGTTTAAGCAAATAAAAAACCCAAACAAATTTCGACCAACAAAAAAAGAAGAAAACAAAAACAACAACTCCAAAAGCATTTAAAGAGCACTCGTTTTTTTTTTTGTTTCTCTCAAACATTCGCGTTCCTATTCCGCATTTATTATCGCCCGGCAAACAGTTCAAAGCGAAACAAAGCTCTCCTCCAATGATGTCGTTTAATGAATTTTTATCTGAGAAAAAGGAGACGCAGGGCTGAGGCGGTGTGAACCGGGGCTCTTAGAGGTCATAAAAAGGGTTCACAGACGATTTGCTCGAATTAATTGCGCTGCCATTAACGAAGCGACGTGGAACATGGATGGGGAGTGGCAGCCAGGAATGGCAATGACAGCCGGGAATGGGTATGGGTCTGGGAATGGTGCCACCACCCACAATATCCGAGAGATCCAAACCCAAGCAACCCCCTAAAGCAGAAATTTCGGTGAAATTATTCTCGCTGGTAATTTGTTTTTTAGCCTTTTGTTGTTTGACTATGAAGGGGAAATTACAAATTCGCTTGAAATGCACAACAATATTTGTTTATTTGATTTTATTTTGCATGTTTTGTTGTCGTCTCTTTATACATTTTTTTATTTTTATTCGTTGAGCCCCGGAAATGTGAATTGAAATGCGGGGTTTAAGGCCAAACAAAGCAACAGGTTCTGGTTAATTGAATTCGAAAGGGTAGAACTTTGTGAACTTTACTCTCCTCCTTTTTTTTTCTGGTTTCTGATTGCTTGATTTTTTGGATTTTTTTAAATATTCCAAAGATTAACTGGGGATTTTGCAGGCTACTTCATTAAATGTTTGAAATTATCTTAATGAAATCTCTACAAATTGAACACACACACACGATTTCTATCTTGATCATTAGGAGGAACAAATTTTTATTGGTTCCTTTCAACTGATAAAGATATCTCGGTATCTTTGGCAAATTTATGCAGTGCTCGAACCTCTAAACTATCATTAGGGGAACACCTCGGAGAGACTTGGCTTCCAACTAATTAAGGTGGATAACACGAGATACACAAATCAAGCGGTGGCTGCGATAAAAAACAGAAGAAGAACAAGCTTCTTTGCTGCCACCAAATGGAGCTATCATCATCTAGGAATAAAAAAAGAGGGGAAAACAATAGTTAAGGAGGCGTTGCTTTCTGGCAAGGAGCCCAATAATTATCTACTACATCATATTCAAATGAAACGAGATGAGAATGCAATTAAAGATGCATAGAAACCCGATTGAGGGTTCACTCAACTGTGCCTTTTGATTGCTTCATTTCCACCGATTACCTAACATCGGACCCTAACCTCGGTCACCAGGAGAAGGAGGAGCAGCATCGCGAGCCGTTTGACAAGATTCGGGGGGCAGGAGAGATTAGAAGTCAATCCAGTTAATCCCCAAAGCGCGCAGCTGCCAGATCATAAAAATCAACGTAGAGAAGGAGAACCCTTTTTCGAGCCAGGTTTTGGAATTTTTATTGTATCCGCATCTTTATGGGCGTTTATTAATTACCCATAGAGGCATTGATTTTCATGGGACAGCAGCGGCAGAGCGCGGCTTCGAAAGAAGTTTGTTTCTGTTTCTTGGTTTTTATTTTTTTGGGGGAGCAAAGGGAATGAAAGACTTGGCCTTCAGATTGTGGATACTCCCAAGTAAATACTCCTCTCCGGCAAATGACAAAGATCCAAGGCGTTGAATTAATTTGTGTCCACACACAGAGGTCCACTCAACTCAGGTTCTGCTTGGATCTCCTCGATTCAACTCGATTCTCCTGGCACAGACACACAATCTCCATGGTTTCGATAAAGCGTTTAGTTCGTGGCCGTCGTTGCCACTGATAAATCGTTCAGACTGAATAAGAGTTGGGCTTTCAACGCTCTTAAAGATGCACTTAAAAAATATTGTAGATATTTCCTGAGTAATTTCCAAAGTAAAATATTTATAAACTTATTAAAAGTTGTGTATTTAGATCTAAATCATTGTATAAAGAGGATTCGTTTAGGGTTCCCTTATTTCTTTACTCAAACTTTGAAGAATTTAATGCTTAAAATAATTGCTTTATTTCCCGAAGATTTTATTTTTAAAACATTGTAAGCCCGAGTTAAAAAATTCACTAATTTCTGTCCAAAGATTTTAGTTTTAAAAAATTGAAAATTGAGTTAAAAAATGCACTATTTTTTGTCAGTGCTTCAGCCCATTTCATTAAGCGTTCGAGTATTGATGATCGGCTGTCGAGCGAATGACCAAAATCCCGAGATAAGAAAATACCCAAAGCGGATGCTCTCAGTCTTCTCGAGAGATGTGAAACCTGAGAAAATGCAACCGTTGGTGGTTCGGCAAGATAAGAAGACGTGGAAGAAGCTTCTCCATTGAAAGGGCATTAAGGCATTACCCGGGGGCCTCACAGCTCCATAATAAGCAGAAGGCAGAAGGTAGCCCAGGTGTGAATATGCTCGAGAAATGCCAGCGATAAAGCGTAAAGTTTAAAATTTTAATTAAGCAAAAAAAGAGAGAAGGAGAAGGAGAAGGGATTCCAAAGAAGAAGGACTTGAACCTGCTGAAGGAGGTGTCAGCTTTTGAGCAGCTTTAAGGATTGCAGCTTAAGTCGGTTTGCTTAATTGAATACCAGGCACCCTTTTCGGGGGAGAGACCTAAGAAGGAGGCGTGTCCCGGCATCCCAGCTCTAGATAACTTAAAGCGATTTCTTTGGCATTAAGCAGATGATATCACAACAAAGATAAAACAATAACGAGAATGAAGGAGAAGGATAGGGACTGCCTTTTGTCAAGGATTATGGCCGCATTTCAACCGTTAAAGTCCAAGGTCGCAGCAAGAAGATGGTTTATTTAGGTTTATTTATGAAGATTATAATGATTGTTATAGATTTTTCATTGCAAAAGATTATTCTGATACTTTTCGGTATCATAGTAGGAGGTCATAACGATGCGTCCGCTGAACCTGCGTCCTGTGAGAGCCTTCAGAGCCTTCTGGCAGTCTGCCACACACTCGAACTGGACATAGACCTTGCCACAGCCCAGCGGCGAATGCGACTTGCCAATAGGACGTGGGATCTTGAGGCTGCGCACTTCACCATACTTGGCACACTCCAGCTGGATGTCCGTGCGTATATCCTGGTACTCCTCATCGTCCAGCAGCTCCTCTGGCAAGACCATATTGAGCAGACACAAAACCTCGGTGGGGGTGCCAGTCGTGAGAATGGAGGCACTCAGTCCCGGCACCTGAAGGATAGGCACCGGCGGATTGGTCGCGGTCTTGCCACCGGCTATGGAACGCTGAACCACCAGCTTGCGTTCCCCCAGCTGCATGCCATTCAGGCCGGCAATGGCCTGGTCCGTGACCGTGGGATCCACGTACTCAAAAAAGGCGAAACCCTTGCTCATATTCGTTATGGAGTCCTTGATCAAATTAAAGCCCCTTAGGTGGCCAAAGGATAGCAGTAGCTCCTTGATCTGAGGCTCCTCCAGGCACACGGGCAGACCACCAATGTAGATCTTGTTCGGGGAATCCGGCACAGAGCTCGAGATGGAGTTGGACATGGAAGTGACCGCAATTGGAGGATAGGCGGCGGTAGTTGTGGCCAAAGGCTTGCTGTACTCGTCGTTACAGTTGACGGAGGACACCGGGTGATAGTCATGGGGTCGCCGGATCTTCAGGTTCTGTCCGTGAAAGTTGATGCCATCGAAATTGATGGCCTGCGTGGCCTCATCCATCGAACGGAACTCGAGGAAGGCAAAGTTCTTCTCCAGATTTGTCTGGCAAGTGAGCACCGCATTGCCGTCGCCGTTGTGCTTGTTAAGTCCCAAGGCCCTCAGCTGCTGGTTGAAGAAGTCCATCATGTCCTCCTCGGTGATGCCAAAGGGTATGTTGCCCACATACAGGCGACGTGCCTGCCGGGTGACCATGGCAATGGCAGCCGACTCCCCGGAGGGCGCCTCTGGCAATATGCGCGAAGCTATCTGGCCACTGGCCTGCATCGCCTTGTACTGGATCGGAGTCAGGTGGGCGTAGCCCTCCGGCGGAATGTCCCAGGACGAACGAGGACGCCCCGGACGGCGTTCCAAACGCGTCTTGAGCAGATAGATCGTATTGGAACGCGTGGGACGATGGCGCGGCGATGATGGCTCACCCCGAGAACGATCCCTATCGGAGCGATTACGACCCATGATTAAATTATTAAATACTTCTTATTTTTTCGGAAATTGGGAAGTGAAAGGTGAACAACTTTTTTATTACAAAATGCTGACAGTTCCTGGGAAAACACCAAAAGGCCACTTTGGTTTGAAAAAAAAAAATGTTTGAGGAAACTTTTTGAATCTCCTGGCAGTTGTGTGACCATTTCTAATTAGGTGTCGGAAAATGAGCTTTGCTTAAAACATAGTGTTGGAAAAATCGTACTGGAAAAAAAAATATGAAAATGTATTTAGAGAAATAAATATTAAACGTGAAACGTGTTACAAAATTCGCATAAAAAAACAAGTTTTGAAAATGCATATTGAGATATAAGTACTGAAAGTGAATAGGTTTGAAAAAAAAGGGTTTGAAAATAAGTATTGCAAAACTGTGTTTAAAAGAAAGTATGGAAAATAAGTATTGAAAATTAATATTGTATATTTGTATTGAGAAATATTATAAAAATATAAAAACTTTGTTAAAAGGTGATTTGATAATATTAAAAGAATATAATAATTATAATGCAAAAGCTTCTCAAAATATTATTTGTTTAATGGAATTTCCCATTAAAATTTTTTATTGTTTGCTTCTGTATTGTGCTCACATCTAAGCCGATTAAAATATTTACCAACCAAACATGTCAAATATTTAATAATTTGAATATCCCCAATGGCTCGCGTTGAAAGCCGCAATTAAGTCGTTTATCATATCAGAAAAACCGATTAGTTTTCAGCCTTCGTTCGGCGAGTCGAGAAATATCTTTTGTCAATATAAATATATATAAAATATTCACGTATCTGCGGGTGCAATTCCAGCGAATAGTCGTAATCATCATAATTTTGGTTAATATCGCTAATCAATTATAATTAATTGGCAACGGATCGCCCGCAGGCCGAATAAATAGACAATAATTTGTTAGGAAATATTTTTCTTTTTGTATTTATACTTTTTGGGGTTCATCAAGGGGACTTGCGTGTGTCTCTATCGCGATGTGTGGTCTGTTACTCACATCTCCGGTCTGTCCTCGGGGGTTCCGTGAGGAACCCGGGAATAAAGAGAGGATGATGATGCTGGCAGGGAATCCATCCCGACATTCCTTGGAAACGCGACAGCGACAACGACTTCATTTGGAACCCGAGGGGCGGCTCAATTAATTCAAGAAAAAAAAGGCGACACAATAAAACTGTCAACTCAGATCGGACAGAAAAGAGAGGGAATCCCAAGCGCGAAGAATAGAATATAACACTTGGGGAAAATATAAATAATTTTTAATTTAAATGTATATTTATATTTAAGAATGCATATCGAGAAAACTAGGAGGGCATATATAATATTTTAAATAAAGCAAGTAATAATAATTTGATATTTTATAAGTCATTTTGAAAGCAATTTAAAGAAAAACCAAGATTTAAATCAATTAAAATATAAATGAAAAAGTTACAAAAAGTATTTGTTATTATATAATTATGTACAGAATATTATATGTCAGTTTTAAGACTTTAAACGATCTTTAAACCTCTTAAACTTTGTATAGTTCAAAAACTAAAACCTTTTATTCAACATCTAGACTTATTTTATAATTATTAAGCCCTAGAATATTCATTTAATTTATTCAAGCAATTTTCCCCAAGTGCATTTGTAGCCATAACCAACTTTGTTGAATCGTAGACCCAAGTGATAATTTATGTGTCGATCCTCTCGATCGCCTGCGGTCTCTGCCAGCCGCTATCCTTTATGGAGATTTTCCCCTCATCAAGCAGGATAATGGTCTACTGTTTAATGGTTATTTGATGGCTAAAATGATCGCACTCGGATAGAGAGATAAAGAGAGAAGATGTACATAAATATTCCCGACCATGATTCAACGCCAAATTGACACCTGTGAGGTGACTGTGCTCTTGTGCACACTAAAATGCAATCTCTGTGCGGCATTAAGCCTAAATTAAATATATTTCATCCAGTGTCCGAAAACCAATTAATTCTTTGTTCGGGCGTTTGAGCGTTGAGCTTGTTGCTTGTTGCCAATGGTCAGAGAACCTGTCCGCAGGCCTCTGACAAACGCAATTAATTTGTCCATTTAAATTCAGGCAGCACGTTGGCTCCCTTTTCTGCCTACCTTCTCTCTCTGACATTTCCATCGACGAGGACGAGGACCGATGATGATGGTGACGAGAACCTCCTGGTTCCGAAATTCTCTCAATTTTTTCGATCACCAATTTTCATATTTTTGTTGCGCCTTTTATTTGAACAATCACGAAGGCGATAAATTAATTTTTTTCCTTAACGCACAAACAAGTCAATAAAAATTCATAACAGATTGTGAGCCACGTTTTGGGTTCATACATATATATACTATATGTATATGCACGAAATGGAAATCAGTTAAGAGCCAAAAGCCGTGTATGCAACCATATTATAGTCATATGGCTTGAAATTGGTAACTATATCGGTTGCGGTTGTGTGGGAACAAAAAAAAATATATTGGAAAATATCAGGGAATATCAGTAAGGAGATAAAGATGAGGGAAACGTATAAGTTAAACATTTATTTCGATATCTACATATTTATTTGTTTATTTATCTACCATATTTTAAGTCTAAGACTTGACTTGTACTCTAGTTTTTAATCCTAAAACTAATGTCTTCTTTTAACTTAATTTAATATATTTCTTTAGGTTTCCTTTATCAGTTATTCATATTTTTATTCTTGAATAAATAAATAAAAATTGTATTTAATTAACATTTCCCCTTTACTCCTCGTCCTTTAATATACTATAAGCCAGCCTTTATCCTTGTCAACCAATCATATATTTTTTATTTCACATAAAAAACAAGGTCATATTTTTATTTTGTTAATTACGCTGTTTTCCCCCGGCATTTTGTTGTGGTTGCAGGACTATTATTGTCCCGTTGAAATAGCAAAAATATTTCATTGATATTTATTTTAAAATGTCCATAAATATTATGCTACCAATTGTTGTTTGCCTTCAAAGTGTGCATATTTGTTTTTATGTGACTTTTTCTTTAAATAAAAAACACTGTCGCATTAACAAGAAAAAAATAAAGGGTGACCGACCGCACAAGTTGAAAGAATTGCAAATGGATTTGGTTTGATTTTTTAAACAACCGAGAGAAGCTCAAGGCTAGGTCCTATTATTCCACGAATTTGGGATTCGAATTTTATAATGAACTTTTGGGTTTAAGTTCGGGGTTCGATCTTTTTTTTTTCTGGTGACTCGAATTGATTTGTGGCCGTAAGCGTGTGAACGTGATTTTATTATCAAATATTTTCCATGTTGTGTTAGTTTTAGTAAATTAAATAAATCAACGAATGGCAGCAAACAGCAAAAAGTTCTCTCCCTTCCTCGGTCTGGTTTTGTCAACAAGAATATTTCAATTTATTTTCTGATGAATCAACAGAAACGTAAAACAACAAAAAATAATAAAAGCTTGAATAAAACAATTTTTGCATTTCAGCTTTTGCCCTTTTGCCCAGGGAGGAGTGTGTGTAGTGAGTGTGTGTGCTGTCCTTTACTTTTTTTTATTATTTCTTGTCCTGCTCCTGCTCCCATAAATATCTCTCGAGTGCATCCGCAACTACTTCAGATTACAGATTTCAGCATAACAATTTGTTTTTTCCCTCCACACACACACTCGTTGTATATATATTGTTTTCTTTTTTTTTTGGCCTTTTGTATATATATTTTTATGCAATTTCTCGACAATTTGTCGGAGGTTGCTCGTTCCATCGCCATCGTTCAGTTCAGAGTCTCTTCAGCTCTTTTGGGTGAGGAATTTGCATCATAAATTGTCAGCAATGTCATAAAAAATATATATATTTGTACATGCTGCTGTATATACATTCCGGGCTCTTTGTTTCTGTCGCATCAAGAAGGAGCAGAAGGAGCATAAGGAGCGGCGGAGGGATTTCTTGTGGGAGGACATTGACATTCAGTTGGTTCCTCGTAATTTCATTTTACTTCACATCAGAGAGAAAGGGGATCTCCTTCTTTTTCTCTTCTGAAGTGAAGTGTGCGAATGCAGCCGAATTAAGCTCGGGGATATAGCTCCCTGGAAAAGGGAATTCCTAATGATATTCTGGCCCAAATTATCGGCTTAGAGTCCGGGTGGAGGCGGGAGTGTAATGCAGTTAGCTGGAAATGCAATCACTTTGGCACAGAGCAGCCTTAACTATAGTTGGGGTTATCTGCCATTCCACTTGATCCTTGGGCTTGAGTGGTTAGTTCTGTATCAACAAATTGGATAGTTATTATTTAAAATAATTTAATGACAGTGTTTTCTATTTAGAAACTTATTTAGATATTATAACATGATCACCATGTCTTTATATTAAATTGTTACAATTCATGCTGAAATCTAGGGTTTGAATTATGGCTTAGAAAATTATCCTTCACAACAAATTTGTAAGGAAAAGAATTGTTTATATTTTCTGTATATAAAAATCCATGTTTAAACTCTACAAAAAAATAAGTTTCTTTATATTTTTCATCATTTCTCATAATAAAACTCTAAAACTCCCCTCAAAGCTTTCCTCAATTAGTGGTTATCATTCGAGAAAACCATTCCAAAAACTTCCCATAAATAACATTCAATGATTCAGAGATCCGGGACTTTAGCTTTAAGACCCCTCAAAAAGCACTCCCTTTTTGCTATGATATATTTTATGTAGAAATATCAATAGCTATTCGATTCAAGTTGATGGTCGTCTTCCCCGCTATTCTTTTGGAAAAGTCTGTTGTTTCAACCCCTGCGACAAGCCACAAATGCCATAAAATGGGCATCTCCTCCTCATAGTTTTCTCTTCCCCCGATTTGTGGGGCTTTCCCTCTTTCCCCGTTGCATTTACAAAATTTATTTGCTCCCCGCCTTGTGGAATTTAACCCTTGAACGCTTTTCTGAAATTGATTTCTATGCAATTGTTGTTTCGCTCCAAGACTTTGAAGGAATTTATGTTTATGTTTATGCCTTTACCCTTGGCCATCTCAGCCATCTCAACGACGACGACGACATCGTTATAATTCAATAACCAGATTCCTTCGGAGGACCCTCCTTTGTCTCTCGGACAATGCGTTAAAATCAATTCAGAATTTATGCACTTTGGCTGTGTAATTTATTTTATGAATGTTTAATAATCTGTGCACCGAGTAAATTTATGACAATCGCATGTTAATTGCCTGCTTGGCGCCGATATGTCAGGCAACACGGAAAGGGGAGAGAGGGATTGCCATTGCGATTGGGTTTGGATTGGGGTTGGAGCTAGTTCCTTGGCCCTCTTGGGGGAATATTCTCGCCCGGACTGTGGACTAAGCTCTGCTGCAGTCGACGAGTCGCTCATTTTGTTTACATTCAATTTCATAAGTGGTAGTCCCGGGCAAGGGGGTGCCCTTTGGGGGCCGTGGAAGTGCTCTATTGACCAGTGTTGACCCAACTCCCAACCCCTCGGTTATAAGCACTTGGCTGACATGTTGAACACATTATTAGAACGCCCCGCTGACGAATATCGATTGGAATTTCCATCAGCCATTTAATGAGAGGAGGTTCTGTCTGAATAATGTTTGAAAGCGAAACTTTAATTCATGAATATATGGTCTAGAAATTAAGAGAATTATGTGGCATATTTGGAGGAGTTAGAATAGAGGTTAAATAGGAAGTCTAAACTAGAATTTATGATTTATTATGTGAGGAGTTGAATAATGAAATAGATGTCCTTTAAGGTTTCTTAAAATTAAATTATGGTTAAAATTAAAAGAGTTCTTGAAGAGGTATGGAAAAAGGAATAAAAGGATAAATAAAGTTGGATATCTTAGGCTTGGATAAAAGTATCCTTAAAACTCACAAGAATCTTATCAGAATAATAGATAAAAATAAATGTAATTCCTATTTTATGGATTTTAATATAAAAGCAACATGAGAATCTTAAACAATTTACTTGTAAAAACCCCTCCAAAGTCTTAAATATTTACCTAAAAAGGACCTTCACTTTACTGTAAACTGTGGAAATTCGGTCAAAGTACTTAAACATTCTCCTGTCATTTACCTAACCAACTTCCGCTGCTCAACTGAAAGAGCAAGTGAAGAAGGAGGCTCCTCTGCAACTCCGACTAGTTGGTGACCCAGTTGGTGGCCGTAAATCGCCGGAACTATTCAGAGTCCTCCGAAAGCCACTCCACTCTCCATCATCAGCTTCAAAGTAGAGCCCAAGAGCGACACTTGTTTGTCCAGGCGGCGGCGACGGCGACGGCTGTCGCGTGGCAACCTCTGACCGGAGGAGTTCCCTTCTCCTCTGTCCCTGCCTTGCCAGCTTCTCTCTTCTCTTGCCCGATCTCTGGACCACCACTTGGAAGAGCATGATTTATGAAAGCTCTACACATCATAAGCGAATGCGTTTATCATTTTTTACACTCGAAGCTGGGACTGCAGCTTGGCTGAAATCTTGAAACTCTGGCGACGTTGACAAATGACAAAAAAGCAGGCGGAAAATCCAGCAAAAGCCCTGAAGTCCATCCCAGGCTCTGGGCTCTTAATTTGATCTCCAGTTTCTCCTCTGTGGCTCTCGGAGTTTCAGTTTGAGCTTCAGTTTCAGTTTCAGCACGCGCATCCGGATTCCGGACAGGAAAGATACTATTCCTTTGTCATTAAATATGCAATAGATTCCTTCACCGCTCTGCTCCTAACTTTGTTTTTGTTTCGCTGCTGCTGCTTTTTTCTATATTTTTTTTTTTTTTCTTATTCTTTTTAAAGCATTTGGCCAGTCAGTGTCGCATAAATTATTCTGTTAACAAGTTGTGTCAACATCATCATTAACAACAACAACTACAGGCGGCGGCTGAGGCATAGCACATCTCATTGTCGGTCGAGACTCTGAAATGTGAGACGACAGCAGCAGCGGCCAGTGAAACTTTTCTCCTTTTTTTTTCGTATCTCTCTCTCCCCTCTGGATATATCTTGTATATATATATATTCCTCTTCTATTGGCTAATGGGAAACATGTGTTGCCACAAAAAGTTGGACATGCGAGAGCTGATTGCGAGGCAAAGTCGTGGCAAGAGACTGGCGACATTTGCAATGGAAATCCACAGACAGACAGACAGAGAGACTCAAGGTGAAATTTCAAGCTGAGGAGATATATCTTTGCTACAGAAAATAAACATTAAACTGAATTAGGTATCAAAGGGGATTACCTAGAAGCTTAATAGATACTTTTTGAAGTTCTTTTTGAAGTAAATAAATTGTAAGTTGGTTTTAGAGCAATAAATGAAGGCTTTGAAATATGTTAAATGATTGAGTGTCAGTCTTAAATATGGTTTTTGTAGAAATTAACTTTAAAATTGAAATTTATTGCAGTTTCCCCATAAAAGGTATTTATTTTTCCTTATAATCATAGCTCTCTTTCCCTGGCAAATCATTAATACTTCTTTCCGGCTTCACATTTTGCAAATTCCTAGAAGTTCAAGCACTTTTATGATCCATACCCTAGGCTTCATTAGCTCTACTCGACACTTGACCATTCCAGGCACAACCAGGCGAACTTCCTCCCACAAACTCTCCTTCATCAATAAGCAAAGAGTGTCAACGAACTCCTCTTGGGTTACCGACTCCACCATTTGCGGATAGTTAAAGAGGCCTGGAGACCGGTGCCTTCTAGGCAATTATCAGCAATCGTCAGAGGAAGCCGGCGATAAGTCAAAAAACTTCTTCCTCGTTTTGCTACAAAGTAAAATTAACAAAAGCAAAAGAAGAGGCGCCTCTAACTGAGCCCCCGAGTGGCGATTACCTTTTGCGATTGGCATTGGCCAAAAGTGTCAGGTAAATTCACAAAGAGTGCGCACAAATATGAATCATATTTTGCGATCGCGGCTCAACTTCCTGGTCAACAGCAGCAGCGGCCGCCGAGTCGATGGCTAATTGGATTTCCCGAATGGTCGAGGATTGGGCCATGCTCTAAACAATAAATGTGGTGGCCAGGAGGAGAGTTTCAACTCAACTCGACTCTGTTTTTGCGCTTGGCCATTGTCAAAGGGCCATGGCCTGGCTTTGTTACCCTCGGACCCCCTCGGCCTCGGACTCTCTGGACACTCTGGCATAAAGTGAAATTGTGCGTAAAATTCGTTGGTCACGTTTCCACGTCTGTTGACAATTGTTTTTGCCCGGCTCTCGGCCGCTGCTGCTGCTGCTGCTCTCTGCTCTGTTGTGTTTGCTGCCATTAAACGCGTGCACATGCTATCCCATACCACGTCCCCGTACCGGATCCCGATCCCATCCTGTACCCTTCTTTCATCCATCCTTAGATGACTGCAGTTCGTGTCATTTCCATTGTGTGGTCCCAGCACTGGGAAAAAATATCATCAGGAAGTCGGTTTTAATATGGGAATGTTTATGTATCTATTTTCTATCTTTTTATATCTATACTCTTTTTTTTTACTATCAGAAAACCAAGAATCTAACTCTTTATAAGTTTATTTATGAACCAGAGTCTTATAAAATATTTGAAATATTTGCCTGCAATCAATCCTAAAGGCATTAATTGATTAATTAATATATTTTTAGCTTGTATTCAGAAAAATAAATAAAAATTCTGTATCATTAGTGCTGAAATATACTTTAAAATAAACAAAAGGGACAAAAATATATCCAACAAAAATAATTCATTAATAAAATGCACAAGAAAAGTCACAAAAATATATTTTTAACACTTTTAATACTCTTTCCTCAAACAGTAAAAATCATAGCATACTTTTCAGAGGCTTAAAATTTCCAAAAGTAATTAAAACTCCACTTAAACTCTCAAATTATAAACCTGAAACTGTAAACACTTTAAAATCTATTCCAAAATTCCCTTCGCTTTACATAAAAAATTCGATAAAAATTTTAGAAAACTACCTACAAGGATTCCAAATTTTTCTCCCAGTGCATCTCCCTGGTGAGTGCAGCTAATCTTTTGTTTAGATGTTACATGGCACAAAGGCAGGGAAGAATGAGGCAGAGGTAGACCAGAGACCAGAGAGGGAAATAGTGAAGAGGAACAGGAACAGGAACCGAGCTCTTCGCTCCCGCTGAGGCCTCAAATTAGGCACAAATTTCACTGGCCGAGTGTCAATTCAGATCATATCTGGGACGCACTCGGGCCAAATTGCACTGGCGACAGCAGCAGCAGCAGCAGCAGGAGGAGAAGGAGAAGGATGAGGACGAAACATATACAGCAAAGGACATAACTGGCATGTGATAGGGAAGACCATGTGCGGGACATAAAGGAGGGACACACCTACCTTTCTGTGCCGGATTCTGCCTGGGATTCAAACTCATTACCAAAACTTGGCTTGACAAAACCAGGGGTCAATAATGGGATTTATTGGAAACTAACAGAGACTACTGTGAGTCATGTTTGTGAGTCTCCTGGGATGCTGATAGTTGACAATAAATTCAGGGAATATTAAGCTAAAGGTAACCAGGGAAATATTACATAATAAAATATACTCTTCTTAAATAAATAAATAAATATAATACTCTTTTTGCTTTAAAACTCCCATGCAAAACTGACAGGAAACCCGAGAATTTTTAAACAACTTGAAAGCATCAACTGTAGGGTCACAAGAGGTCAACTGAAGAGGCCTTTAAACCCAAGCGAAACGGCAAAAGTTAAATGTAGAAAAAAAAAATATAAAACAAAACAGGAAGCTAAAGAAGCAAGGAGGGGAATCAGGAGTAGAAGCACTTGAAGAAATCCTGCAACACTGACCAACAAACCGAGGCGGCAAATAAGGAAATGCGAAGTGAGTTAAAGGCTCGGTCTCGCCGAACTGAAGTGAAGTGGCTTATAAAGGATTGCGTTGCCAGGAAGCAAGGTTTATTGTGCAATGCCACAGGAGCAGGAATAGCAGTAGGAGTGACAGTAGCAGAAATCCAACCCAATCCCAAAAACCCAATAAACCAAACATAAAACTCACACACACTCTGTCTCTGTCCCGGTTTCTTCTGTCACTTGTTGCCCTTCAGCCTGACTCCTGCCCCTCCTCCTGCATACTTTACTTACATCGCGATTTCTGGTGTATATTATGACCCGCTGGCTTCTTCGGGGATAGTGATGATCATACAAGATATTTTTCAGCAAATGTTTATATATTTATTTTTATTTTAAATTAAATTTCTATCAAAGAAATAAAGGCTAAGGAGTAATTTTTACATTTTAATGAGGCATTTCCCTTGCCTTTTAAGGAGAAGAAAAAACTTTAAAGTAAATTAAATTGTTAATGAAGAAAGTATACAAAACTGTTTGGAAACCTTAATAAATTCTAAAGGTATACTGCACTTATTTCTCAGAAATAACATATCAAACATTATTTTAAATGCGTTTTTATATTATTTTAAAGCTTTCTATAAATTTGAAATAACTTTAAAATATTTTATAAATTAAATCTAGGTATAATCCTTAATATAGCTCGTTTCCTGCTATATATTTTGATCATCACTCCCGCTGAAAAATGATAAATGAGAGCTGGGTTCATGGGGGTGGATTGAACAAGGCAAACGCGGAGAAGGATAAACCGTGAGCAGTTGGTCCAGTGAAATGCAAAAATTATTGCAAAATGTTTTTATGACGAATGAAATATTCGTTGACTCTCACACGGTTACTCCGCAGGACACTTCCACTCTGCCCCTCCTGTCACTTCTCCCGGTTGAACCCACACCCGATTTCGCTGCCCCCTTTTTTATATATACTTATTTATATATATATAATTTTTTTTCGTGTTATTTTCTCTCACGATATTTTTCCGGGTTCGCATGCACGCGTCGCTGCTTCCTCTTAATTTTTTCTTTTTTATTTTTATTTATTTATTTTTCTGCGAGATTGTAACGCATTGATGATGTGTGTGGGAGTGTGTATCTGCGATGGCCTGCTGAATATCTGCAGCTGTACGCCGTTTTTTAAGCCTTTGGGCATTTTTTATTTGTTTTAAATAAAAGGCAACAAGCAGAAGTGGAAGGGCAGAAATCAGGAAAAATGGAAAGGAAATGTCCTGTGGAATGCAGAAATGGCAACGAATTGGGAATGCACTTAAGAGATAAGTACTTAAAGTGGTAGGTTTTTAAATAATTAAGTATTTCGGAGTCTTCATTAATTTTTGATGATTTAAAATCTTTTTTCAAAAAGTCTAAAGGATGCTTTAAAAGATTTTTTTCAGGGGAAAATTAAGATATTTAACTTTTTATAAACTTTAAAAGAGAACAAGGAATAGAAAGAGTTTTTAAATGTATTATATGTATAATAAAAAATTTAAGTCAAAGTCTTGTGTAATTTTTAGCAAGCTAATTTATTTATTTTATCAAGAATCTATTGGAGTCTTTTATAGACAACATCTAGGAGTGCTTTTTTGCACCGACTAAGAAAGCCAATTCAAAAGAAATAATATCTTCGTAAACACTTTGAGTTGTGAAAAGAAAACCTGCAGTTCCAGCAAATAGTATGTGTTGTCCTTGACAGCCACAGACTTTGCTCAAGGGATGTGGTCAGGACGAAGATCCATACAAACAGGACGAAAATACTGAGGACGAGCCCCTCTCTCTCTCTCTTTCTTCGTGTGCCAAACAATTGTCCCCCGCAAGGAAAATATTTGTATTTAATAAAGTCAGGCCAGAGTTGAGAGTCAGAGGCGGCGGCCCTGCTGCCTGACTTTGCATACAACTTGCGGAATTTAATGTAGCCTGCGGACATGGCAATGCGACGACGACTCGAGGACCCCAACCCGGACGGGGACGAGAAAAAATACACACTCAAATAAAAATAAAACAAAGCGGAGTGGAGTAAAAAATACAATAAAATTCGAACATGAAAAGCCTATTTAAAATGCTGACATACGAAATGCGAGCGAACCGACACTTGAGGGCGGCAAAATGGGGAGTTGGAAAATGTCAGGCCAAAAAAAAAGGAGCAGAAAAAAAAGTAAAGGGGGTACGGGAAGGAATTGGAAGGACTTGGCGGCATTACCATAAAGTGGAAACAAAAGGCGGCGCAGGCTCAGGCTCGGGCTCGGGCTCAGGACCTGGCAGTGGCACAACAAGATCCACTTGACTCCCATTCCGGCCTCCTTCCTGCCCCGGCAGCACCCAGCGAGAATGCGAAAATATGAAAATTGAGTGAGAATATGTAAATGTAATGAAATATTGTTTTCACTGAGGAAAGTGGCATAGTCGGAGGACCTCTCGCACATGACGACCTTCGGCTCTGTTTGCTCCTCAACTCTCTCTTCTTGTTTGGCCCCAAAAATTTATGCGTAACAAGTCGGTGCTCCATTTATCATTTCACTCTGTGATTTACACTCTCGCTTTTGTTTTGTCTCGCCCAACAGGACGAACAGAACGAACAGGAGCAGGACTTGGAGCAGTATGAGTACGAGTACGATCCTGACGGACTAACTGGGTGAGTGAGTGACTATCTGTCGGGGTATTGCAGCCGGCGGCTTGGGGGCTCTTATTTAAATTATGAAAATTATTCAAACCGCAAATGGAATCATCATCATCAGTTATGGGGGGAATCTCTGCCCTGCGAGGAGTCGAGTCCTTTTGCAAGGAGTGCGAGGTTTCTCAATCAGACCGAAAAGATAATCCGCAAAATGGCAATCAAAAAGAAGAGGCCCATTTATATAAAAAATGCGAACAGATTTCTGTTGATTTCGTTATGCGGCGGTCTTCGGCCCAGTGAAATGGCCTGAAAAACTTACCCAAAAGAGGAGTTAACTTGCCGGTTAGAGTTCTCTCGCAAATTGATTTAGTTAATAGAAAAAGGTTTTGTGATTTTGTTTGAGCTTTGAGTTATAGTTATGATGGTCTTTTGAACTAATTTGAGATTATTTTGGTTTTGTTTTGGTGAAAACAGCTGAAACTTGGCTAAGAGGAAGTTGAAGTAGTTAAAAATGGGTTATCAAGAGTTCTTTCTATAATCTCTTTAATTCTCCCCTCTGAAGATTCTTTCAAATTGTTTCTCTGACAGCTGCAAATTTGCAACAAGCTATTAATTATCTCCACAGGCAATTCACAAATGTATGTATATCCAAGAGAGATTTTCAATCTCGTCTCTGTCACAATGCACAAATTGCGAGAAGAGGGGAGAGTCGAGCCGGGGGTAGCTCAAATAAATTAAATTAATGTTAACCTCAATACGAAACGTCATTAATAAATCCCAGAGCAAACCAATCCAAATGAGCCTGCAGCCATGTTTGCGCAAACTGACATTTGACCAAAATGTTTGGCGCACAATCACAGGCACACACTCACAGAGCTCGACACAAATGAAAAATGCTTGAAATATTTGGTCTGCAGGTAAACCCAACTCGGACTGCATAGATGGATGTACAGATATTTACGTCTAATGAGTTAATTCAATTAAGAAAGCCAAGCAGCAGCAGCAGCAGCAAAGGCAGAAATGATGAGGAGAAGCAGGAAGCAAAGGCAAGTAAGAGAGACCAACCTACCGCATTTGCAATTTGACAGTTTTCAATTAGTCAAAGTGTCATTGGGTCATGAAAAGTCAGAGAGGTCAGAGAGCCGTGGAGTCTGTTGACCAGACCAGTGGGTTTTCCCAATTCCCCTTCCCTACCTTCCCTGCCCCCTGCAGCCTGTCTGCCACAGTCGTCGCACTTAACCTTCCTACTTGGCCAATTTGGATTAGAAGCATCGACTTTTAAGAGCCCTTTGGTGGCACTTCAAGGGGAAATAAATTGAAAAAGTGATCAATCATATCTCTTAATGGCCATGGAAACATGTGTAGCGAATTAGGAAAATAATTAATCAATTAGGTCACACTTTCCACTTCAGAATTCGTGTGCAACATGAAAAACTTGAATTAATTTAATTATAAAAGTTAGGTATACTTTAACTTTGGATGAAGCTTGGTTTATATTGCATTGTTTGCAGTTAACACAAATAAAGTGACCAAATATGAGTTTAAAACAAAATAGTGTGACCAGAAGTAAAAAAGAATAAATATATAAATTAATGAGCTCAAACTTTTTTAAGATTTCTGCCCTTTTAGAGCTCTTATTTATTGTTTCTCTTTCAAGTTTACTTTAATTAACTTATTAATACAAATGTAAAGCAAATATAGCTTTTAATTCAAATTAAAGTGCCCAAAGCTTAATTTAAAGCAAGAATAGTGTAACCAAGCTCTCATAAAATCCTTTAAAGTGTGACCAAAGTGCGACCAGCTGCCTTTTCCTTCTCACTCTTCCTGTTCCGTGACCAGGCTCACTTCAATTAGCTCATTGACACAAATGTGAAATAAATAAAATGGACACAACGAAGCAGGAAGAGGAAATGTGGGCGAACTGAGTGGGTGGGTGTGGCGTTTGTGGGTGTTTGGAAATTGGTTTGTCACGAGTTTAACCCAGTGCAGTTTAGTCAGATCAGATCAGGCAGACAGAGAGACAGATAGATGGATATTCAAGCACAGAATTCTGTCAACTTTTGGGGTGAATATTTCATGAATCCATCCTGATGCTGCCCAGCCAGGAAAATGAATGAATGCCAGGCACCGGAAAATGACAAGGAAAAGCAGCGCCAAAAACGGTGTGGGCGGGGTATTAAAATCGACATTGCTAATTTAATGAGTTTCCTTCTTGGCTGGCTTTCTTTCCTGCCGAGCACCATCCCCCCAACGCTCTCCCCGGAGGCAAAAATAAACACTCGAGCGTTAATGCACGAAATATTTAATTTATACTTACATCAACATTGGACAACCTTGGGTCCAAATGTTTTTTTATGGCCAGTCAGACCCCGTCAGATGACGACGACGATGATGTGGAAGGAATGTGGCTGGGCGGAGGGAGGAAGAGCAAACGCCAAAGGCGCCGACTTCTGACACGGCCTCAGTTGGGGGGCTAATAAAAATCAAATATGGGGGAGCCGACCTCCAGGAAGGAAAAGAGGAGCTGGTGGTGGTGGTTAGACCAGGTGGAAGGACAACGTCAACGGCGGCGACTGCTGCTGCTGCTGCTGCTGCTCACTTGGCCAAAAGCATTTTGAGTTATAAGCTGCCGGCGGCAATGAAGACAAGCTTTTCAGCAGAGAGAGAAATATATTTTAAGGGGTTTTCAATTAAAGAAATGATAGTGTTTTTATTAAAAGGATATTTTTTAGATTTTGTAAACTTTAAGGTTGATTTTTCTGTGAAAAGAATTTCGAATTTTAGGCATTATTAGGAATGTGCAGAAAATAAAGGTTAATATTTATAAATCAATCAGAATCAAAATTTGATTTGTAAAAAAACCCTTCAAATATTGCTGTAAAACCTTCCACAAAATTCCAGCAATATTTTCCAAAGTTGTTTATATTTTCCTATTTTAAAAATATATATTTTAATTAATCATTTTCCCCTATATTTTCTCTCTGTGAAACTAACACCGTCCATCGCCTTAAGGTTGCCATAACACAGAGACACGAGCAAAAATCAACCTTCAGGTATCAAGAAAGGAAAAGGAAGGTAAAAAAAAAAGAGGGACTCGGCAGGCAGGACGAGACCTAAAACCTGAAGCACGTGGCGATAAAGAAGACATTCACGGCACTTTGTTCGAACATTAAGTGGATTTAATGTAAACTTTATGTTTTCCTTAGGTTACGTGGTCGATTTCCGTTTTATTGCCTTAATTAAAAGGTCTTCCTTTGGCAGTCCCCAGTCCCCCGTCCCCCCTATGCAATCAACAATATTTATGACTATTTGAAATATTTATTTTGCCATTTTATGGGGTATACATATCCATCCCTATATCCCTCCCAGGTGAGCAGTCATCAAATTGGAAAATGCGCTGGGCACAAAAATTAAAATCGCATTAAATTTGATGTTTTTTGGGGATGGGAAATTGTTATGACCTTCTAGAGTGAGATGTGTGTGTCTGTGTGCAAGACCCTAGATAAGGTAGAATTACATTTGGGCTCCAAAGCCATAAAGAGTTTAAATTAATTCAAATTAATTTCCGATATGGAAACCTTGACTAACTCAAGTTAATAGTGTGGATTACATAATGAACGCATCAACACCTTCTTTGGCAAAGAATCACACCTCTCTCTGTGGGTTGTTTATGGCTTTTGTCTTTATATATAGAGATCAGTCCATAAATCCAAGCCATAAATCGACCACGCACAATTCGCCGAGCTCGCTTACACACAGATTACGAGGCTTTCTCGCATCTCAAAAGCTTATCTCTCAGTCCGATAAAAAATAATACAGAGATAACAAAGGCAAAAACACACTTTCATTTTCACGCCAGAGATAAGGGAGAAAGGGGTAGAGCTTATAAAAGGTCTCAACTTCCAGAATTCCCCATAAAAATTGGATCAAGTCAAGAGAAGAAAGATGAGCTAGTGGGGCCATAAAACCTGAGATCATAGCTTTAAGACCATAAATCCACAAGATTAAGTCTACAGCTTTTCCGATCTTCAGTTCAATAGACGTCTTATTTTTTTTTCTTTGGTGCAATTTTCCCCCTAAAGACATGCTGGAAAGCAGAGCGGAAAACAAAATATTTATCTTGTGCAAGCATTTTGCTTTCCAAATCCACTTCCAGCTACGAAAATTGTTGTATATTATTACTTGGGAAGCATTTTACAACTTCTCTTGACAACAACTTTGGGCTGCTTGACAACCCACTTGTGGAGCTGCTGCTGCTACCTTGCTCGTTGTTGCTGCTATACTTGTGTTGTATTTTTGTATTTTTATTTTTTTTTTCTTAGTTGTTGTTGCTGCTGCTGTGTGGACGGACCCCAAGCATTCGTCGTTGAGGTAAAATGCAAACATGAGGTTGTAAAAAGCGACGGAAACTAAGTTACCGAAAGCCTTTTTGGAAGCAGCAGCAGAGAAGCAGCAGAAGAAGCAGTTGCTCAAGTGCTGGGAAGGCCAAATGCTGGACCCAAAGAAGGGGCTAGAGGGAAGTGCACTTAAAGAAATTAATTTTAAATATATTTAATTAAAGGGAAAGAATTTTGTATTATTAATATAATATTGTTTTATGTGGAGAACCTATTGCAAAGGTATCTTTATGCTTTACACTTTTTTGTAAAACAAAATAGACAAAATTTGACTTTAGGGTACTAAGGAGGACAATGACAATCTCTGAAACAGCTGGTTTTAAGTGATTTTTCCCATAAAAACTATGGTAATAAATAATTATAATATATTAATAAATTAAATAATATTTGACGAATCTTTAGCAAGAGAGAACGAACTCAATGCGACATATTCATAAAAAACTCTTTGACTCTAAATTGAGTTCAAATCTATATTATTTTCTACTTAAGTTCTAAGTTTTAGTTTATTTAAATATTCAAATTAATTTTTATTAATTTTGTATATATTTTATTTAAATTCCCTCAGTTTTTTCCAGTGCTTTTAAGGGCCTGGCAGCTGCCGCTTTAATGCAAACAATAAAGGCTTTACCTTCCACACGGCCCGAAAAAAAAACGGGAGCGAGTGAAACGAGAAGGAGCTATGTGAAAGTCCTGGCGCTGAGCACTCCTGCCACTCGCTACATCCCTTTACCTCAAGCAGGGGAGTAAGAGAGAAAGACAGAGAAGGAGATGGGGAAATGGGGATTCCCCCTGGCCGAGACTGGTCGTCGGGTTGCTGCTCTCTCGCTCGCTTAATTGCGTAGGTTGGTAGCCGGTAGCAGCCTCTTCACTGGGCACTGCTGCTTATCTACCTACCTCTTCCCTCCCTCTCTCACCTGCTGCACACCTTTTTATGCCCCAAACGTCGTCGTCGTCGTCGTCTTCCCCCCTCTCCCCTCCTCTGGTATGTGTACATTTTTACTAATTTACAACAATTTTCGTTGTACTTGAATACAAAATGCAACCGTTGCGTTTCCTCCCAGCATCATCCACTTGGCCTGTGTGCTACTTTATGGTGAAGTGCGCGAGGGCATTAAGCAAAATGTATGATGATGCACCTAGATGAAGGGGGGAAGCTGAAGCTGAAGCTGAAGCTGGGTTTTGGAACGGGGGAAAGTCCCGAAATAACAAGAGAGGCCAAAGAATAAGAAGAAGAACCGAGGATGCAAACAACACACAATGCGAGCTCAGAAAAATATTTAAATGAGGTTAAGTTAGTGCAACTATTCTGCTGCTTATTTTTGCACCCAGCCCCCATTTTTCGTTCTTCTCGGGGAAAAACCAACCACCAACCTTACTTGTTATTTTCTTGCAGTTTCTGCGGACTGAGATTGCTAGGGTTGGGTTTTGCACTAAGAGAAAATAATTATAAATAAAATCGTTCTTATAAAGATCTTTTCATTAAAGATAGATATTAAAGATACAAATCACAACACTAAGCTGGCTTCTTTAGAAAGAATCCTTTACTTCCTTAACAGTAAGGAAAATTGTTTGGATTTTTTTGATGTAAAGTTCTATTATTACAAAGAGTATATAAAATATTTTTATTCGAATAAAGATCAATGAAGTTCTTTACAAAAATTATAAAATTATCAAAATTAAATCTTATACAAAACATATTTATAATAATTTTAGTAAGCAAAATTATATTTATACTAATTTTTGTAAGCTAAAATATATTTATAATAATTTTACTAAGCAAAAGCAGAATTCTTTCTCTGTTTTACTGAAAACTTTCCCAAAAATATTTATGCAGCTTAAGGTGAAAAGATATATATGTATGCCGTAGCTCGGCGGCTGTATGTACATATTCCTTGTTGAATCTGGCCAAGTTGCGAGGGTTAAATTCCACCATTCTATCGCTAATTGGGTCAAGTGTGTGCCCGTGCCCAAAACTCATGACAATAGCGACCTGTTACACCTTGTTGGAAGAGCAGAAGAAGAAAGTGTAGTCGAGGGTGCAGAGGAGCTGACTGCAGATAAATGCAAACACAATGGAGATTACTTCCTCCAAGTTGCCTGAATAGAGATAAGTTGTTAAATATTTAAACGGCAAACAAAACATCCGTTGTAAAAGCAGGGAAATGTTATTCTACAGACAATCAATGAAGGTTTTAAAGGAGTTATATAAAAGTTTAAATTAAATTTCCAAATGTGTTTTCCTGTTAATACAAGGACACCTAATGGTAAAAAATACATGTAAGCTGGGAGTTAAGCCTTGAGTGGCGTCGAAGCTTATTATTCCAAGTTGCAAAAGTATTGCCAGGCACTTTAGCACTTAATGAAATTAAAATTTGTTCATAACGCTTATATGTAGCTGCTGCTGCTCCGTTATCCTTTCCTCCTGCCGAGCATTTAATTTTCATTGCGAAAGAGCACTTGTGCTTGAGCGAAAATTGCATAACGCGAAATGAATGAAATGAATGTCGAATGGAGCGAGGCGAATGACAAAAGGGAAATTTAATACCCGGGCCCCAAGCCCTGGGCTTTCTACACTCGATATGTGAGTGAGAGCGAACGCCTGTGTAAATAAGCAAATATGCGAATGTGCGTGGCTTTCATTATTAATAAACAAATGGGATATATAGTATGTGGATCCGCGCACATATGTATATATATATATATTTGCATCTGTATTTACAATTGCTGGGACCTGCCTCGGGCGGCAAACCGAAAATAAATGCGCAAAATAAATTGTCAAAGTCTCAGGCGAAATCAACAAGCGAATATCCTGCGGATATTTTGTTCGACATTTTGTCAGCTCGTTTACTCCCTCCAAGCTCCCTCCGAATCCTGGTCTGGGGAGATAACAAGCGTAAGCCTTGAATAATGAATGGCAATTAGCGCAATTACAACAGATTGTCACAACTATATAATGCAGGGTCAGAGCGCAGAAGTCTCTTCTAACCAATATACACTATATATAAAAGTGTGCAGAGAGAGAAATGTGTATTACGAGTGATTTGAAATTCCCAAAAAAGCTATTATCCAGGGATTTCCCTTTCAAAATTCATTGTAAATTTTCCAGACAGTTGCCAAATCCCCAGATGTAAGGCACATTCGCACTGAAAGGATTTTGTAAAATAATATGTGAATAAATCTAAAATCAATTTTATTTGCCGTGTGTGCCATATATTAATACCTCTCCTTTCTCTCAGTCCTTTGTCCACCTGACAGCAAAACGTGTACATGCGCGGAAAATAATGTCATTTTATTTTTCGCCAAGCAGCAACACACATCGCGACGTGCCACAAAACATGACAAATTGAATAATTTAACAAGGATTTAGAATGCGGGGGTGGGGTGTAGAGCCTCCTTTAGAAATCTTCCGAGGAATACTCTCCCCGAAAGTGGGTCACATACGCACCATGGGGGGTCTTGAGCTGCACCACCCACTCATTGGTTATGCGCGTGTCGAATTTTTGGGGGTTTTTAGCCGCCAGGGACCACTAGGGGAAAAACACATAAATATTTATCCAGCGATAAAAGAATTTTTGGAATTTTGCTCCTTGTTCCCAGCTCGGTGTGGCAATGGTGTAAATAAGTAGCACAATTTGACTTGGTTAACCCGAAAGCCAGCTAAATGTTTTGGGTTATATGTGGCCAGTGGATCCGCAAATGTCAGGGGACAGGACACACAGAGAGCTTTTCATGAAGGTGGGTTCAGGGGTAGTTCTTTGGCCACATGCGAGTGGATTAGCTAAAATAAAACAGTTCTTGGAAAAATATTGTGGCGTTTATCCTTTGATATCTATTTCCAATAAAGGGGAATTTAGTAGAGAAAATATTTCTGTAACATTTATAGTATGCTTTTATTTATAGAATGTGTAATTAGCTTGATTGACAAAAGGATATTCGGGTTAATTACCCCTTTTCCGCTTATTACTAAAATAAGACGAATTTATAAGGATTTATTTAATGGTAAAATCTCTTTTAAAAGATCTAATTTCTGTAGTAAATTATTTCTAAATTCATTTACTATTATCTAAGCTAGAGCCAAACTTCTTCTTATACTTAATATACCCTCTTTTTTTCAAGAAAGGATATATATCTAAATGAAATTTAGAGGTTCGCCTGCCCTGCGGCATTGAACAATGAAAATTACCCCGCTGATGACGACAAAGATAATGGCAATGGCGATGGCGACGATGATGATGGTGTGTGCTGTGACTGGGAGGAGGAGGAGGATGTCCCCCTCTCGTGCCAGGTGAAATGGGCAATCTCTCTTTCCCGAGTCTGTCCCCAAGTCTTGCCTGTTTGCAAGTCAACAGAGCTGCTGCTGCTGCTGCAAACCTGCCCCCCTTTTCACCGCCGCCGCCGCCGCCGCCGCCGCCGCCGCCGCCTCTGTTGACTGTGTCAATATTGACGCAGACCGTATCTCTTTATGACATATTTTTTTGGCTACTGTCAGCAGCGCTTTCTGGCATTTCTGGGCTTTGTTTACATCCTCTCGTGGTCTCTGTGCCCTTTGAGCTGATATATATATATATATTAGCGTGCTCCTACATATATATATATATTTGGATGATGATTGTACGACTTACTTTCTGGCAACCTTAAATCCCTCTTGTGTTGCCTGAACTTTGCTTTGATGTCTCTAGAATTTCTCTGGGTTTCGGGGTTAGTGGGTAATGCAGTTGGAATTCGTTTCAACCAGGTGAATTATGACCCCTGAAGATGGATCTAATGACGTGGGAGACTCGCACAGAGACACAGAGAGAAAAATAAAAGGAGGAGTCCAGCGAACGCAAACCGATCTCATTGGCATTATAGACTCGTCGTAATACTCTCCAAGAAGGGTTATATTCCTGAGTTGTAATTAGTATGCAAAATATATAATAATTTTTATAAAAAAAAGCTTAGTTTGATGATCCATTAAATAGTGTTTTAAAGATCTTCCTGAACTGTTAAAATATTTAAATCCTTACCTTTCATCTCCTACAAAAAGAGCATTTTAATTTCGTTGCATTCCCTATAACCTCGGGATTTCCCTCACATTTCTTTTTGGGTGGCACTCGATGACTGGCACGCAAACTGAATCGGAAAAGCCAAGAAAACGTATCTAGGGCCATGAATAAGTCAAATAGCGCCCAGTTTTTGGTGGGGATCGCCTAGAGGACAGATAGTTAGTTAAAAATGGGCGGGGATCCGTGTGTTGAGGTGTTGAGTCCGTGCAAAGTCCGCAGACAGTTCTTGGAAGCCGGGCGACAGTTCCATCACAACGGACCCACATATCAGGCCAGGCGACAAGTGAAGTGTCAGCCAGTGACAGGTGGTGGGTCTCCCTCCGTCTCCCCCACCAGAAATCCCCGCCAGAAACTCGACTCTAAGTGGCCATAAAGCAGGCAGATCACGTGAATGGTCGCTAGGTGTCGGTGCTCGATCGCTTGAACGCTCGATCCCCTGACAAATTAGAAGAGTCGCAGGAATTTTAAATGACTCACTGCACAAGGATCTCGGATGTACGTGAGGGTATTCGATTACCCAGCAATCGAAGAGGAAAAGGAAAAGACCTGACCCGACCTCAACCTGATCGACAGGCTGATTCGGATTGAATTCGCTGGTTTTGTTTCCGCAATCGCGGTGTAGTGACGATCGATTTGCCAGACGACAAATTGCCCACAAAACTACCTGAAAATGTAATGTAATGAGAAGAACCCACCGCAGAGTGACAGACAGTCAGCGAATGCATTGGAAACCCTAGAAGTGTACATGGAAATCATGGCCAATTCCTCACGATCTCTTGAGTTGGAGGTCTCGTATCGAATTTCAATGACGCGACCACATTCCGCGCACTTTGCAAGGTTTCGTAAAAGCATATAGCTTTTCTATTTTTACAGAGAGGAAAATGTATTATTACAAAAATTGAGATGAAAAATGTTTCAGAGATGGCAGAGGGGATATACTCTTTAATAAGTAAAATGTTTATATTACAAGACATATATTAGTTGCTTTTTATAATAGCAATTTTTCATTTGTTTATTCAATTCTTAATTTGTTCACTCAGTTCACAACTTTTGTCATCTTTGCTCATACTTTGTTCATTCAGTTATTTTCCTGTTCACCTTAGTTGATCACTTATTCATCCAATGCTTCATTTCAGCTGTTGTCTTGTTCATTCAGTTTCTTATTTGGGATGTTGTTAATGTAGATGTTCACCTATTTATTGAGTTATTCATTTGAGCAGTTCTTCTTTTAAGTTTCGGTTCTATTATCATCCAATACCTAATTTGTTCATTCAGTTATTTTCCAGTTAATTCCGTTGCTCTCCTGTTCATCCATTTTTTCTTGTTTAGTTAACTTAATTCAGACTTCACTCTAAGTTATTAATTATTATTAATGTTAATAAAAAGTATCATTTATTTGTTGGGATATATAATATGCATTATAGGTAAATATTTCCTAATTTTCCTTAATTTTAAATCCGAATTCCTACTTCATTTTCTTCCAGTGCAGTTCACTCAGTTCTCTACTAAATCCAATCCATCTGCACTTGGCATTGTTCCAGTGGCACGCTCTCAGCTTTGATTTCTGCTCATTTCTTGTATTTTTTTTCCTTGCTCGCCCAATGCTTTATTTCTGTGTGGTCAAGTTGCCTAAACGGGGCGCCCAGTGTGAAATTGGATACGATTTTTGGGGTACAAACTCAATTAATTTAGAGTAGGGACAGCGGACCGAGGACAGAGGACAGCAGACCGGGGACCGGATCGCATTTTGACATAATTGAGCGAGTGGCGGGGGCGGAAACATTTCCGCTTTGGTGCCGACAAAGCTGCATGCAGCCGGCTGGCTGCCACGTTCCAGCAATCGCGTCAATAAATCTCAATATCAAAATATGCTAAATGACCACCCGTATGTGGAATATGCCACGAAACATAGCACAATAGTTCGAGGAGCTGCATTGGAAAAAATGCAAATAACTGCACGAAGTATCTGTGAGATACGCGCATAAATTTACAAACTATGGTTTCGATATGGATGCGATATGGGATAGCACATATCAAGCTATAAATGCGGGATAGCAGGGGACTGTGACTCGGATTCGAGTTCCAGTTCGAGTCTGAGTTCGAGTTCGGTCTTTTTAAATGCCGCTCTGAACAAACAATGAACCGTGTTGACAGGTCTCCGCTCCGGAGTCTTTGTGGTATGATTGATTTAACCTGAATCGACTGACAGGTACGACGACAAGCGAACTGAACTCAGCCGAAAGATATGGAAATCCACAAGATACTTGCGCTTATGCTAACGATATATGGGGGTATGAGGGAGCTCTCTGTCTTTGTGTGTCTCAGCTCTAAGCAAGCGAAATTTAAAACGAACAAGTTATGCGGAATGTATCTCAGCCTAGTCGGGAGCTCGGTTCTGCCACACTGAGCAATCTATCAATCATGGATTGAATTGTCCCCGTCCAGTTTCTAATAGAATTTACCGTTCCAACTCATTACCGAGACGATGATGATGATGGCAATATAATTATGCCCAAGACTCTGACGGTGGTCAGAAGAAGTGCATCAGAAATGCATCTGAGGAGAGAGAAAGAAAACAAAGGCTGGAATCCCAGACAAGCGCAGCGAAATTGATTGACAGCTGAATGATTTAATGAGCAGCAAGATAAACGATGCTCCGGGAAAAACCGCAGCGAAATGAATTACTTATTTTCATTTGAATTTCTGAATTTCTGAGTTTCCGAATCCCACTATCTTTGGCGGTCCATAAAAGATGCTTATCTCCATCCACTCACTGGGAACAGTTTTCTTCGTTTTTTTTCTGTAACTGAATTTTTCCTGCGACGTCATGACGACCACGCATTATGTGTCAACTTAGGAGGAGTGTATCTTTTCCCCCTCACTCACTCCCTTACTCTTTGGGGATATCGAATTGATAAACTGAAAACGTCGAGATAGTTTGGGGGATATCAGGAGAGGTTTTGGGGGAAGAGAGTAGTGGCAGTAGTTCGAGTAGTTGGGGGCTTACTTTGTATGCATTGAAGTCTGGCCTCGGGCAAGCTTCTCTATGCGTAAGCCATTCACCAGCTAAAAAATGTTCGTTTAAGTGAGAGATTTGAAGAAAATAAATGCATATCTTTTAAATAAAATATTTATTATTATTATTAAAACGTTCACAATAAATCTGGTAAAGAAAAGTTATAGGACACTGATAAAGACTTTGGAAAACTCAGCAACATTTTTTTATCCAAGCCTTTCGTTTATCTGTGACAGTTTTATACAATTTCCTATTGAACTTGCACCTTAATTCCTTCATTTTTAATATTTAAAAACCAAATTTACAAGGTAATAATTTATTTAGTAAAAATTATTCGCTTTAATATACTAATTATCTGTATTTCTATAGTTTCCTAACAAAATCTCTCCACAAAATTCAAGCTTATCTTTTTTTCCCACACAATATTCTCTTTTTTTATTACCAACATTTTCTCTTGGACCTACTGCTGCGCCTTCTCATGTGATTTAACTTCTGTTTAATTTTCCATTAAATAAGTTTACACATAATTAAATTCGCCGCGCCATTTAAATACACATCTTCCAGCCGAGCGCAACAATTGCATTGAAAGAGCTTTTCATTTCTTTTCCCCATTTTCATTGTTAATTTTTATGTCGTTTGCGTGAGACCTCAGAGGCAGTCCCCCCTCACCTTAACCCCATAAAGCCCCTGCTGACCAAGGGCCACTTGTCGAAACGAAAAAGAAGAGAAGGAGGGGAGATGGAGGGAGATGCCCACACGGCCCTCACACACTCACGCACGTCGGAATATAATTTATGTATCGGCCGGAATAATGCTTTACGATCGTGGCATGTCATTTGGTCTTCGGGGCGCTACCTGGCATCGAAAATTTAGTGTGGGATGATTTGGTTTCGTTAAAAATACATTTTAGGCATCTGAACTTTGTGGGTTAAATGTGAAAATAAAAATAATTTGTATTTAATGAGTTGGGAATAGTTTTTTGCAGAGATTTTAATTGAAGAAATGTAATTCATGAGAGCTTGCAAAGGTCTCGATCCGATTAAAAAGCGAGTCCAAAGAACATCTCAAGTTTTTATATGGCATCATCTCTTTGAGTAAGAGAGCAGATTTTTCTCTCTTGCGGCGCTCTTCTATCTTGCTTTCTCTTCCTCACTCTCTCTAATTAGAAAAACTCTCTCGTTCGCTACTGCAATTTGCGAGAGAGAGTTTTTCTTTTTAGCTGCGCTTAGAGAGGAAGCTTCGCCTTTTTACTCTCCAAATTACTACTTCGAGCGAAATTCTATAAAAGGCAATGCAAGTCGTAATCCGTTCCAAAAAATATCACTCGCGATTTCCCACCTGCCAAAAATCCATGCAGAACAGTGTAACCCTTTCTTTTTATAATCTGTGTGTTGCTTGTGTGTTTTTGTTTTGTGCCTGTCAAAATTCCGACAATTGTATTGCTTAAACTCGGGAGGCACACAGAGAATAACCCAGTGTTTCTCTCCCCCGGGGCACAGACGACGTACAATCTTTCGGAGCCAAAAATGCAAAGTGCCCCCCACTAGGAGTCGCGATGCTATCAAAAATTCTACGTAAATATATCACACTGAACCACCTGGCCAGCAACCACAGTCACTGCCAACCATCAACCCTTCTACATCATCATTATGAGCCTCATTGCCAGCCCCACCTGCTGCAGCAACTTCAAGTCCAGAGGTACACCAGCTTCCAGAGGAAACTGGGTTACGGCTGCGGCTATGGCTATGGCGGTGGTGGTGGAGACTACCATCGGCAGCTGCACGACTGGGATCGCCAGAGTTCGGCCCATGAGGAGCGCAGGAAGACGATCCCGAAGCTAGTGTACCTGCACAATCCATGGAAGTACCTGGTGACCAAGCTGAACCTGTGGAAGCTCAAGTGGCTGTGGGACCGGGAGTTCCGGGAAGCGGAGTTTGTGGATGGTGCCAAACAGGCGGCTGTGGTCCTCACTGACATCATTCGGCTACAGCAGGCGGATCGGATTAGCGACTTTACGACTCCGGTGGGCTTCCAGCAGATCACACGGGACATGCTCCTGTCCCGCAACGACACGCGTCTACAGTTGGTCCGGTTCCAGAGGGAGCACCTGCGTCGCGCCATTCCCATGAAGGTGGCCACGCGCCAGAACTTTGGCCGGAAATATGCCTTCATCGATATGCTGTTCGTGGGTCTGCGAAACACCAAGGATTTCGATACGGCCACTGAGGTGGTGGAGGTCAATGACATTATCAGGCGGATGGACAACGAGCTGAGAACTCCGCCCCATGTGGTGGCCGTGCCGCATCGCATAGTCTTTGCCGAGATCTTCATCCGCTTCCGACGCGACTACACGGCGGAGGCGAGAAGGGAGATGTTGGCGAATAAGGCACAGGCCCAGGCCCAGGCCCAGAACTTTCCCCCAAACTTGCCCAGAGAAGATCAGGGAAGTGCTCCGACGGGGAACTCCTCCAATTCACCGTCAAAGCCTTTCCTGCAATCCGCCATTGATGCCATGGAATCGACCAAGGGGACGCATGGTTCTCTAATCGGAAGGGTAGCCCCCGGCATGGACGACGTGGGCTGGTCAGTGTCGTTCTACAAAATTCTAACCTTCGACGTACTCAATTACGACCCTCAGCCAGGAAGACACCAACACGATCAGTCCCATGATAAGCCCTAGTGTTCGGTACAGATTCAAACCGGATTATTTCGTTGACCAAATTAAGCCCTCGGGTGAAGGAATTTGAGACCTCAACAGAAACAGAGTCTTGTTTGTGTATAAAATGGTTCTAGGAAGTTAATAAAGCAATATTTTATTTTGTTTTGAAAATTAATTAGGAAATTTTGTTAAAGAAATTATATTTTATTTAATATTAAGCTGAGGAGATACTAAAGAAGGTTGAAAGCTCTGAGAGTTACTAGGAATTACAGAGGATTAAATAAGATACTTGTCATGAATTCAAATTCACATTTTCATCAGTTCTTGAGTTTCAGGTTTATATTCCTTGCATTTTATAAGCTAGTTGCTCCCATTTTATTTATTTTTTTTACTCCTCAAATGGCTAATTTAAATATCGCTTATTATAAAACCAATTTTCGCACGAATCTTTCTAAACCCGCTTCGACTACCCACAACTTCACACCTTCTTTTTTTGGGCCACACACACACTCGACTAACACTCACAACGGGCAATATTTGTACAAAATGATGTTGTAATGAGTCACATTACACGATTTGATCTTGTTAGCCGATGTCTGAATGTTATTTTTGTCGCTAGTGTTGCTGTTGTTGTACATTTGTCGCTGGGCTCTAATTGGTTTTCCGACATAAGCTTTCGGGGCTTGTTGGAGTTTTGGCTCTCGGGAGGCCCCTGGGGGCTCGGCCTTGGCGTGACCCAATCAATTTAAATATTCCGAAATGATTGAAGGAATAAACATAAATAAATTGACAAATGAATGGTATGTACAACGAGCTAGCTTGTGTCGCCCGATGTTTTTCCATCGTGTCTAACACATTTCTGCATAATTCGAACATGTTGGTAAATGGTTTTTCAGATATTTACTATGGCGGTGGTCCCATTTTTGGGTTATCTTCCAAATCGGAATATGTACAATTAAAAAGCTATGAGGGCCTGGGAAGGGCTTGTGACAGCTGACAGCTAAGGGGGAAAGCTCAACACGGAAATCCCATAAAGATGAAAAATAAAAGCTAATCAGAAGGCTTAACCAACGATTAAACATGACAGGGAAATAGTTTTGAATAAAACATTTTAATATTTGAAAACTTTTAGAGATCTCACACGAATAACTCACATAATTTTGGTATATGTTAATAAAGGTTGATGTTTTAGGTCGGGGTTATTTAGTAACAATTTAAAAAAACCACAACTAAAATACAAAAGCATCAATTTCAAATCGAAAATCTTTAAAGGACTTAAAATTGATATTTCTATATTTTGTATTCAATAATTCTGATCTTCAGATCTTCAAGGAAGAGGAAATTTAATTAATTTAGAACCTGCAACCTTCATTTTACACATTTAGCTTTGTTATTCCAACTGCAGTTTCGAAAGGATAATGGATAATGTTGAAAGTGACAGCAGGTCAGACTCACACTTCCCTTTCAACTCGCACTCCCTTTCTCTCTCTGGTTCATTTTCAATTAGTTGTCCAACAGGAAAAGCTATTTGCCCAAGTTAAATAAGACCCAAATCCCAATCCAAATAATCCCGGGACAGAGCCAGAGTGACCAAGGAGCGTGAAAAACAGGACGCGGACACGGAAGCAGCAGGGAAGAAGGAACCAATTCGAATAACAAGAAGAGCCGCCGTCAAAAGGGAAAGAAATAATTTAAATAGGAAAACACAAACAGCTGTTGCAGTTTGGAGGAGAGCCGAAGCCGACACTGTACTGGCAAAAGGGATAATCTCATTATAATGAAACGCAAGTTATGCACGCGCAGCCGGCAGCCAGCAGCCGCTAGATGGCGCCAGTCAAGGCGTCACTCAAGTGTCGCCCGCGTCGGTCTCTCGCCCGGCTTAGGCGTCAAAAAATTTGAAAAATAAAAGGAGAAGACTGAGAAGAAGACTGGGTAGCAGCCTGGGGAGGGTATCAGGAAGAATAGGAGCAGCCAGAAGCTGTGGAAAAAAGAGCTGACAAAAAGAACAACAAGCCGATGAGAAAGAAAACCGAAGACACAGCTGGCAGAGTCTGAGTCCCCAAGCCATTCGAGACGCGCGACTTGGCCTGGCTCTTCTCCTCTTGAGCTGACATGCAAAAGCGGCCAAGAGTAAGGCAAAAAAATATCAGGAAAAAAAGAAGAAATTATAAAAATTTATGTACCTCCCCCCCCTTGCCATTCTTTTTGCCCATTCAATCTCTGCGGCAGCCAGCTTCTGTCAGCCGTTTCAGCCAGATTTGTTGTCCATTTCCAAAGATGTCAGCTGGCAAATGCCTTCAGTCCGGTCATAAATAACAAATGGGCGGAACAGGATCCGTCGGTTACCCTTAAGGATAAAGTATTTACTGGGATTTTTACGGATCTAAAAATATTTCAGTATTTAAAAAAAAATCATTCATAAAACTCTCAAAGAAAAATTAGTATTTATAAATTCAAGAATCTTAATGTAGACACATTTTATAATAAAATAATGTCTCTAAAACATGAAAGATTAAGATAAAGATTAAATAAAATAAATAAATAAAGCAAAGTATTTAAAAAAAATATTTATTTTGCTTTCGAATTTTTGTAGCATACTTTTAGGTGCCGCTAAAAATTATTTTAAAACACTTTAAAAGTCTTTGGCTCATTTTAAAGATTTAAAAAATAAACTAGACTATTTTATAAGAAAAATAATAACGTTTGAATGTTTGGTTATGATTCAAAAATTAATAATAGATAAAGAAAAATATTTTTACAAAAACATAACTTAAAATAACAAAAAAATTCCATCAAATCCAATTCCTTCTCTATAAATTATTTTTAATAAATACAACAAATTACCCTTTTTCTAGTAACCCTTTAGAGACGACCCTTTCAGAACAGAGAGATATGGCAAAAAATTAATTATACAGTTTAGAAAGGTTGGAAATGGAAGTCGAAGGAAATCAGTAAACCGGCTTAATTTCAAACTCATTTGCAAATATTTACCGGGCAAATCGCCAGACGAACCTAAACCTAAGCCTAAACCTAAACCTAAACCTAAACCCTTTTTGGCGGAGCCCAAAGACCGGATCCAACGAAAAAAAAAGAAAATAAAAAAGATGAGTGTAACAGGTGCACAGGCGACGGATGATGGGCTCAAAAGTTTCCAACGTTTTAGCCCCATTTTCTTTTTGCCTGCATTTTTTTTCTCCTTTTAATTTTCCAAAGATTAATTACAAGTCTGGCGTAATGAGAGGATTTCCGGTGCAGGATTTGCTGCGTCCCTTAGCAGCAGCTCATATTTCTTGTGTTTAATAAAAATTGAATGAAATTTATGAAATATTCGTGCGATGTGCATAGAAATGCGTTCGTTTCGCTGGAGGAGAAGCCCGAGTGGAGGCCATGGCCACCCACCCACCTGCAGTCTCTGTCTCTGAATCTCAGCCCCGGACTCGCCTCGTTGATCTTCATTAGCGGAGCCGCCGCCGTTGTTGCTGCCGTCGCCTTTGCCGGTAAAATGTCTTTATAGACATTCCCGGGAGTCGCCTGGGCCAAAGCTTTAAATTTATGGCAACGCATTTGCGGCGCGCGCGCTCTTACGGCCATAATAACACAAGAAAAAAATATAACAGCGAAAAAAAATATAGCCAGAACCAAGAAAGTCTGGCTAATAAAGCGTCGGCGTTGGAGCCCCGTCTATGTCTATATTCCCCCCTCTGTCCTTTATTAGTTCATTGCTGGGCTGAGACTGCCCCCGCCTGGCTCTTGTGCCCATATCCATTTACACTTGAATATTTATCGCCTTAACTTGGCCAACAGAGAGAGAGGGAGCAGACCCCCCTCAGAGCGTAGGCTCCAATATAGAGTTGTCACATAATTCTCGAAGCTAACAAGCCAAATAAGCTATTTAGCACAACATTTACAGAATGCCACGAGAATGAAGCAAAGGAATGGTCACTTTAGGTGCATTACGCAAGAGTTTCGAGGGACAGGTGAACAGGTGCTAGTAGGTGTCAAGTATTTGAGGAATTTACAGGAAGATAACTCCCTCAGACTAACTCTGGAAATATTAACATTTAAAACTTAATAATTAAGAAAATATTGTAAAAACAGTTTGATTTTTATAATATATTTTCCAGAAGTAATGAACGTAACTATACCGATTCAAAACAGTTGGTCAAATTTATAAAGATTTTTAAACGGTTTAATCCATTTTATTATATAATAAACTAAAGAACCAAGCATAAAATCTTCACTACAATTTCTTAATTACAAACTATTATAGAAATTTAAAGAAGATTATAAATTTAACGATCTTCTGACTTTACCCATTCTTTTTCTTTAAAACACCCGGAAGAAGACCCAACAAAAGCAATAATCATAAATGCCAAGCTTTTAGCGGTACATATCGAAGTTAATTCTCGGCGGCTCTGTTTTAAATGAACTCCAAACCTCGGCAGATGCTTTAAATTTTAACAATTTTAAATGTTAAAGATCTGGGGCACAGTTCGATTGCTCTGCTAAATTGCCACTTGGCGCCAAAAATTTATTACGCTTGGCATGTCTCGTTCGCTGTCAGCGTTTAAGGGAATCTACATAAATCGAAAAAACTTCCACAAAAATATTGTGTCTTTAATTTAAAACACATTTTTGCGTGCCCCCAGGGTGCGGTGGCAAAAGCACTGAGAGAAAATATAAGGGATTAAATTTAAATGGAAAATATAAAAGTCTGAAAAAATGTTTAGCAAATGCCAAGTTTAGTGGTACAAAAACCAACACAAAACTTTGATGGACATCGCTGAGGCAAAAACTTAAACAAGTTCAAAGCAGTTTATTTTTCTTATTGGGCTAGGTTTGGGTTTCAAGCTCCAATTTGATCTTTTAGTGTCCAACTGTGACCTATAGAAACATTAAATAGAACTACGTTAATTTTAAAATCCAAGCCTAAGATTGTGTTAAGAATTTCAAAAACAAAGCATTCACAACCTTAACATGAGCCTTCAGATTTTTGTTTCTGAGCTTTGACTTTATATAAGTTACTTTAATTTTTATAAAAAATTGATTTTAATGGAATATAAAAATGTAAAATTATATTTATATACATTTTCTTTAACTAAGAAGCTTATCCCTTTTTTCTTTCTCTGCATTTCAAGCACTGAGGAGAAACATTAAAAATAACGAAAAGCTAAACTGAAACATAAATAAATCTGAAATGTTTTATGCACTCAAAAAGCTGAAAACACACACACACACACATGAGACTCGAAAAAGTTTTGTTTTGTTTTTGAAAGTTCTTTGGCGACGTTGCTGTTGTTGTTGTGTTGTTTTCTTTCCGTTTCTCCTCCTCTTGGCTCGCCGCTTAAACATGCAATTTCTTTTGGTTTTCGCTGGGTTCGATTGCTGTGGTGAGAAATGGGTGGTAGGGAGGGAGCAGGGAAAGTCGCAGCAGCAGCAGCAGCTGCAACAACAAGCGGCAGCAGCAGCAGCAGTAGCAGTGGCAGTGGCGGCGGCGACAAGGACAAAAGCCAACAATGGATTATTAGTGGCACTTAAGCAAACACGCGGGGCAAAAGGTCTGACCAGAACGAGGGAAGGAAGTGTGTGTGCCAGCCACAAGGATGTTGTGTGTAGCTGTGTGTGTTGTTGTGCGACATGTGTGTGTGAGAGCGCGGACTTGCGGTCGTTGTTGTTGTTGTTGTTGCTGTCGCCTGATTTATCGCCAAGTTGTGGGCGTTTTTAATTAATTTCACTCTGCACAACAGCACAGATTTTCAGCTCATAAAGAACGCATTTTTATACAATATTTAAACAGCGAATCGAACAAAAAATAATAATTGAAGGAATTGTAGTATTTATTTAAGAACCTCTCAAGAGTAGCCCCAGACACAACTTGAGAAGTAAAGTGCCTGCTGTGAAGTGTGAATAACATTTATTCATGAAAATCAAAGGGTTTGAGGTTTATGAATGACACAATACACAGGGGGAAAATAAAGAGTAAATATGGCTTAAAAATATATATTTCCTTCTTAAAACTTTATATATTTTTATTTTATACAAAAAAAAATATATACCACTAAAAGCATTAAATTTAAAATTAAAAATGCAAGTCTTAATAAAAACCTCATTTCATCATTCCCTAATATTTATTTCGCCCTTAAAATTTTTTATTTTAAGTTAATAAATTTTAAACTACATTTATATTTCCCGCTAGAGATGTCAAACTACCGGTGGTACCATCGATAGTACCGATGGTTTGGATTCAGCTTCCACTATCGGTAGTTTGAAAACAATCGCGGTAGTATCGTCGCTTTGTGTTCCAGCGACTCCAACCGAGTTGGAAAGAATGTTTTCGAAGGCAGGACAAATAATTTAGGATCGTAGATCCAATTTTAAACGAAAATAGTTGATAAACTGTTGTTTATAAACTAAAATTGGTGGATATCTGACTTATAAGTGTTAACACTGATCTCATACTTTTTTTTAAAAGTGACAGGACCGCTTAAATATTATTACATTTTTAAGATAGAAAATATGTATCTTTTGTTTTTATATAAAAATAATTTAAAGATTGATATTCTTATTTAATGTTTTTATGTTATACATACATTATTAAGCTTGAAACCAAACGATGAAAAATTAAAAAGAAAAATATATATCACAAGAAATTAAAACTGAAAATTTGTCCGACTATTTTTATATATTTTAAGACTTTTATTATATTATATCTTTACTCTTAAAAATCTCATTCAAATTAATAAGATATACCCTCAACTTTTTTGAGTATTTTATTAGATGAATGCCCCCTTTTTTAAGAGAATTTTTTATGTCGGTACTATCGCGATAGTATCGATAGTTTGCAAAAAAAAAATTCGAAACTACCGATGGTGCGACTACCGGTAGTTTGACATCTCTATTTCCCGCCAATTGGGTGTTCCCACTCCTCAAGACTGTTCCCAATTTTTTCCAAGTAATTTGATTTCCTAGAATCTGGAAACGGAAATGCACTCGACAACAAAGAGACTCACGGAAACTTTAAGTAATTACATTTTCTGCAGCTAATTTGGTGTTTCCTTTTGCAGTGTTCTCGAAGCAAAAAGTTTTCGTTTTTAGCTTTTAATTCTAATTTTGACGCAAGCTCTCTCCGCTAATTTACTTTCAACTTGAATTTCTAGGGAATTTGCTCTCTAAGAAGCAAAAGAAATAGAAGGAACTCAAACTTGCAGCTAAAGACTCCAACTTGGCGGCGATAATCTCGGCCAGAGAGTGTCACTTTGCTGATGTTTTTTTGCACTTGAAGTTTTCGCTCGAAAAGTGGGGATTTCCTCAGGGCTTTTCCACCAGAATCAATGGCTAAAAATTTTGCGCTAAACACTCACCAGAAGAAACTTTAAAATGGGGAAAACCGGAGCATACTGCTCCTTGGGCAACAATAAATTCATTTAGTCTCCAGCTCCGGGCTCTGGTTGAATATGAAAATTGCGCGGAAGGAACTAATTATGCTGGGAATACGGTTGCACTATTAAATTTCACTTTGTTGCCTGCATAAAGTTCATTATGCGCCGCCACATTCAAATTAAACTCGCCGACTTAATGAGAATTCCGCTGAAAAAGCAAAAGAAAGGGTGCCAGACGGCTTTTTTAAATCGATAAAAAATAAAGTAAAAAAAATACCAGAAGCAAAGCGGGACAGTGACAGGCCTAATCGATGGTCCCACTGAACCCATTTCGAATTTGGTTTTTAGTTGAAGCTAACTAAATGTTTGTTTAAATTAAGTAGAACAAAAAAAAAAAACAACAACAACGGGGTAAGAGAACTGCAAATAGCAAATAAACGGTCAGCACACCGAAATGGAAACCAATTAAAAACAAACAGCAAGTTTGCTGTGTTGTGTTTGGCCAATGTCGTTCGCCGTGTATGTAAATATTTTCACATCCGAGCGATGTGCGAAAAGTGATTTAAAAGTTTAATTTTAATGGTCAACAAAGGGTGCCGCGAAATTGCTTGTATTTTGGCGGATTCTAAAAAAAAACAGCCCAAGGGAAGAGTGTATACAAAAAAAGTTAAGTTTAAGCCTGGTATTTTTGTCACGGAAGGTAAAAAATTAACAATTCGATCTGTGTTCAGTTTCATTGTAAGTAATTTTTTTATAAAAAAGGGTATTACAGCAGTAAGCCTACGACTACTTGATACAATTATATATTTGTTTTTATCTTTTGTTTCTAGTATCGAAATTTTCATTACAATTAAAAATACATATTTTGTATTTCACATTTTCAAAAATTCCGCTCGTTTCCCTAAAAACGTGACAGTGTGAATGCTTGCATTTTGTTAAAAACACTTAAACAATCTGGCAGCTCTTCAACATTTCGTATTTTTCCACTGATAATTTTGAAATCTTAGAATTCGCTTTTATTATTATTACCCTCTCTCCCCATGCTAATTAAAGCGCATAAATAAGCCAATATCTGCAAGTTTTTCAGCTGTCCCTTGAATAAGAAGAGTGCCAGAAAGAGCCAGTTAATTGATTTACGACTTTCAATAAAATCGTAGAGAGGCAACTTATCATTACCGCCGCCAACACCACCACCACCACCACCCCTTTTTTGCAATGTCGGCTAAGCTAAAACAAACTAATTTCAGGCTAGAACCGGGACCGAACCGTGGAGGGCAATAAAGTAAGTTAACGATCCGAGCCAAGGAAGGAGTGAAAACTGGAAGCAGCCGTGACATTGAAGAGCCCCGAACGAAGAGTTCTTCAATTAGTGTAAACACAAACGATGACACTCTCCATGGACCAAAGACCCGAGGAACAAACCGACGACCAGAGCCAATTTCCAGTGCCAATCCCGGAGTCTCTCGTCTCGTCTCCAGACACTTTAATATTTAACGCCCCTGGGAGCCAGCAGCAGCAGAGACCAGAGACAACAACCACTGAGGAGCAGAGCTCTGGCGACAATGGGGCCCAAACACAACGCCAACAAGTATTCCACGAATATGTTCGTGATCATAAAATTATAATTTATGAACAAAAAAAGCAGCACTGCAAGCTTATCTCATCGCGGGCATCGCTAAGTGCGCACATATGGAGGCAGGGCAAGGCGCGAGATGCATCCTCAGATGCTGAGATGTGGCGATGTGGAGAGATGCCGAGATGCAGATGCAACACCGACAACGATGACAACGTTTGGAGCGATTTTGGAGCGCGGCTCGCGTCAATTTTTGTGGAGTGAGACAAAAATAAAGGAGAGGAGATGCTTGCGACCCAAGACACTGAGAGAAAAGCAATTATATTTGAAGCTTAAAGTAAATAAAATGGGGTGAGTTCAACATAAATTTAAATTGTATAAATTAACCTCTGAAATATTAACTACAGATTGGGTTGGGTTTGAAGTTTTCAGTTTAAAGATACAATTTTCTTTCTCGTTCAAAATTAGTTGTACATTGCACGCAAAGCATGTAGGAGATACCAAGAGATCGGAAATAAATAATATAAGTGTTGCTCATCTTGCAGCTAACGTATATATTAAAAGCAACTTTAAGGTAGCAAGAAAAATAATTTGTTTATCCAACAAAAATTAGATTCTAACCTTCATTTTTTAACCAGCACCCATTCAGTCTTTCTTCTTTTTTCTCTTAGTGTAAAAGTCCCTTTTTTTCCACAGATATACCCTCTGTCATGGGGGTGATTGTTGTTATTGTTATTCCGGTTGCTGCCGCTGCTGCTGCTGCTCTTTCGGTTTCCAGGAAAGACGCCTTGGGCTCTGGTTTGCTGGTTACTTGAACAATATTTTCATATTTATTCAGGCTCTCGTCGGACCTCTCCGCTTGACACATTGGCTGGTAGCCAGGTCCAGGGCCAGTCTCAGTCGCAGAGTTGGAGCCGGTCAGAGATCCCTTCCAAAGCGAAACTAATTTGCGGTTTTGGTTGCCCAGCGCGCGGCGAGTCAGTCGTCATCTGCAATTTCCTTTGCCAACGCACAGAGATTCCCTGTGTGTTATTGGGCCACGCCCACTTGCCAAAGAGGGGCTTAATAAGTTAGGTCTTTTATTTTATTTTATTTTATTTTGTTTTTGTTATTTTTCGGCAGGGGAAAGAACGAAGAACCTTTTGGGGTCAACTTGCCCGAAGCTCCGACACACGCATCATCATCTCTGTGCCCCTCTCTATTTCCGTCTGGCGGGGAGAAAACATTTTGTTTGGCTTCTCCGGCAGCTTAATTAAATTCTTTTCACTTGTTCCGAGTTGCGTTGCTCCTGCTCCCCCTTGATTGAGAGAATTCAATCGAGTCTGAGCGTAAAAACAAATTAGTTTAGCGAGAAACCGAAAGTTTATCAATTAAGTGGCAGACGTCGCTGAGATTCTCTATGCGAATTGCATTTGATTGGGTTCTCGCTTTGATTGTAATAAAATGTGATGTAGGAATAAAAGGAATATATCTCTATATATTATGGAGATAGGTAAATACTAAGGGTCGGTTGGTTATAGCCAAGATCTGTCATTTTTTGTTGAGTTTTATCATCAGCAGAGGCTAGAATGCCAAGGCGTTTAATTATTTTCAGATTTTAAGTGTTTCCTTTGGATGATTTTTTAGTCTTTTCTAAATAGTTGAATTCTTAACTACATTTTTAATAAAAAAAGCAACATAAACGGTATTTATTTAGTCTAAAAAATGGGTTACAAAGGTTTAAATAATTATTCTCTATTGCAAATGTTAATGGATGTATGTACCATCTTAAAGCTTTACTAAAAATATTATTTATTACCTTTTAAGTAAGTTGCCAGTTATTTATTTATTTCTTAAGACATTTTCTTTTCAGCTGCATTAATTCTCGCATCCTTGAAGTATTTAAATCTTCGGCTTCTCCCAGCTAGACTTCTCCTTTTGATGTAACTTTTTGCAAATTATTCACTCACTTCTTTTGAGTCTGCTGGACTGCAGGACTCATTGTCCGATTTTCTGGGGCCTTTGTTGAGTGCGAAATTAAAAATGATCGTCATCGAAGGCTCCGAGGTCTGGGCCGTTTATTGTTATGGGTCTCTGCGGGTCTTGCGGTCTTCCCGCCAGGATCATAATTCACGGCACCAGAGATGGGTCCTCCATCCTTCCTTCCTGCCTGCCTGCAGTGACTTGCCTGCCAAGCTGCGGGGCAATAATTTAAATGCGCTCTATTATTTATTTGAGCATATGTCAATGGAACTTATTTATTTATTCACGCCCAGCCAGGCAGCCCAGCCAGCAACAACAATAAACAATAAAGTTGCCATCGTATAGAGATGCAAAAATGTGAATAAAATCGCTGGAGTCGGCTGCTGGCTCCGTGTTAATGAGCAGGGAAAATTTCCCCCACCAGGACTGAGGAGGGTGGAGAAAATTGGATAGGGAAATTGGGAGAAAAATCGTTTGGTGGAGAGGAAGGGGGTCAAGGGTTTATGCGGCAGCGAACGCGCGTTGCGCTGACGTTAATTGACCGCAACAATTTTTTCTTTATGTTTCTTTTTTTTTCCTGCGCCTCTGCAGTGTGCAGTAAATTTTAATGAAATTGCTGCCATTGCACACACGCCCACCGATATATAGGGGGCGTGGCCAATTGCCGGCGATTTTCCCCGCCGCCTCCCAAAAGTGCTGATGACATGCTGTCAGCGACACTTCGTGCCGCGCCGTGCCGCTTGTTGCATGCCGCAATATAAAAGGCGAGGCGAGAAATAAAACTGAAATTAAGCACACACACAAAAAATTAAAATCTATAAAAAAATATATACGACTCGGGGCTTAATTCACGGTTCACTGCCCATCGGCCATCGGCTATACTATATAGTATACAGATATATATATAAATATTATCGTCCTAGCCTCGCGCGGCTGCCATTTTTGATGTTGCTGCATTTATAAATTAATTAAAAATAAATTACTTTATGTTGCATGTCCAATTTCATTAAAGTTGCCAATGCAACAACACAGCAGCAATAAAAAATAAATAATTATGCAGAAAGAGAGAGAGAGAGACAGTCGACAAGAAAGTTAAACTGGCAAAGTTTTTATGGCGAAAAATAAAGAGAGAATAAGTTTTATATCTTTGATGAAAACTATTTAATGGTTGTACTTTTACCTTCATAAATTAAAAAAGTGTATTTATGCATTGAGAAATATGTAAAAAACAAATTATGAAAAAAGAATACATTTAAATATTTACATACATACATTTATATTTTTATATTACAATTAATTTTGAATGCACATAAGCTTTTGTATACAAAACCAACTAAGAATACGTTTTAAACATGTAAAAAACCAAAACCAAAACTGGTCAAAAAATTAATGTTAAGTAAACATATAATTTAGTAATTATAAAAAGCAAAGTAGCTACCGATTTCCTTAAAGGTTATCTTTTACAACTTATTTTAAAAGCTAATTAAATGCTCTACTATTTTTTGTGCGAATAAATATCACCTTTTTACGGCTTAAACACCTGCTGGCTATTTATTCAGCCATCGCAACAGGTGACTTAAGCCATAGATAACACATTTGTATACACAATGCACCTCATATTTGCCCTGGGGCACCAAGTACACAGATTCCGGCGAGTTAATGTCGCATTAAGACGGCAATCCCCGGCACTCGGCGTGCATATAAATCCACTCGCTCATATATATTCCAGCAGAAAAGAGGAGGCTATATTCCAGCAGAAAAGAGGAGGCATGGAGGTCAGCAGGGGGGGATGATGGAGGCGATGAAGGCGCTGCAGAGATGGTGCAGATAAATTTTCATGTTGTCACACCTTGCAACTTGCATGCCACATAAATATATTTTCAACTCGAGCCGCCGAAAGGTGACACAGTCTGCATATTTGTGCGAGTCTCTTTTTTATTTTTTTGGTGGAGAGTAAGATGTCACTGAGGTAGCCAGGTAACCCCCGTATCCTACACCCTTTCACGAGGGTGGAGGGGCAGGGCTCCTTCTCGGAACTTGCCGCATTTAATTTATTGGGAATTTTTGATGTTCGATTTCGTTTTCGCCACGTCCTTTTTCTCCTCACCTTATCGCCCTCCCATTGACATTTTTATTTTATTTTTTTGGCAGAGATTGCACTGGCATATCTGGAATCGAGGAGTTGCAAATATATATGTATAAATAAAGCAAGCTGAAATATTTGCTTATCGCCCAGAATATTGGTATTTATGGTTGACTTTGCACTGAGCAACAGTTGACTTTCAGAGAGATAAGTGCAAGTTAAATGTGAATATATAAAACAGAAAACGAAAGTTGAGTTAAATCAATTTAAGGGGTTAATTTTGAGCTGTTTGCAGTTATTTAAATTACCAAGAAAACTCTCGGCAATAAAAGTTAATCAAGGTTAATTTAGGAATTAACATGAAGGCAGTTTAAATGAGATAATTTGCCAGTTAATTTATTAACGTTGCATGGTTATTACAATCATTAAATATACTGCATTGCCTAGAAATTTGTTTATTTATGGTTAAGTATTTAATACTTTCCTATCAAGTAACCTATCTGTCAGTTTAGGTTACGTTTTAAAATGATTTTTTAGAAAGTTCATTCGAATAGTACTACTCCCATCGTACAGGTTCACTCTAGCAGTCTATATATTAAAGATAGGAACATTTTACTTTTTTTTTAACCCATTAAATGTTTCTGAAACTCAGTTTCTTAAGCAAACCTTTACCAACATGAAGAGGAGGATTTTTAACGTTTACAACACGAGCAATACGACAGACAATCTCTCACGTACTGAGCTGTTAGAATGGATCAACAAACGCCTGGGGGCACGATTCTCTGAAGTCAATGAGCTTTGCACGGGTAAGAGAATCCAGGATTCGCCTGTAAAAGCTACTTATTACCATTCCAGGTGCCGCCTACTGCCAATTAATGGACTATCTATTCCCCGATTCGGTGGCCCTGCAACGCGTCAAGTTCATGACGAATGTCGAGCAAGACTTTTTACATAATTTCAAGATCTTGCAGACTAGCTTCAACAAGATAGGCTTGGACGTGGAGATACCCGTAGAAAAACTGATCAAAGGCCGCTTCCAGGTCAATTTTCAATTCCTACAGTGGTTCTACAAGTTCTATGATGCGAATTGGGGATGGGTTGCCGAGAGCGACTACGATGCCAGGGCGGTCCGTAAGGGTGTCCCGATGGGCTTTGGTCCTGCAGTTGTGGCTAAGAACCGACAACAGGTCAGGTTTTCGGCAAAGCCAAGAAGCTCATTGGTGGTGGATACAGCCAGGTCGCTTCCGTCCACCAATATGTTAACTTATCGCATCTCCATGGATCGTGGGCCGGTAATGAAGATAACCCCAAGGCTAGTTTCTGTCAATCAGCATGAAATGGAAGAGATAGAGTTTCCCAATACTTCGAGCATAGAGAGAATGCTAGACCAAGGGCTGTGCTCCGCGGACCATCAGAAGCAGATCCACGACCTTGAGGAAGAGATACAAAAACTATCCGAAAAACTCAAATGTAAGGAAGACCGCCTCCTGAGGTCCGAGCTAGAATGTGATTATTACCGGTCCATGTGCCACGATGTAGAGAATCTGTGCCAATCACTCGATGAGCAAGGAGGTACTGTGCCCTGTGACCAAATATATAAAATACTATATACCACAGGCATTGAGACGAAGGACGATTCAAAGGAATAACTAATTTAGATTCCATTAATAACTTTTTTTTATATAGCTTTATATGGAGAACTTTCGATTCAAAATTTTCTTTATGAATGTTTCTACTTTATGATAAATTTATCACATTTATTGATAAAAATTTGTCTTTTGGCAGAATAAAATTTTATAAAGCTGTATAACCCTTAAAAGAAGTCTTAAACAGATTGTATCTATAAAATACAAAAATAAATTAACCATAATTCTAATTATAATTATATATTTCCAATAACTCCTGTTTTTTAACTTAAAAATAATCCTTAAATCATCTCTTTTTGAGCTCCACTTAGCACCGCCCCACCGATTAACAAGAAGTCCCATCTACGTAGAAATCAATTAGCAACTGTCCAGGCAAAAAGTTAAAATCCGGGGCAGACAGCATAATGCCACCCAGGAGTTGTCAATAATGGTGGAGCAGAGAGGCAAAGACCACACGCAGAACAACAACTGGAGCAGCAGCAGTCGAGGAGCAGCTGGGGGCGAAAATGAAGCCTGGTCACGCACAGAGAGAGCGAGAGAGTCCAAGATAGAGATCCCAATTCCCAGCTCGAAATATGAAATTATTCAAATGCAGCCGCCACAACATATAAATTCAAGTTAAGCCGCACAGCTGGATGTCGGGATTAGCCCCGGGGGCTAACGAGTGAGTGGTTTCTAGACCTGCTCCCTCTCCTCCTACATTTTATATAGAGCTATATATAACGCGTATAAGGACTGGCCCGATGATAGGCGCCAGCCTTTAATCATTATTAATTATCCAGGGCTAGCGCCGAGTATAAATCAAGGGATTCTTTTTTTTTAGTGGGAGGAGAAGTTTATACAGTATTCCCTTGCCAACCTGCAAAACTTGCTGAGAAATGCGACTAATTACAAGGGAATCATCAAGATTGTATTTATATCAAGCGGCTAAAGGGGAACCTCCTCAGGATTCGATTAATCCATGGTTGGAGAGAGCGGTTCTGCATAGTCTTCCTCGTGGGTCTCATCAGCCTCTGTGGTCCCAGTCTTGTAGATGAGACACATGTCCACAAAATCATATTCCTCCACTTGCAGCACCTTTCGGGCAAGTTGCTCGGCCTCTTGGATATTCATGGACTCACGCCAGTGTTCCGTCAAATATTCATAGGCAACTTCCATGCCCTGGTTACCCTTGACGGCGTACATGAGGCGTGTGGATCCCTCATTCAAACCCATATTATAGATATGCAATCCCTCGCTGTCCTGTCCAGCCAGCAAGATATCCACAGACTCGGCAGGGTCATACTTGCGATACAACATCTCTTTCATTTGAGCAACGGTCATGTTTTGGCCACGATCTCGGGTTTGGTAATCCACCAGGACGCCCACGTCCTGGATTATATCTCGATAATAGTTGGTATGAGGAGCACAGCAGCTGTAAGGGGTTAAAGGTTAAGGATTACTTTTTAATTTCTAAAACTAATCCTTACTAGATGCGCTCATCCAACAGGCAAATAATGTGATTCCTCGAATTGGTGGCCAGCAAGACGCCTTCGCTACAGATCAGGCTCACCCTGTTGACTTCCATGGTTGAACTGTGGGAAAAAATCAGTAAATAGCTAAAGGAATACATTTTGAAACCCAAATCAAAAGCATACCTTAAATCCTGCAACATTTTAGCTGAATGAAATCCTTCAAAGGCGATGAAGCAGCAAAAAGACAGGGAAATGATCTGCAAAGATAAATGAATATTCCAAAAAGCTTAAAACCCAAATTGTGTAAGCGATATCTCCTCAACTTGAAACCCGACTGACGACCCTGAAACGAAATGAAGATGAGATGACTATTAACCCAAGTGGATTAAGGCTAAAAGTGTCAACGCCTGGGGAGCGACAAAAAAAAACCTGTGTGGCCCAGCAAAAAGCGTGGATATCGCTGTCGATTCCCCATTGTCCGAATGGTAAGCGATATTGGCAGACCGAGGCTATCTGTCACCTACACTTCACCGCGATCCGCATCCACTCAGATGGCCAAGATGATGATGATGATTCTGCTCTGTTAATGATGATGAGCTTCCTCGATGGGCCATAAATATACACCAACAGCTTCTGCACCTGCGATGTTGCTGGAATCTGGCCCTAAAAATAGCACCAACTCGTTTGTTGGCCAAGTCAAGACCAGAAGGCCTTGTGCAATCACAGATATGGGGGATATTTTAACGAGCCCCATCAATTCCGAGCAGCGACAACGTTGTAATCGATGTGTTAATTAGCTTAGCCAGGGACAGGGATTAACTAACCTCAAGTCGCAATGGATTAGGCAGGACAACGACAACGTCTATTCGCCACAGGAAATCTGCCACAAATTGATGGTCAAGAAGTGGCAGTTGGAAAGCATAAGTTAAAGCCAACTTTGATGGTAATTAAAAAAGGGATGTCGTTTGCTTTCAAATGTTAATTAATTAACTAAAATGATTGCAAGGTTTTAAAAGGTGTCTACTCTTAATATAAATATGAGTTAGGAATGACAATTAATATTCATACTGCATCGATATATAAATCGAAATTTCTACATTATGATGTGATTTAATATATCGAATATACTTTTAATAAAATATCTTGATATTTTAATGACACCTCTGCCATGAGTTAAGCTTCAAAATTTCAAAAAATCCCATCTCAATTGGCTAAAAAATTAATCAACGCCGTGAAAATTAAATAATGGCCACAATTAATTGATGAAAAAACGTGTACAAAGGAAATTAGCTCATCATAAAAAGCGTTTATTAATAAAGCTAAATTATTTATAGGCAAGAGCATGTTAAAGACCATCAGTTTCAATCAGGTTTAATCATCATTACGGCCAGATTTTTGTGTAGTTAATGCCAGGCTAATCTGCAATGCTGTTCCTACTGTTGTTTTTTTTACACATATTGTTTTAGCCAGAGATAATAATCGCGTGTGCTTACATTATTATTATTATTATTACCGTCGTACTCGGTTTCTGCATGTCTGAAATTTAATTTTTTTTGGCATTTACAAAACACTTCAACCCGTTTTTGACAAGAGCCCGGCGATGACAGCAATTACCATACGATTTGCATGACGTTTATGTTTATTTTCGCTTTGTATTCTCCTCGTTCTTGGCCAGGCCCACAACAGCACACAGTCTTTGTGCTCGTTTTGGCCAACAGACCAGACGACGAGTGCTGCTCAGGTTGATTTCGATTTTGACAGCTGCCTGACTCACTCAGCTGGTCGCATTTTCGTTGGATTCGCATTTCATTAGCTTGTTATGGACCACCTACGGCCAATATGCTGACAGCGGAGGACTCCCCACCGCTGCCCAGGTTTTTGCAGAGGCCAGACCCACAGCGAAGCAATTAAGCTCTCGGGCCCTGGCATCGAAAACAATCCCCCTCCCGAATGGGGCAATTTAAGGTATTTACAAAAGCGTAAAAAGGTAAAGAAAACAAGACGGGACTCGGACTCCTCCCCAATCAAAACAAGACGAGAACCACTCGAGGCCCTCTCTGAAATGTCAATCGTTCGAGCTAAAAGGTAGCCTGGCAACTACCTGCTCTTAAACTTTACGTAAAAACTATAGTTTTCCAAGAGGGATTGAAAGAAGGCTAAGTTAGTTGATGAATGAATATGAAAACCTTGTTTATTAGAAAACTTCGGTTAAAAAAAAGAATCATTAAACACATGTCTCAATATAAAATACATGCATTTGGTGGCTTTACTCCTTCATATTAATCACATCATCGTCATCATTGTCGTCGTCCTGAATCTTGAAGTAGCGCATGGTAAAGGTATCCTTGGCGGTGGACACCAGACGCACCCAGTCGCGGAGGCTGTTCTTCTTGAGGTAGCGCTTGGTCAGGTACTTGAAGTAGCGCTTCGAGAAGTGCGTGTTGCTGTTGATGACCAGCGTGGTGTTCTTCGGGCGCTCGAAGTTCACCAACTCTCCCAAATTGTTGACCCGCTTGTTCACCTTGATGTGGGTCTTCATGTACTTCTCCAGGTGAGCCAAGTCCATCAGCAGATCCTCCACCAGGCAAGAGCAATCGATGACGAAGCGTTGCCAGACCTTCTTTTTGCAGGCGGCTCCCTTGCCGCGCAGCTGCAGCTTCTTTGGTTTCTTCGGATTAGGTTTTGGCATTGGTTTCTTGGCTTTGGCTACTGGCTTTTTAGCTTGCTGCTTAGCTGCCTTAGCTTTGGGGGCAGCCACCTCCTCTTCCACTTCCTCCTTTACGGTTTCCAGGATCTTTGACTTTTCTTTTATCACCATGCGCAACTTCTTATTGGGAGGAGCAGCTGCATCCTTTGGAGGCGCCACCTTGTCACCAGTCTTGTCTTTAGCAGCTCCTGCTGGAGCATTCGATCGTAGCTTCTTGGTTGCCACATTGCTGGTGGCTGCAGTTGGTGGCGCCGCCTGTCTCTTGGTGCCTTTTCCAGCTACTTTCTTGGTCACATCTTCGGTCTCATCCACCTTCTTTTCGAGACTCTTCAAGGCCACAGCCGGGGCTTTGGCCACCTTCTTGGAGTTCATCGGAGGTGGGGCCGGTGGTTCGGCCGCTACACGTGTTTTGCTAGAAGCTGCGGTGGTGGCGGTCGAAGTGGCCGCCTTACCTTTGCCAGTTTTGGGCTTTTCGGTGGGCTTGGATTTGCCCTTGGGCGCGGGTGTAGTTTTTGATGTTTGCGGCTTCATTTTCTGACAGAAAAAAATAAAATTCTAGGACAAAATTATTTAAAAAGCTTTCAAATTTTTCTTACTTTTTCGAAGAGCACACTTCCTGAAAAGACGGAAATGGGCAGAAAAAAGGCCTTGTAAAATCTCGAAGTGAAGTTGGCTGCGCTTTAGCTGCAAAGCTGCCAGATTTTCTTATTTTTTGCATCCAAACTTGTTTACGTGAAGTGCGAATGGCAATTATTGGTTTCCCTTTTGGCGGTTTATTGAAAAAAGAAACATAAGAAAATAATAACAAGAAGGAGGAGCATAAGGAGTGGGAATGTTGACGCTCTGATTTTACGCTGATTAATTGGTACGAAATTATTATTGCCACTTGTTCCCGGCAGACAGGCATCAATTTGGCCCTGCAATTTGTATTTTTTCCGTATCAAGGCCTTAATTTTAAGGCAGGCTTTAATACAGGTTAACTTGTCCTTAACTGGCATCGGTTTAATCTGACGACACACGTTCAAGATAAGTTTATAATTCCGTGAGTAACTTGAAGTAACTTTACTTAACATTTCTCTTTTATATTCTCACGAATTCCCAGAGACCTTCCCACAACCCAGAAGCCTGATTAAACTCTCATCGGTTCTTTCTCTCTTCCGTAACAAACATTTAACTATCGCTTTAATTTATTTTTTTGCTTTTTACCCAAAAAAAAAAAAAGAAATCCCTAAATTGCATAACATATCGCTTTGCAACGAGCTCCATTTATCAAATTCAAATGAAAGAGTTGGTGGCCACCAACTGGGGATTTGGCTCGTTGGGGAAAAGTGGGGATGCCACCTATCCTATCGGCTGGAGGGGGAAATAAAAACAAACAAAAAAACAAAAAAAAAGTGCAAGGCAAAGTGAATTCCCGGGGAGCGTTTAATCAAAATTTACCGGCGAACGCGTTCGCTGACAATGAGAAATTGCAACAAATTCGCGCAACAGCGAAACCTTCTCTCTGTCAGAAAACCAGGCCCGAAACTGGGCAGGAGGAAGTGGAGCTGAAGTGGAGGAGTGTCGATAGCAGCGCAAACAAAGCGCCGCAGAAAGACCAAAGAAATGCAGCGATCAGGTATATGCCAGAAACTTAACCCTGTGAGCCTAGCTTTTACTCTATCAGGGGATATGTAGTATAATTTTAGCAGAAAAAATTGTTTTTAAAAGAGGAGCTCTGGGACTTTTAAGTTTATCGAAATAATCGATAAATAATCGATCTTTGATCCTTTCCTAGAACGTTGTTTTCTAGCATGTGCTATTAATTTATTACAACAGGTGTTTAATTTAAATACTTTTCTTTATTTTTTAACTAGTTTCATTTATGATTATTTTAGGAAATATGAAAATGTTAAAATAATTTTTTTTTGTTTATCGATAACCAATTTTTTTTTACTGCGATAATTTAAGAACTTATTAAATAATGAGAAATTATTAAATGTGACCAGAATTGGTTAATTTCATTATTGTATTATTTGTTTATAATATTATACTTCGGAAAAACAATTTTATATCTTATTTTATGAGTATAATTTATTATAAGATCTCATTTTCTAGAATTCTGAAATATATCGTAATATTATTTTTATAATTTCCATACAAAAATTTAAGGGTATTTAAAGTGTCGCTACTTAAACCCCGCTTCTTTCCACCTTTCCATGAAGCTCCTGCTGCTAGGATGCTACTCGATTTCCCTGCCGCCGCCGACTGGATATTGTTTTCTGGCTTCACCTTTTTTTACGTTTTTGTTTTTATTCTCCCTTCTTTTTTTATATTTTTTTTGGGTTTGTATCGGTTGCGGATATGAAAAATGATGCCGAAACAATTTTTACAACCAAAAGCGCTCGCAGGCCTAACCTCGCATCCTTTCCCGTTCAAGTGCAACTCGCGGATTCGGATATTTGGAGGTAAAGGCCTCCTCTCCACTCGAAATTGATTGATGGGCCGCTGCAGCGATGGGAAAACTGCACCGGTGGGCGTGACGCACTGCACCCAAGCAACCCAAGCCGCCGCCCTCCCTCCCGCCTGCCTCTCAGGTGATCGGAGCGAAGCGCAGTCGTGCTTCTGCTGGCTTCTGGCCCGAAATCAATCTGGCTAAACGGTAGCAAATGGGCGGATGAAAAACGGAAAATGGTATTGGGGGAATTGCCGCTGCGGAGGCGTAGTAGTAGCTGGGAGTTTGCCTCGTTATGGATGCCAAATGGATGTCCAGGGATATCGATCACTTCGACATCAGGTGGGCAGAGGATCGCTATGGAGTTCCTCGGGAGTAACTCCTAGGTAAGATTTGTGGCGAAAAGTGAAGGGGCATAACTCTCTTTTAATGTCGGTAATTTTAAAAATAAACATTGGTAACATTTTTTAAGGCGGAAGATGATCAGAAATTAAGTCATTAAACTCACGTAAAAAATAATTTTTAAAGGTTTAAGTTTGTGGAAAATCCACACAGATGAACTATAAACATTTAAGCAATAAATCTTGGTTAAAGCTAATAAATAAAGCGAGCTGTACAACACTGAAAACTTACGTTTTCCGATTTTAACAAATAAATAATTTAATTAAATTTAAATATGAAATTGAAATGATCTCTAATCTATAATGACTTTTAAAATATCACCCAAAGCCCCCACAAAATACTATTAAAATCAATAATCCCCAAGACCTAAGACCCTATTTTATAGACCAATAAATATGCAGAGTTAACCCAGAGCGCGCTAATGAAATGCAAAACCGCCAATTGAGATAGAAAATGCAAATCTACATTTGCCAATCTGCTAAGCCACAATATACGACTATATAGAGCAAGTTGGCTGAAAAAACTGACTCAACACACACATTGCACATTCTGTGGAAAAAAGCCGAAATTGGAAATGTGCCAAGCGACTTAAATAAACAGTTATTGAGTTGACTGTTTGACACTTCCCGCTGCGATAGGCGGCCAAAAGGAAAATGGGAAATGGATACAACACCTGGTGGGTGAGACTGCAAGACTTCGACTCCAACTGCGACTGCGACTCCAAGTTGGACTCCCTCGGCAGGCCGCTCTATTAATTAAATTAAATTTCAATATAAATTCAAATGGGCAAAGCGTGCCCGCTCACGAGTTCTAATTGGGCGAGGAAAAGCGGGAAAGCGGAAAAGCCCGCCCATTGTGAGCCAGTAAGTCAGGATTGCGAAGTGGAATTGCGGGTGGCAAAGGCCTAATTGTTTATTTATGGAAAGGTTCGGTCCGGTTGCCTTTCGCAACTCTTTTTCTTGTGGCGCGACGAGGGAAGGGAGAAGGGCATCGAATTTCATTAATCACGCAAATGCTTATCGCATGGCCGGCAGGCAGGCACAGGAGCTTGGCTCCTATATTTCCCCGAAGAAGAAAATCGTGGTCATAATTTGTCTGACTTGCTGGAAAAGCGAAGTGCGGTGTGAATGCGAAAATGCGGCTTGCATGACCAGGCCAAACCCCTCATCATCATCATCATGGTTCCTGCCCACTGACCACTTCCGTGCCCGCCTTGCATTTCGCCTCAGTTCCTCTCTCTCACCTCTGATTATGTGATGCTTCAATTCTGGAGCGAGTCAGAGTCAAAATCAGGGAGTAGGAGAGTAGGAAACGAGCTGTAATTCTAGCTCTTTCAGTGTGTGAAAATTCTGTGGGAGGCTTTCGAGTGATGTGCAAATCTCGACCAGGTTGCGATGCATTCTTTCGAAAGCTGCCACAGCCTATGAAGGTGTCAAAAGTGAACACGGTGAGAAAATGGGAAAGATTTTGCATTACATTATAAGATTATTATTATATCTTGACATAATATTGCAAATTCTTAACTTTATGGAAGTTTTCAAAGTAAATAATTGATAGACAACCCTCAATAAGTTATCGATAACTTAACCCGAGTTAGTATTTAAATAATACCTTTTTTATGGTATTAATAAAAGTACAGTCACTGCTGGGAAATTATGAATGTCAGCCTTAGGGATTTTTTTTCCAGTGCTGGAAGGCTTTCCATCACAGCTGCAGGAAAGTTTCCTTTCATATCCCATAGAGAGGCCCTTCTTCGATCCTATTTACAGTTCTGCCTGCTTTGTGTGGTCCATTACAATCACTTAAGTTGATATTGGGCCCCCGGCTGGCCGGTCACATTGAACTTTGGCGCTCGCCCACTCTCTAAATTTGGATATTATCAGATCCAGGCAGTCGTAACTTATGTCATTTATGTCTGCGATATCTTCGGACCCGCCCACGCCGTCACTTCCTTGCAGGAAGATTGCCTCCGGAGCCAAGGGGGCAGGAAAAAAAGAAAAGAGAGCAGCCGCTGCCAGACAACCTGGGAGACACTCGGGCTTCCTGTCTCCTGCCTCCCTCTGGCTCCTTTTCGGCCATATTAGCAAGGCAAATTTCGCAAAAGGCCCCTCTCTCTCTTTCTCTTTCTCTGGTGCGATGCGCCAACAAGTATGCAATACAATCTTGAAACTCGAATAACGGAAATAAAAATTATGAGGCTGGAATATTTTAGCGTTGGCAATTTGCATAAGAAAACCGTTACGAGAGCGAAAAGGAACTCCACTCCGGCCGGAGAAGTGGCCACAAGATTGGACCCGACTCTACTTTACTTGCTTTTTTTTTGGGCAGGAAATATATGTGTCCTTATAGCACGTGCCTAGAAGCAGGTCCACCCCCAGTTTATTGTTGTTCTTGGGCGTTGTAATTGATAAGTTAATTTACATTTTTATTTGGCCATTCAATAGGCAATTGTTGTGCGCTTTGTCACGAAGGTCAGGCCAGGACGCTTTGCATATAATTTTTTTTTTCCCTCCCCTCCACACAGTTTTCCCCATTTTCATGCATACCAAAAAATACAAAAACAAAAAATGTTTTATGTCCGTCTCCCTGCCTCTGTGAGTTAATAAAACGAATTTGTGGTTTATGCTTCTAACAAGTCAGTCGTGTTTAATGCTCAATTGTGTGTAAAGTCTGGGTCCAAAAAAAATAGGAAAAATCCAACAGAAACAATTGCCGTATGTGACCACAAAAGTGTTTAGGAAAATCAAGAAATTAAATGAGTTAAATTGAGTGATCAAAAACAAATGGTATTCAAATACAAGATTTTTGCTTTTGATTAGTTTTTGCAGGTATTAAGGAAGGTGAAAATACATTTTAAGGTTTAGATTATTTTGTATTTCAAGCAAATCAAATACTTTTTAAAGCATTAATTGTAATGGAAATTAACAAATGCTTGCAGTTTAAATTCGAATGGAAATGAAACATTGTATTGTATTGTATTGTATTTCCCATACAACCTTAATGGAAACTCATTTCGATTTTGATTATTAATTTAAATAGGAATTGTTTATATATTTATATTGCATTTCCCATTTGATGTTTTGATGGCTTTTTGCTGCTGCTGCTGCTGCTCCCGTATGGGTCGAGTGGCTATGCAAAGAACTGAGAATGCATATCCATTTCGTGTTCCATCGCCCAGTCGTGCATGAAAAGTTAACGAGAATTGATGTTCCATGTATCGCCAAGGCAAAACAAAGCATAAATTTCTCAGTAGCTGTTGCCAGTTTTACATGCAGTGGCTGCTCCTGCTCCTGCTCCTGCTCCTCCGAATGCAACTCTACCGATATCGGACGATGGGGGCCAAGTACATTGTCCAAATATACATGCATATATATGTATACATATACCGGCATTCGGCGAAGGTCCCTCCAAATGCCCCTCCATTTGTACTTTCGATGCCACACTCCCCGATGCTGTATGTATTCTCTTGGCCGACGCGACGTTGCATAAATTTTCAGCCAACGAATTCAATTTGCGTAACGCATGCGGATGGGTCCCGTCCCCGAAATGGAAATGGGTTGAGAATGGATTGGGATTGGTATCGGGATTGGGTTTTTCGTTGCAGAATCAGCGGGAGGAGGAACAGGAACAGAAGTGGAGCAGAAGTGAAGTAGTGGTCCCTCTGCCCATTTTACGCACAAGACTTTTACTCTTTATTCCAGTATGTAGTTGGTTAAGCCGCTCTATAAGTTTCAAGTGCTGTAAGAGCCATGTTTTATGCTTAACTGGCTTTAATTCTACAGTTGAAAATGTGGTTTACTGATTGTATATTTATTTTAACAGGAAAATTAAAAATATTCTGTTAAAAAATATAGCACAAAGTCAACTTTTAACGAAATTATCTAAGAGAAAGACTTGTGAAGCCAAAGTACTTTCACCGAAAGCAAAGATCATGGCAACTCTTTAAATTTAAATTAAAAAAACTCAAAAACTAGGTTCGAATTATTTTTCTGATTAATTCTTTTCCTCTCCAGAGTGTGACCAGACTTTCATTTAAAGCATTCACTCGTGTTACTCATTTCTATTTCGTGCTTATCACGCTGACAACTCTGGCCACGGTGTCCCAATCAGTGTCGCGTCTAATCCGGCTCCCAGGTCTCTCCCCTCCAGCTCCCCTGGATCCCCCATTGAGCCTGGGGAACCCCCGTCCCGCGAAACCGTGGCTGCATGCAAATCACCTCGTTGACTTGTGGCCAATGTGGGTGGCAAAGGCAAACTGCCGCCAGGAGACTTAGACGTGTGGATCAGCGGGCTGCCGTCTCCACCGATTTGAGTTGATGAATTGCAGTTTTCGGGCTGGAAAATGCGAACGGCAAATGGCAAGCGGCAAAAGGCGGACGACTCCCCTTCCATTGGCAGACCAAGCCCAGAGGTAGTCAAGGAGCTAAACTGCACAGGCAGAGGCACAGAGATAATCGCTCTTGAGCTGATTACGTGGACAATGGACAAACAAGATAAAAGCGAAAGGAAAGCCCTTGAGCTCCCCCGGATGAGTGGAGATGAGAATGTACGGAAGATGAGCTTAAAAAGCAGAGGGAATGGATCCTTTTTTTGGGAGTAAAACATGTGTGAAAATGGGGGAAAAATCAAAGAGTCAAAATAATTATTTCTTTGTTTATGATCAATAGTAATGAATTCATTTTTAAATGAAAAATTTAAATAAATATCATAATATATAAATTAATTTAAACTTATATTTTCGCTATCGCAACATAAACATGTTTCTGTTTAATTCCATTAACAACTTTGATGTGGCTTTGAATTTTGGGCTTTTCGTCCTACCAAAACCCCTTGTGACCACTGCACAAAGCCTCATTTTGGACAAGTGCCTCATTGGCGTTCATCAGACCGATTATATTTCTAGCCCTTGGGCAAATTTACACCAAATTGAACCCGATATTTGTCCAGCTCATTTCCATATACATACATATACCCATCGAGTATTTCGCATGGAATATTTATGCGAATGCAACTGACGGCGGCGCTCGGGTTCGACGGCGGCGGCGGCAAAACCCAATTAAATTCCAATCAGTTGGCTCAATTAGTCAGTGGCCCAAATCGAAAGCGATAGGGATGCGATAGCTGCCGCCGATCCAGACTGGGAATGAGAATCAGTATCTGTGGCAGCCACAGTGGCTGCAGCAGCGGCTGTTGCGTCAATTGAGCGCTAACAAAGATAAATGGCTGAAGCCACAAAATTGATTTGGTTGACAGATGAATTGTGGAGGAGCCGCAGCTAGGCATCCCCCCCTTGAATTTCACCTCCCTCCCTCTCCTCGGATGTCAAAGCTGAAACTGCAACAATAAGTGCAACACGAACTGCAACTGTTTGGTCGGTCAATGCGAATAAAATCAAAAGCATATTTCTCAATCATTCATGGGGATGGCGGGACGGCGGAAAATATTTCGAAATAAAATGGCAAATGCGGAAAAAGGGCGGAGCAGGCGGAGGCGGAGTTCATAGTAGTGGCAATGGGCGTGGCAGTGGCAGTGGCAGTAGCATCATCGGAATATCGAATGAAGCACTTAAATGCGTTTCAGGCCGACTCTCATGCTGCAGCACAGCACACTGTCAAATGCAATTACGCATACGCCATGGATGCCATGGCTGAACAAAGCCTCATCGAGGGGTAAAAACCGGCAATAAAAGGGAACTGGAACGGGAACGAATGGCTACTGCTGCCAATTGACACTTTGACGCATAAATCAACTTTATTGTTTATTGATTTTTATGTTTGCTCGGCGTGTTTTTGTGTCATTTTATTAAATCTTTGTCTCCCCAATCTCGGAACCCTCTCGGAACACACAGCTTTCATTTCAGGTTTGCCTCTGTTATTTATTTGAATTTATGCGATTTAAATGAAATTGGGTTCATTGTTTGGCCCTGTTTGGGGGCGCATCACTCAATGCAATCAATGCATCAATATATATACGAGTTTATATTGAGGCTCTGGACATGTTCAACAATTCATAAATCGATTAAAGTTGCTTTATTTTGCCGTTTTTTTGCGACACAGAGGCAGAATGTGTGCCAGGCAGCAAAATAAATGAATATGAAAAGGTTCCTCGGGCAGTTATCCTAATGAAATCCGTGCTTGGGGCTTTAGTTTTGGTGATTTGTGGAGTATTTGATGATTGACATTTATATAGATGGAAACATTTTGAATAGGATAAAAAATGGGCATGAAAAACTATAGTTAAACTATGACTAAATAACATTTTTTATGGAAGGGCTTAAAAAGTAGCAATGGACAATGACAGAATGAATAGAGAGTGAACAATGAGCGAATAAACAAAGGAGAAGTTATCACATAACAAGCAACAGAGAGGGATGACCATAATACGAATGAACAGGGGAATGAACTGCATTTTATTCAGATTGATACTATTTCAGCCTAATTTTTAATAATAAAAAAAATATACCCTTTCTCCCACGCTCGAATTCCTCTTAGTTTTACTCTCCAAGAAAAAACTTTCGTCAGCATTTTCCGCTGATGATGAAAATCATTCAGTTATTCAATCAAAGCTCAACCGAAACGAATTCATGACTCCGACGGCCGGCCAAAAAGTCAACCGGAAAAGCTTTTGAAATATAATGGGAATTCCGCAGAAACTTTTACGCAACGCAACTGTCAATGCCCCGAAAAACTTTGTCCTGCCGAAAGGCACAACGTGGGCGCACATCCCGAGACCTAGACTAAAATTAAAATTTAAATGAGCTGCCTGCTCCTCCTGCTGTTATTCCAGACCCATCTCTCCATCTCTGCCCCCATATTGACACGTGACAAAGTTGAGCTGCCAATAAAATACTTACAAAGGGAAAAAACAGAGGCTCATGCCGCGCAACGCCCTTCGGCAATAGAATCGAATGACCGACCTCCTCCAGTCCTGTGCCGGCTCTCCCCTGCTCATCCTCATCCAATTTCGGCGCCAAACTGAAGGCGTAAAATGTTCGAAACAATTTCAATAACCATTTCCTGGTTGCCAAAGGAAGAGCCAATAGAAGGAGCTCAGCTTCGCTCCGTTCCTGCCTCCTGATGAGCGCCGAATGAAATGCTGAATTTAATTGAAAAAAACGAATCGATTCTGCTTTTCGTTACAGTTCTATTTGTAAACAAGCGAACAGCAGCCTTGGGTAATTGAAAATGCCGCAGGTCTAAATAATTAATTGTGTTTTTCTTTATCTACATCTATCTATCTATCTATATCTGGGGGTATCTGTATATATGTATCTGCGGCAAGGATAAACTTTTGCCATTGAGCGAAACTATCACAAAATCCCGGCCTGGCATGTATGTGAGCTTCCTGCACCTGGACACAAATCTGTTGTGCTAATATGACACTGCCGGAAAAGGGACTCACTCCTCCCCACCTGAGTTCGTGGTTCCGCTCGCATGTTCTGCTTTTAATCTGCGAGAGCGGAGAGCATTAACTTTCCAACGCACCCATGACACGTAAATTGCTTCACTTCGAGCTTCAGATGGAGCCGGAGGTCATGACGATGATGTTGCAACTGGGAAGGACCACGGTCCCAGCTCCCTGCTTCCCAGTCCTCTTCCTGGATTTTCCTCTTAGCTGACAGGGGCTTAGAGTCCCAGTTTTCCGGGGCGACATTTTATGAGCATTTTTTTTAGGGGGAGCAAGGGAAGGAGCTACGGAGCGATGGTCTAACATGCTGGACATGTCAACGCGCCATATTGAGGCTGTGAATGCTACTTAGGGGGCATTGGGCAGGAGTTTAACGCCATTTCGGTGACAGGGCACAAAAGCAAGAAAGGACACGGAAATATAACCATTGAAATTGTCTTTAAAAAGGGGAATAATAAAGGGAAAATGGAGAATGATAAAGAGAGATATCAACTATATAAAATAAAGTTTACATAATGATCATCATTATCATCATTCATCATTGTGTTATGAAACTATCTGATATAATTATAATTATCGTTTTAAGTTATAAGGAATGTGCTTATTTCCGGTTTTCTTGGAATTATCTGATGACCAAAAAATGTCAAAACATTAAACATCTTTTATATTCGAAGTTTAAATTTCAATAAAACCTTTATTAAATATTTTAACTTAGTTTAATTGGTTTTTATACGTGTATAAACGTAAACAGGCTCTAAGTTTCTTTAAACATTAAAACCACATGCTTTTTTGGTCTCTGTTAATACTCTTTAAAATTAATTTCATGCATATAACTCACAAATATTTGCTTTATTTTTGCACAAACTTAAAAAACCCACATCAAAGCGGCAGCTCCTTGAACTCTGTAAAATGCTCTTCCTTTGGCCATTTATTTTGCACTTGCTAAACTTTCTGACCAGGCCAAAACCAACACACACACACATACACACACACACACTGGCCTGGCACCTCAATAAAACAATTTAAAAGTCATCGTCGTCAACGTTTTGCCCCAAAGAATAGCCACTGGACTCTGGACTCTGCCCCGATTTCCCGCTGACCGAGTGAGCTGTCAGTCTCTCCATTTATTTTGTTGCACATTAGCTTTAGCTGCATGGCTAGAGATGAGGAGGAGGAGTCGAGAGAGATGGTTCTCTGGGCCAATTCCGAGTGGCCTTTGGCCAAGAGAAGCCAGTGAGGCAGCCAGGCCGACACATGTGTGGTTCTGCCACATCTGTTTAAGTTTCCAGCTTGCTTTTGTCTTTATTTTGTTTTTTTTTTTTTTTTGGGAGGCTTCGGCTCATTCTTGTTGGCAAATTGGGCAATCAAAAAGTTTTGGTAAAACAGGTAAATTGATATGGCCAAAAAAGATTTTAAAATTGCTGAAGCGCTCCTAAAGCTGAAACGAATCAATGAATAAAAGTTAAGTGAAAGAGATGGGTTTCTTAGCAACAACAAAAAAATGAACATTTAGAGTGCAGCTATGAATATCTTATGGATGCACTCACCTGTGTCAGGTAAAAAGGCATCTCTGCTGCTGCTGCTTTCAGATTCTCTGCCAAAAAAAAGAGGTGGCCAAATGGCCTCTGTAACTTGGTTTGCAAGCGCTGGCAAGGCGCTAAAAAACACATTAAAATTAATTATGAGAAACACTCGACGCCATTTGCCGCGCTTTTTATTTTTTTGGCAACTGCATAAAAGCCATATGTGTCTGTGTTGGCCAGCTTTTACCTCTCCTGTCCCCCTGGCATCCTGCTCCTCACACTCACTTCAAAGTTAATTATGTTGACATAGTCAGTTTCAGTAATTTCTTTCTTTCGGAAAACCCTTTTATTAAAATGAGGGGCGGTTGCAGTATTTTCCCGTGTGCGCCTCCCCTTGCCCCCCCTCGCTTTTTGTTGTATTTCTGCGGCAGGCACCACGCCCCCCTTTTGCCCAGCAGTTATTAAGAATTCATGCCACACCCAAAGTTCCGCGCAAAGACGCCCACGGGTGGCGGGCGGTGGGTGGCGGTAGTGGAGGTGGAAAATGGAGGCCATCCAGATCGGACGACTGCCAAGTTACTCAAATTAATTAAGTTTCGCCTTTGCCAACATCGAGCATACGCCCCATTGCGCGACCGCCCACCTAGCACCCCTCTTAACCAGCCACCCCCTCTCCCGCGGGCTCTGCGGCGTTGCTTTTAAATTTTTCAAGTGACATTCGCCAGACATTGGCTCCATGTCTCCATATTTTCACATTTTCTAACCGCAGTCAGCCTCAGTTTCACTCCCTGCTGAGCGAGCTAGGGGGAAGGGTGGTTAGGATGGGTGGGTAACCTTTTTAAAATTTAAAATTAATTGCTTTGGCGCAATTTTAATTATTAAAAAACTATTGATGGAACCGAGAAAGAACCGACAAGTTGCAGTCGGAAATAGGTGGTGGCAGAAACAAAAAAAAAAAAATGAAACTATGCTGTATAGCGGCCAAAGTTTTCCCCTCTAAAAAGTTGTGACTTTAAAAAGCTTTTTTCCAAGTTATACAAGTTGATGGATCGAACAAAAAAAGGGAAGAAAGGGAGCAGGATTACAGTCAAGCTTGCTTAAGTTGAAATACTATAATTTAAAGGGTTTTCTAAATTGATGTTCCTTACAACATTGGTTTCAGTAATTTTTGTAATACATTTTTCAGTTCATTTCTTAACAGTTTCGAAGTCTTTAAAATTTAAAGTTTAAACACATTTTAAAGAATTAGTATGTTATTTATAAGGTTAAAATGTGTAATCTCTATGGTTTTATATATTTAAAAAATAATATAAATTATTTATTATAGCTTACTTCCCCCTCATAAAAAGGCAAACTATACTTAATGTTTCGGATGTTGCCAGTTTTCTTTCACTAAAAAACCTATATTAATGTACTTCAAAGTCTGGTAAAATCTTAATACAAATGTTATTATTATTATTATTTTTTTTTATTTTCTCATTAAAGAAAACTAATTGTCTCTATTTATAGAACCTCTACTGTAATATCGATACTTTTTTGTCGAGTCTTTTGATGGCTTTGTTGTGTTCCTTAGCGCGGCACGTTTCGTTTCGTTTGTCTGTGCCGGCAATTAGCTGGAAATAAAGTAAAAAAATAAAATAAAAGAAGTGCCCACTGACAACATTTACCCAAATTAGCCGCTAAACACAGAGAAATAAAAAAGCCAACATCAAGTCAGTTAATTGGCCAAAAACAAGAAAGCAACAAAAAATACAAAAAGAATAGGCAAGCCAAAGCCAGAGGCAGAGCGAAGCCAAGCCATATTAGTGTCCGCGATGATGATGGCGGCAATTATACATAGGTCAGAGGTAGGGGGAAGGAGGGGAGTAATCCCCTTCCCCCAGTGGGTGGGGTTTCAAGTGGACCCTCTGCGTGTGTATGCTGCACGTGCAAGACCCACACACCACGTTGGCCAGCTGCGAAATTCAATTTGGTTATGCGCAGAAAAATTAGCAACAATTTCCTAAAAATACAATAAGAGAGGCCCGGCCTGCCCTTTTACGCCAAACCCCCTCCTCCTTGGTCTTTGCCAACCACCACCCACTACCCCCCCTTGTGGCAGCCACACAGCCTCCACCACCAACAACAACAACAAAAACAACTAAAGCAGCAACGATGACAACAAACAAAAGCGACAACAGGCACGCAATATAAATGAGTGGAGGCCAAAAGTGTGGGTGACTCCACAGAGTGTGTGTGTGTGTGTGTGTTGTGCAGCAGAGAGGGGGAAATACAAGAGGGAGAGGGGGTAGGGAAAATAGGAAAATAGGAAAAACGGCACGCGCTGGGAAAATGTGATGTGAAAATGGGCTTAGTTCGTTTAGAGGCTCGCCAGAAAATGCACTTTCCACTTGGCCAACAAAAAAAAAAATGGTTTACATTTTAGAGAGATGACTGAAAAAAAAAAAATACAATTAAAATAGACTAAAAAAAATCTCAATCTTAATTTTCTTAGAGGTTTTTTTATAAATTAATTGTAATTTTTAAGTAACAATTAAATACAACGACTGAATAAAGGAAAACAAATTAAAATAATGGAGTAATAAAACATATAAAAATCTCAGTTTTTTCTATAACTTCTTGAGTGTTTAATAATAATTAAATATTATTTAAATATTGAATTAATACATGTATTTTGTAAGAATTCAAAAATTTGTGATAAAATTATTTTTAAAGTTTTTTTACTTTTACTATAAATATAAAGTGAAAATATTTCTTGGTGGAGATTACAGTTGAATTTGTAATATTTGTCACCCTAAGTATATATACAACTAGAACTCTTAATTTTTTAAAAATTCCCTTCGTAATTTCTAAATTTTAAACCTTAAATTTGTATTATTATTAAATATTGAGTTACATTTTTGTTATTGGTAAATATTAGGTTACATTCTGTCGAAAAATCTTTACTTTTAGCTAAAAATATTCAAAGATAGCTGCCTTCACAATTCTCTGCCTTTGAGTCACTCTATTGTTTGTCATTCCTTTAACAATTTATTAAATAATGAAATAAATATAAATTTAATTATATTTATGTAAATATATTATAAAAATATTATAAATAAATTAAACCTACCTAAAAAATATCAGGACACATACATGGATTGTCGATTTCCACTGACCATTGCTGACCAACTCATTTATTGTTTCATTATTTTTTGCCCGTACGACAACGTTCCTTTCATGGGGAGGCGGGGGAGGACGAGGAGGACGGGAGCTGGCCAATTTCAATTTTTGTTTTGCTTTTGTTTTAAGCATTGTTGCTGCCGCTGCTGCTGCTGCTGTTGCAATTTCGAACATTTGTTAACGAATTTGTTTGCTTGTTGAACATTCTGAGCGAAGCGGAGCGCAGCGTTCCATTGCCCATTGTTTGCTTTTTGCCTCGGCATTGTTGCAAATGACGTGGCAGCAGCATCAGCAGCAGCAGGAGGAGCAGCAGGCAGACTCCACTTTTTCGCTCTGACACGCACAACAGCCCCCACTTAACACCCGAACGGCACTCTTAGCCCGTACCCCCGCGTGGAGGCCTACGTGCCGCGATGCGTTTAAAAAACAATCAATTTTAATTTCAATTTAAATTAGTTGCCGCTGCAATTCGCCATTAAATTATTTTTGCTCTTTTATGTATGCCACTGCCCTTTGGAAAGAGGCATTTGCTAGTGTAAACGCAATTTAGCTTTTAGCCGGTTCTTTACTCTCTATTGTTTAATTTCATTTAAAAACTAAACTGAGGGAAATGTTGGACAAAACAGCATTATATTCCACTTTAGTAGATATTTTTTGTTTAATTGTATAAAACGGTGGGTTTCATAATTGTAAGTATAAGAGGTGTTTTTGAGGCATTTAAAATGAATATAAAAATGAATAAAAAATTATGTGTAAAGACCTATTACTTAACCAAGAAAATCTTTAATATAAAAAGCTAAATAAGCATAGATTTCTTAAAGGTAACAGTTCTAATTGTCCTCTGTTTCGCTCTCTCTTTAACGCTTTACCTGCAATGCACAAGAAAAAGCGAACGAGAGAGTTTGTTTTAAGCTGCACTCTGAGAGAGTTTCTATCTTTTCTCTTCATAAACAAACAAGAGAACAAGCTCTACTATAAAGGAGGGAGTTCTTTTCGCTTCTCGAATGGGATTGATAATAGTTCTGCTTAAAAATAAAGAACTAATGAAATAAATTAAAGGTTAAAGTATAAAATACTTTCTACATCAACCTTACACCTTTGGAACGCAGTGTTTTCTGCTAAAAAAAACAACAACAACAACATAATAATAATGCTCCCTGGTTTGTATGCTTTTTAAATTGCATTTCATTTCATTTCTAATTTTCGTTCACCCCTGAATTTTATCGCACATAGCGAGGCATTTGCAAATTACTAAACATAAGCACATTAAAATGGCAAACAACGCGCATTTTATGCATTAACAATTAAAAATTAGGACAATGGACATTGTTACGTAACGAATTTAATTCGAAATTAAAAAGTTAGAAATACAAAAAGTACTAAATTCCTGACAGATCCCAAATATATAATTTGAGAGCAGATTTGAGATTTGGGATCAAGTGTGGAGGGGCTTAACCCGCAAACCTAAATCAATCTGGCAGATAAGGGACACACGTACCATGGAGGAGAAGGTGGAGATACGAATGTATCTCTGCCGCTGGCGCTAAACTACTTAACAGCAAATTTTGGGCGTAATTTACGTCCTGACCGGGGGTTCGAACAGATGGAACAGAAGGCATACCGAAACCAGCTTCCAAATCGGAGCTGGGAGCTGCAGCCACAAACATGTGTTGTTCCTTCAAGGAGGCGGGCATGGGGATAAATTATTGGGTGCGCCTTTCGGACTCGGGCGACTCCACCTACTCGGCAGCAAAAGTATCATTGTATCTTTGTATCCGCAGCACACACACATCCTGCTCCTGCTGCTGCTCCTGCCACTGCCTGCTGTCTGAACATTTGCGTATCTGCGGTTGCGTGGTCTTAGCCTGTGTTGTGTGTTCCAGCCGAATCAAAGCATTTAATGGCGCTTTTAATCTTGTTAATCGCCCCTTTCCCAAGGCCCCGGCCGAGATTTTCCAGATAGTTTCGACTCCGTCTGGTTTATGGTGGGCGTGGCACATATATACTCCCTTAGTTAGGTTGTGATAAGCCCCAAAGGTTTAGCAGCTGACCAAATCGATTGAAGAAGCAAAGGAATGCAAATTGTTGCATACTTGCGGGCGTCTTTAAAGGAGATTCGGGAATCTCCAAAAAAAAAGGGCAAAAAATACTTCAAGTCTCTTTAAGCTAATCCCCCAGGCGAATGCTCTGGGAATAAAAACGAAATCATTTTATCCACTTTAGCGTCCGTCAAGGACAATTTTGACATGTTCAAATCCTTTTCCTCTCCCAGCTCCCTGCTGGCACAATGAATATTATTTCTTTATGCAAATTTTCTCTCGGGGAGAGCTGCCACTTGTTGGGTTCGGAACCTACCTCCTCCTCCTCTGGCCCATTTGCGTGATATTTTGTTGAGCAAGACAAATGATTTCCATTTAATTTATTTTCACTGCTCTCTTCTCACAACGCTCGCCCTTGCTCGTGGCGGCAAAAGGATTTAGCTGAATAAATTATAGGTTGAAATTGTTACATTTTGTGGAGCAGAGAGGGAAACAGGAGCTAGCCGAAGACAAGTGCAAATAAAATAAGGGCACAAGCCGCTGACAAATGTTGGCCAAAAGTGCGGGGCTCCCCAAAATGGCAGCGAATCTCCTCTCTCAGTCCTTTGTGCAGTTTGAGAGATATGCTAAAAGTGAATTTATCGCATCGCAGTTACTTTTCTGAACAAGAAATGAGAAGAAAAACTAAGATAAGGGTTATATAAAGTACATTGTTTAAAAATTTAAACGTAACTAAGGTTAAACTTTAAATGTACTTCAGTTAGTTAATGTACCTTTTTATTTTTGATATTTAAATCAATAACAATATCGATAGAGCTACCTTTCTTATATCATTTATCATTTAAATATATAAATATTATATTTATCTTTCTTACTTCTTCTTCTTTCTTCTTCTTTTCTAACTAAACTTGTCTTAATTTTTAAGGTACTTGTCTTAATTTTTAAGGTACACAAAGAGAAAAACCCTTAATGACTCCATTTCTGTTAATTTTTTCCCTCCTTTGCAATTACTTTTGTGGCATCCCTTTAAGCCCCGCAAAATCCCCCTTTTGCCGCATTAATTAGCCCAAGAAGCGAACTTTGTCCATATCAGGTAGTTTAGGAGCTTATGCCAACATGGCCCGCTGGTCAACTGGAAGTGGAACTGGTCCTGGCACTCGGATCTTCCCCTCCAGACAAACACACACGTGTGGGCCGCCAACTCCTCTCCGTCTCCGTCTCCATCACCAACTCCCCTCTCCTGTATCCCTGCCCAGTGAAATTTCACACTTTGTCGCTTTGCATATGGGCACCTAAGTGGCAGTTGGCTGCGGGAAAATCGGGTGGGAAATCGAGGAGTTACACCGGGCTACAGGCTACACGGGGGAAGCTGCAAGCGATTACAAACGCGCCGACTTGTAAATGGCTGGCTGGCAGCGACTTTGCCAACGGATTTCGCTCAGGTGGTAGTGATTCTCCGGCTCTGGCTCTGGCTCTGGGTTCTGGATTCTGGATTCTCTCCTCTGGCATCGCGTGCCGTTTTCGCGATAATGAAACCGAAAGGCAAAGCGCACAGAGCCCGTTGAGCTTCGAGCTCGCCAAAAAGGTTTGCGAAACGGGCAAAGAGATTTAAATGGATATTGGGAGTTCCCAGAAAAAAAAACGATGAAGTAAAGAAACTAAAGAGATTTTGATTTCTTAAGGTTGAAAGCTATGAGATAAAGAAATGATTTTTAATCAAAGTTTTAGTTAAAAGATCATAACTTTCAATAAGAGACATATTTCACTCTTACCTAAAAAGAACAGGGAATTATTTTAAACAGGTTTTGTTGCCGGTTTGGGAGTCTTCTTTTCAAACGTTTTCAAGTGGTGTTTTAAAGATTCTTTGAGATGATTTTTAAGGCAATTTTGAACCATATCTTAAAGAGCATACTTTGAAACATTCTTTTTAATATATTTTTATATCTTTGAAGTGGTTTTGAAGAGGTTTTTGAAGGGGTTTTCAAATGGTTTTTATATTAATTCTCGATCAAAAAGGTTTCAAGTCGTGATTAAAACTCTGGCGTTTTGAAACCACCTTCGTTTAACCCTATGTTTTTTTTTATCTCGATGAAAATGAAATCCAGTTCCAACTCGATACTGACTGCAATCGCTGTTGCCCTCTCAACCCGCTGGACTAATCAAGTGCGAATCCTTTTGGGCCCACTGCAGGAATGTGTTTGCGAGGCTCCTTTGGCGTGCTGCCTGCTGGAGAAGAAAACAAAAAAAAAAAGCAAGAAGGAGAGAAGAGTCAGAAGGAGACTATGGATGAGGTGGAACTGGCGATGCGTGTAACTTTTTCAATTAATTTGGCTAAGCTTGAGAGAAGTTCTGAGTTGAGCCCAGGATGGGACATGGCTGGGATCCGGGGGAGTTCCTTCGTTCGTTCGTTCACCAGCTGAACTGTTTACGGCTGAGTTATTTCAAAAATGTTTTGCATATCAGATTGAGTCTATCTCCTGGATCTTGGCATGGTGGCTTCGGGCGGCGGCACTTAAACGCCTTCGTTTTAATTTAATAAGAGCTTGCGAGCCGGCGAGGCGAGGAGCTGATTCAACTGGTAACTGGTAGCTGGTGGCTGGTGGATTGGTGGCTGCTCTGCATCCCAAATGAAGCAGCCGAGAGAGACTACGCGAAAATCCACCATTCCAACGACTATGCTGCTGCATGTCAAATTTGAATTTAGCTGCATTTTTACAACTGTTGCAAAGACTCTTTCAGTTTCCAGTTGAAGCTTTCAGCTCTCAGCTCTCAGCTAGTAGCTCGGATCTGCATTCGGAATCTGCCGGTGGCGGTGGCAGTGGAAATCGCATGTGAGCCAACTTCAGACAGTTGGCAATTTGCATAAATTTAGATTAGTGACATCTGACGTGAGTCTCTGATATGCAGCAGAGCCAGAGCCAGGCTGCTGCCATGGACAGGGACAGGGAGCGAGACAGGGACCGGGAATGGAGGCGATTGCCACCTCCTAATTCCCCGACCCAGATAAGACCCCCGACTTCTGTTTCTCCTCCGACAATGGAATATGATTTATGGAGTGCACTCGAGATAGAGATGGAGATGGAGATGAGGTTTGGCGAGAGGCTGCGTGAAATTCAACAGCTCAAGTGGAAAATTAATCGCATGCAAGCTCATTATGAGCATTAGCTGGCTGTTTGTTAATTGTCGCCGAAAACCGGGAAGCAGCAGCAGCCGGAGCAGGATAACAGCTGAATGGGAGCAGGAAGCGGCAACTTAAGCTGCAATGCACAAATTCCAAGCCATATTTCAATCAAACTTGAGCCGACAGAAAGCTTACCTAATTGCGATCGCATGTGGAATGGTGAATATTATAGTAACCGCCGATTTCTTATCAGCTTTTGGAAGTAAATGGTTGTTGGATTCCATTAACAGTTTAAGCTTAAAATCATACATTTAGTTATTGAGCTTTTCTCTAAGCAAGAGAGTTAGTATTTTATGCTCAACTCGAATAGTTTTACGATTCCTCTCCCACAAAAACCTAAACTGAAAAGATTAGCCTGTCTTGAAAAAAAAATATACGCTTGTGATTCAGCTTAATTGCTTCTAGAGAGAGAGAACATGATGCGCTCTCTCAGAGTGCAGCATACAAAAAACTCTCTCGTTTGCTGCTTTAAAATGAACGTCACACCAAAGTGTTTCTCTCTCTTCTTAAAAATTAAACATAATATTCTGAATAATTTGAATTGCCGTTTCTCGTATTCCTTATATTTCTTTTTTAATTAGAAATTTCTAAACTAAAGCTCTAGTTAGCATGAATCCAGGAATTATCATGTTCTTATTATGTTGTCTATGTTAAACCGAAGTTAAAAATGATTTCCATTTACCTTTTCCTAGTTCGCAGGGATTTTGTGTGGCAACTAAAGCTGCTCATCGAACAAAGAACAAAAAAAAAGTAGAGAAAATAGGAGCAGCCACCGAAACAATTCCCCAGCCAATATGCGAAAGAGAATTTCAATAAAATGAACAGCAAACCAAACATTTGCCCCCCTTTCTGTTCGTCTCTTTCGCTCAATCTAGCCATCTCTGTCAGGAACGTGTGCAATCCCAGCGAACGTGCAAATATTTTAACTAAAATGGCGAGTGCGAGTTACTTTTATCTGCTTTGGCGCAAAAATACGAATCGCAATGTGTGTGTGTTACCAAACAACCTTGGCCCAGCCAGAGCCACACCCACCGCCCACTGCCCCCTGAGCACACACTCACACACACATTCCAGCTCTGTTTTTCAGTCAACATAATTTAACTACTTTTATGGGCAAAGTAATACGCCGCTAGTCGCTGGAAATGGGATTTGCGCGGAGGCGGAAAAGTCCACCTCTTGGCCCACTCAACTTTCAACTTGCTATCTCTTTCATGCAACAGATATAGCTCTCTCTTTCTAGCCATGACAGTGCTGGCAAGAATTTTTTTTAATAATAAATAAAAAGTAAACTAAACACAAAAAAAAAACACTCTTTAAATGACCTAAATATTCGGATTAGCCAATGAAAGTATAAGGAATAAGATGCGTAACGCTATGCAGAGAGAATGCAAAGAATAGGATGCGTAGCGCCTTAGAATAACGCATCTTAGTCTTAATATTGTCTTTGGTGTTACTCTCACTAAATGAAGAAACTAAACTAAAGACATAAGATCCCCTTATACTTTGTACAGATATCCTAAGAAAATTATTTTAAATTAAATTAATTTATTTAAAATATTAACAAAGGTTCCAGATTGTTTAAAGTCGATTTTTCATAGTCGTTTAATCTTTAAAAACTATATGAAGTGATCCCAAAGGATCTCCAGTTTTCAGATTTTTATAAAAATGGCTTAGTTTTACTTTTTTAATAATAATCATATATTTATTTTTTGTTTTTTTTTCTAATATTTCCATTAAGTTTATGTCATAAACAGACTTGGCTGTAAAAATACCAAATTGGCAGCTCCCACGTGTTTCAGGTTTAAATTTTAGCATTTTCTTTCATCTCACGCGTCTCGTGTGCAATATTCACAATGTATTTTACACACCATGTGTTTGCGAGTGTGTGTACTTGAACCTCCTCCTCCTTCTCCATTCCCATCCACATCCACTTCCTTCGTCCTGGAACATCCTATCCACCCTCTCGGCTACGCCTGAGTTTATTGGCTTCGCAGCATACTTTGAAATTTACTGAGTTTCTCTTGTAATGCCTTCGCTATATTGAAATTAATTACAAACAAAGGATGCGCCGCACAGCAGGCTGTGCTATGTCCTACCCCGCCTCTCCCAGGAGGAGCAGCAGCCAGGAGCCAGGAGTCAGGAGGAGCCGTCGTGATGAAACGAATGTTTCGCCAGCGGGTTCTAATTCCTGATGTTTGTCTCGCATCAAATAAAACGCAGTCTTGGCATGATTTCACCCACAAAATGGAATATTTAGGAGAGGACTCGCGTTGGTGGTTAAACAAACTATTTAAATTAAATTACATATTCCGTTCTTTTTTTTTTAGCAATTTAACGCTTAACTTATTTAACTCATTAGGCTATAATTGTTATTTTTCAGTTGTTTTTCTGTCAGTCACTCGTCAAGTTAAGGGGAAAAAACACTGTTAATTAAATTCCCAAATGCACAACATAATTCAGTTCAATCTTATTTGCACTTAATAAATATTATATTAGCTGAAGGGAAATATATCAAAAAAAGCTATTGTTTTGTATTTCAAATAATTCTTTAAATCTAAATCTCTAATGTTTACAGCCTAATTTAACATATTTATCCCACAGGAAATAGCTTTACATTAAGCTGCGCATTAATTAAAACCAAATATTTATTGACTTTCTGTTTGTTTTACCTTTTAACCCTCAAAATCAATTATAAACCATCGATTGCAATCAAACAAAAAACGGGAAGAAAAAAGGCGAAAACTCGGACTAATTAAAAATGCTTTGGCTAAGGTTCGTTCTCTCTGGTATCCGATTGTGTAAACAATTTGGCAAAGGAAAACAATCAGCCTGGAAAAGTGAGGAATTTTCTGGGATAATTGCATAAGCAGCAGAGGGAAATGCATTTGTTGTTTGCCCAACTTTTCATGATGAAGTTCAACACAAGTCGGAGTCGAAGCCCCCGCTCAAGGCCGCTGACACAAAAGTCAACACAAAATGTTCAGAGTCAACACAGAAAGTTGCCAAAATATATATATACATATATATCTGAGAAGAAAGAAATATTCGCATATTTGCACATTACAAACATAAGGAGAAGAGCGCCGTTTGCCTTTGCCTTTGCCCTCGAAAAAAGACAATTAAAAGAGCTTCAAATTGAAAAAAAGAAGGAAAATTTTTTTTAAGACATGCTGCGCTCACATTTTAGCCAGAATTTGATTTGGCCCAGACGGAGAGAAAGCCAACAGAAATCGTTGTCGTGGCCCTTTTGTTCGTCGGATGATGTCTAGCCTGGCTGCTAATGAAATTTGCCGCCGTTTATGACGCTGAAAATTGTCCTGCCACAAAAGATAATGGTTGGGGCTGAGGGGGGAGATTTTTTTAAATAAAGTCAGCAGAGCAGCAGCCAGCGATAACTAAAACAAAACATTCGATTCAATTTTCAGCATCAGCAGCAGCTGTAAAAACGAAGTTTAAAATAGAAAAAGCAGAAAGAGAATTTAATGTTGGATAGAGGGAGATGATTTTAAACGGTTTTCATGATTTCATTTTAAAGCTTTAACATTTTAAAATGGGAAAAAATTGTATGTTTAATGAAATGTTATAGTTATTTTTATATAATAAAATAAGAAAAGATCAAGAGAAAAGGAACACAACCCATTCAAATTGGACTCAAAATTTTGCATATAAAATGCAATAATTATAAAAAAAGACAGCACTCTCTTTTTATGTACTCAAAATGACTTTATGCTCATTAAAAACCTTTGAAAGAAAATCTCAAAAGACTTCTCAATCTTTTTTAGAATATTGTTATTCTTATCACTATTTTTAAAGCACTTTTATACAGTGCTATTCATGAAAAATTTATAAATATTAACCAAAATTCCTCAACTGAAAATTTGCTACAAAAATTCATTTAAAGCTTGGCCATTTCATGGCATCATCACGCGCATTCGTCGCTGAAGTTGGCTTTATTCCAAGGCGTCAACTGCGGTGAGATGGAACTGCGGTTGAAATTAAAAAGGAGTTTAACCAAATTGCTATTGAAGCCCCGCGAAGCGAGTGGCAAAGAGGGATGGCTTTTGCTTTTGCTTCTGCGGTTTATTTCGGGCAAAGTGCCAGTTCACGGCAGACCAAACAGTTGCTACTCATTCAGTCGGCAAAATGGAGAGGCCCCCGAACTGCATTTGTGGGAGGTTGGAAGGTTGGAACCCTCGGGGAGGGTGAGCCTGAAGGGACAGGGATGCAGCAGGGACTGGATACTGAGGCAGATATCCCTGCAAGGATGTTATCTGCGCGGTCTGGGCGACAGTTTAATTGGGTTAGCAACGTCAACGGCCTGTCCACTGCTGGATCATTGGCGCTGACAAGGGCCGCCACAGTGCTGGGTCCTGGAGCCTCACATTTTAAGGGAGTCCTCCCACCACCCATCTGCCTACCAAAACCCCCATCGATTTTCCCAACACCCAGCTCACTTTGGATTATTTCGTAATTAAACGCAAATGCAGAGAACCAAACTCGCTCTTTTGCCTCACTCTTTTTCGACATTTTAAAACTTGGAATACCCTTCAAAGGAGTTTTATTTTAATTAAGAAATACAGGAGTTAAAAGATGTTCCTTTATTTTTAATAAAAATAAAATAAGAGTATATATGTACCATATAAGTGATATTAAGTGTTCTTTTAATTTAATTTAAAATAAAATAAGAAGAGTATACATAAGCGATTTTATCGCGATAATTTAAAAACCTTTAATGGTGAAAGCTAAATATTACGATGTTATTTGCGATCGGTTTTTCGTTTGAAAATTCATAAAATTCCTAACAATATTTTAGACTCTCTTATAAGCAGTAGAAATAATTTTCTTTAATTATAAACTACTAATTAGTAAGGGTATTAAAAGCTTCTACTTACCGAAGAGCAACTTATCTCTGTTGATTTTTTTCCTCCCGAAAAATCATCGAATGTGGTATTTAAGCCTGGCTGTGAGGCTTCACTCGTTGGCACCACATTTTGAAATTGTTTTGTTTTTTTTTCTGCTTCTGGCCACATCATCCACATCATCGATTGTTGCTCTTGTGGCGAACTGTTGTTGCTTCCCTCGGTGGTTGATGAATTCACTGGTTGATTTCACCTGTTCCGCTTCTCGGTGGGTGCTTTGGTTCTGTTAAATGTTAATGACCTTTTGGGTGGCGGCATTTACGCCCAAAAATAGGTAATGCGGTTTTTGTAGCATTTGAAATTCAAGTGGAATTAATTACCAAAGGAAAATAAGGAACACATTGCGTGGTGTTTAGAAAGATACATATGTGTGGGAAATCCAAACGAATTGTAGGTAGGTATTTTTGAAATGCGAACTTATAATACTTTAAGAGTTAAGAGTAATAGAAGGATAAATTAAATTTAAAATTTTATTTAGTAAAGGGACAACATAGAATTTATTTTAGAATTAAATATCTCTTAAATTGTCTGCTTTTAAATCATTTTAATAATATTTTTATCGAATTTAAGCCAACAGAGGCTTTAAAATGAATTTTAGAATGAAAAACCTGACAAAACTGAGATTATAAAATATTTATAATGATTTTTGGTTATTAATTTATTATCAAATAATATTTGAAATGAATTTAAAAACTAAAAACATGTTAGAATTTTATTTATTATTTAGCTGACCTGATTTTAAGGTCTAAGCTTAAGCTTTACAATTATTTTAAGAGCTAAATACCTCAGATGAATAATTATAACAACCTTTGCAGTACAATTCAATCTTAAAGATGCCTTCTAAGTTTATGAGGTGTTTAATCTACTTACAACTTTTATTGACTTAACAGTACAAATATAAGATTTTACCACAGTTTCCCTGCGCCACTTTTAGTCATTATTGGGTCACGATTGTCTAGCTTTTGTCTGGCAAATTTCCCCTATTTTTATTTTTTATTAGCTCTTCCCTCGATTTGGGGCGCACTCTGATATTTAATTTAAAAAACCACACACGCCAACAAAAATTTGTAAGCTCTTGTTTGTTGGCCAAATTTTCCAAAACATTTCATTTCGCGAATGGAAAGTTTTTAACCCCCGCTGCCAAGCTGCTTATGTTGTTTGCATTTTGTTTAACAAAAAATTAAATAACACCCCTCGAGGGGCGGTAAGTGCTATTATTTGTTATTTGGTTGGTAAATGCAACAATGCCCCGCAGAACCACAATGGCGACGCGTCGACAAAAGCAGCAACAAATTGCAATATGTGATGGGAGAGGGGACAGGGCACACAGGGGGGGCAGGACACAGCACACACAGGACATACAGGGACCTGCATCCAGGCGTGGCATCATAATTAATTCAAATTTAAATTTCCTTTTGGCGCATTGCACGCGCCATTTTACACCGCCAGAAACGGGGGGCGAAGGGGGGTGCAGAAATAGGTGGGGTTGCGGGATAGTGTTGGCGCGTGGGCGGCACCTGCCACGCCCACATGTGCCTGAGTGTGTGTGTGTGCAGCCCCGATGAGGGCTCCAGCATAATAAACTGTTTAAATATTTAGTCGAAACGAGTTTTTAATACTCGTTGGCGCTTTTAGCAGCTGCCACCGGCGGTCAGGGGTTAAAGGTTGGCGGGTCAAAAAAATAAGAATAGGAAGCGGGAATGAGAGCTGAAAAAGGAGCACAGCTTCCGCCATGTGGCGGCTTTTAAGAGACCCGAGTCCCGTATAATTACAGATTGCCGCAAAAAAAAAAAATAAAAACAGCAACAAAAAATTCCAAGAAAACAGAGAGGAAGAGTACCCAGGATGATGGGTTCCGACCACTTATTAATTTATAATTACTAAAAAACAAGGCTTGCCCCTTTTTTAGGTATATTTCCTTTTTGTTCTCATGGAGACAAAGGCGGAGTAGTTCGGAAGGAAAGCTTCTTAATTATTTATTTAAGCGAAAAATGTTTTAACAATAGTGGTTAATAATGGAATTTATGGGGACTATAGTTTGCGTATGATGTAGGTTTTTATTAATGGAAGTAGATAGAGTTTAGGATGAGAGTAAATCTTATAGTTAAAGAATAAAAAAAAAAAAAATAATAGTTTGCTCTAAAGATCAAAGAAAAATCACGTATACCATATTTTTTGCGTTTCTCTCAAAACTTGTATAATGGAAAAATGTAAACCATCTAAAAACACTCACTATTGCTTGTACATTGCATGTAAAGCTTGGAGGAAAGAGCAAAAAAAATAACGAAAGCGAAAGAGTTAATTTGAACCGATAGTTCGATTCCGTTTATTATCTGCTCCGAAGTTAACCTTTTCCGAAATCTTAATAAAACGGAATCCGAAATAAATTCTAATCGTAAAATCATAATTAAAATACCCTAAACTATTCATAATTACTCTAAACACCAAAGTTAAGAACCCCTCAAAGACCTGCCTAATGATATTCAACGAGAATGAAGTACTCTCTCTCTCTGTTAATGACATTCATATAGCCATCAAATTAGCATTTCTCCTAATATCCTGTGCCCTCAAAAACCATCAAATAATATTCAGCAGAAACTAATTTGCTGTTCATGAACCCAGAGAAGCTCCCTTCATTCCATTTCTCTGCCATTTTGGTGTGCACTTTCCAATTGCCGAAGCAGAAAACACCGAAAACCTAAAAACCAACCAACCAACCGACAACAAGCAAGAAAATTGTGAAACGCAAGAAAATTCACACTGGCTGGAAAATACAACACTTATTTCCTTGCGCAATTAATGCAGAGTGTGTGTGTGGATGCATGGAGCGGGGGCTTTATTAGCAGGGGGAACGGACAGATAGACGGACGGACGGACTGCCTGTCATTTGGCTGAGTGCCGTGGCATGCGGCACGATGCGATCTCCTCGAGCGGCGGAGGTGCGAAATGTGGCACGCATCGCATATCGTGGCCCCGAAAACCTGTCTAATGCATTTTTCGTTTGCTTATTTATGACCTGCGTAGACGACGAACAGCTGCCTGGGGCCACAGTTTCGCCAATAAATTTGCAAATTGCATTTGCATCTTACAGAAAAAAAGAAAAAACAACAAAGAGCCCTCGAGCTGAAGAGCTTACTAATTTCTCTATCAAGTAGAGTAAAAAAACCTGGGGATATATAATACAAGTTTAAGATGCGTAACGTCATCCGTTTTTGGACACGAAACTGCCTTGAAATGTGCATTACTTTTCTATAAGCTTATATTATCTGTGGATACTATCCCTAGATGATAATTAAATAGGAAACTTCATTTAAATAAACTAAAAGCTTACATAAAATACTTAATTTATTCATCATAATCAAATTATAGTTTCTCATTGATAAATTCACATTTTGGTTCCATTGTTCTTATAATTAAACGAAAACATTTAAATGTTTTAATTTTAAACACAAAATCGAACTTAAAATGATAACTAAATCACTTCATAAAACAAAAAACGCAAAATCTCATTTATATATAGTTAAAACTTAAGGTAGGTCAGGCATTGTTAGCAACTGCATCTCGGATGATTTTCCCACAGCAGCGCCCCAAGGATTGCCCCAAACAAGAACCGCCAATCATTCAAGTCCGTCAGTCAGCGTTCCATCAGGATGCCTCTTCTCTTCTCCGGGGTCGTCGCCGGGTGATTTTAGCTAAAAATGGTCTTGGTTTTGTGCAAAATGCATTTCGCCCCGGCAAATGACGCGTGCCTCTTGTCTGACAGCCATTGTAGTTGCTGGTTTTAGTGGAGCTTCGCTAGCAAGGACCCTCGACTCCTCCACCAGTGGCATTCAAACTGACAGCCGGCAAAACCCTAATTGAAATGGAGCTGAAGAATGAGTTTGCCAGCCAGCCAGAGGCAGAGTTGAGCTCGTGGCACGCGTAATTAGAAAATGAGCAAGGAAATATTTGCGGCAGGAAAAATGAATTTTTTGTTACAAGGCTAAGGAGAGAGACAGAAAGAGCTGATGGATGTCATGTTGGTGGCCTTAATATTGCCTTACCTAATAGATTTATGTGTCAGTTAGTTTATTTTAATCGACTGCTTGATGATCTGTATATCGGACTCATCGTCTCTGACGACTCCTTCGAATATCTCCCACTCGAGGGCACCACGTTCACTCTCTCTCGGTTTTGGAAAGCACTTGATCAACTTTCGACCACCTTTTAGCAAGGTAAAGGCACTGGGATACTCTATAATGACAACTGTGCCCATGAACAAGGCCATGTCCACAATGCGCTGCAGGTAGCGATGGCAATACCATTTCTGAAATTTAAAATTTCATGAATTAGAGGGTTTGTATTTAAAGCAATTGAGAAAACTTACAGGACTCGAGGGTGCCTTGCCATAGATGTCATTCATAAAGCTGGCTGTCACATATTGCATGGTAACGAACTCAGAGAGCTGAAGATTTAATGAAAAATAATATAATTACTTTAAGTTTATGGTAATATTTGCAAGTGATTTAAGTCTTAAGCGAATTTTAAATTGTTAATTCTAAGAAAATATCAATACTCACCGTTTCCATGTGACTCATAACCAGCACCGACTGATTGGCTTGTGAGGCCAAGGCCAGCTGGAAGGATACCATAAGTATATCCTTGATATTGTGATTGGTATAGTTCCAGAATATATTGCTTTGGTCGCCAGCAGCACGAATACAAGTACGTACTTTGGTCAAATCAAAGTTATCGAGGTTCTTGTGAAAATATATTAAAAAAGGATTAAAAATACAAATGGTATTTCGTTGGTAATACTCACCACAGGCACGTTTTTATAACTCTTTCGGCTTGGAACCAAAAACCAAACGGTGTACTCCTTGACTGTAATGTACTCAAAAATCTGGCGGACCTGATCGAATACGTTCAGCAAGAATCTGCGCTCGGAGAGGCGCACAGTTTCGTTCACCTGTAGATATGAGTTGGCCAGGCGGCAGAGCACATCCTCGGGCTCCATGGCCTGGCGATCGAAGAGCTTGATGAAGGTCTCAAAGGGGCCATCGGGCTGCCTAAAAAAAGGGGAATAAAATTATTTATAAAATAAGTATCTTATATAATACCCACTTGAGGCCGCTGTAGGCATCATTGTCGCACTGGATGACCTGCAGCCAGTTGCCAGCGCACTTCTCGTGGAGCAGCTTTAGAAAGTTGAACGAATGCTGGGAGCGCACAAAGAACTCCTTGTGGAAGTGCTCGATGTGCATTTCATCGGTCTCGCCGCCATTGATCTCAACGAAGACGCTATCCAGGGAGGAGTAGATGTCGAAGCGACGTGTAACGGTCACCAGGATGTCTTTAGAAGTGGAGGGTAAACCCCCTCTGCCGGCTCGCCTTGCTTCAGCCGCTTTCTTGGCCTTGCGCTCCTCTCGTTGTTTCTGACGCTCCATGGCCTGCTTGGAAGTGCAGGGTTCCAAGTCCAGATCGCTGTCTGGATCATCCACTACCGGTGGCTCCTGTGGCACCCGTGCTCTCCCATCAGGGCTCGGTGCCAGCCTCTCGAAGGTCAGGGAAACCATTCCCTTGCCCAAAACAAGACTCGGAAGCTTGGCCAAGCTCTCGCCATCCGGATAGGTGAGGGTGCAAAGGAGTAGAATCGCCTGAGCCACTGGAGTTACAGCTGGCGCGTCCGTGGCCAAACCCTTGACCACATTATAGACAATCACGTGGACATTGTCCGATCGCGAGAAATTTACCTCAATGTGGTCACAGCTCAAGCAATTTTTGATTGTCACCTTTGGTTTAATTATTGTTATTTATAAACTTAGCAAACTAAACTAAGAAGAACTCACTGATCTTATATTGATGGTGTGGTCCTTACGGGGCATCGTTCTCTCAGGCATTATTTTAATTTGAATTGCAAACTGCTTGTTTCAACAGAAAAGTACAAAATAAAAGCGTCCTTTATCAATAACGATAGGCAAATACTAACGCGATCGATATTGTTGCAGTGTTGGTAAGCGTGTCACAATAAACGTTACTGTTTAAAAATAAAAAATGAGTCGGAAATAAAATTCCTTTAATAACAAAATGTACAAACATTTCATTTCATTTTATATAATTAAAATAAAAAAGAGCTTAAGCACTACTCTACAGTCCTGGCAAACTTGACCAGTTTTTCTCTTAATTATTAAAATGGGTTTTATTTTATGTTTTAGTTTAAAATTCATGGCCATCCAGGTGATCTCTGTCCACTAATTTGATGGGACTCTAGTGGCTTGGGGAATTAGTAAAGTGACTTTGTATTTAGTCTACGGCTAACTCCCTTTTTTCTATTTTGACCTTCGCCTAACGTAAATTTATGAATCTGCAGAGGAATCAACATTATTATGAGCCAGGGGAAGTGAGCCATTAAATTGGCTCGGCCAGGTCCAAAAACACACAGGACTAGGTGCATAAAATTAGGATTAACGGCTTTCTAAGTGCCATCAAATCCTGTCGTATACTGCCGCATCCTCCCCCCAATTCCCCATGGCAGCCACAGAGCAACAATTAGTCCTCAAACTCACCATAAAGTGCGAGCCAACTTCAAAAAAAAAAAAGCTTAAACATACCCAAAAAAATTGTGATATTCTTTTAATTTTTATGGCAGCGATTTTACGACTCGAAAAAAAGACAAAGAAAGGGAAAACATTTCCTTATCATCATTTATATTTCTCTCTTTTTTTCTGCCAATTTTATGCTTCCTTGAATTTTTAATGATGATTGCCTTTTGATATTGTTTTTTTCTTCTTCTAGGGATTTATGACCTTTGAGGACCACACGTCACGCATTTAATTGCAATTTAATAACTGCGAAATGAGAGCCAAACTTTTGTATTATTTCGTAATGATGATTATGATTTTTTGGTATTTTATAAAGCATTTATAATGCATTTAAATTTAAGCCCAACTATTCGGATATGTGTGGTCGCTGAAGGCTAAAGCTGGAGAAGTGGAGAAGAATTCTCTGGCAGCTCGTAAAGCCAGCGAAATTATGGCAATTTAACGGACGACTGCGATCCAACCCGAATGGCCATGCAATTAGAAGATGCCTTGGGCCCCGTAATTCCCGACTTTGGCCGAAGAAGTTCCTCCTTCAGTCGCAGTAGTCGTTGGGGCTTTATCGTTCGCATAAATTTTGCGCAGATAAAAGCGCGAAAAAAGCGCTGCTTACGTCGCAACGTAGCCCCATGTCCACACATACAACACATTCTTGGGAAAAGCGAGGAAGCGCGAGGGGATTCCCCGCATTGCAATGTCCAGAAATTATAGCAATTTGCTTGTCAAATTGTTGCCGACTTGGGCAATAAATCGTTGGCTTTATGGGGCCGCGAACTGAGTCGTCGTCGTCGTCGGCGAGGAGGTGATCGCGATAGAGTTGTTTTAGGAATAAATTCACCCAAAAAGCCCGGCTGGCGGGCGATCCTCGCGTGGCTCTATTTAGTGGTTCGTATACTTGTAAAATGTGCAATTTTGTCGGCTGGCTTTTACTTAACTCGATCGCTTTTTTGTTGCCCGATTTCGCTAATTTAATGGTGCTTTGCCATCAGGTCCCTGGCCAATTGAATAGTTGAGAGCAGACAAACAGCGTCTTGGGGGCTCCAGATTGATTGGGGGAGCGATTGAAATATTGTTATAGCAACTTACCTGGGCTGTGGGTGGTAATTTGAAATGGTTATGGGTGAAATGATGACAGGTAGTTAGCCTAGAAGGGGCGTAGAAGTTATTTTAAAGGAATGCGCTGGGCAATGTTGTGGAAAAAAGGATAGACTAAGTTTAAAATTTGACTTATCGATCGGTTTCTACTTATGGCTTATCGATATGTGAACCTTATGCAACACTAGAAAATATCATAGACTCGAAATAGATAATTATTAAAACCTAAACAAGATTTTAAAAGTCCATAAGGATCTATAACATCAAATAAGTAAATATGTATAAACCAAGAAAGAATTTTGTCTGTTTAGAATCTGACCAACTTACAACAAGCAAGAATTTCTATTAGTTTTAGTTTTCCAACGTTTCTCTAGCAGCTTTTCCCGAAACGTTTATCCAAAAATGTAGCCATTAGCATTCAGCATCCAAACCAACTAATGTGGATTTGCTAGAACCCCCTTCATTCCCATCCCAGTGGCATTCTATTCCCAATCCAAATTCTGGCCATGCTTCGCATCTGCAATTACGAGCATTTTTATTGTCCCGCCGCTTGGGCCAGCGCTTGCACCTGCTGCTTCAGGTTAGCTACTATTTTCGTATTTTTACAGGGTATCCCAACTCGTTTCAGGTCACAGTCTTGCTTAAGTTGCTTTAAGTTAAATAATATAATATTATTTAATGAAATGTTACCTCTTTCTACAATATTGCATATTATATAAAACTGTTATACTATTTAAAAAGTGTGGCATCTCCAATTTACGATAGTGGTTAATCGATAGGATGCGCATTGCGCAATTGATAAACTGCGATCTCTAGTTCTGTGAAAGTGGCCGCGGCGATCAAGAAATTGTTATTTCACTTTTAAATCTTAAAAAAACATTAAAAATCAAGCAGTAATGCAAATAAAGTGGTGCTAACAATGTATTAAATGTAATAAGTAATTTGTGAAAGTGATAAATGTGTTGATAAACCATGAAAATCTGAAGAAAATCTAAACTGTAAAAAGTGAAGCCGCGATGGATACACATTTTTTCGCCCGACGCTTTCCACGAAAAACCAATTCTTATTGGTAAGTGCGCTTTTGTTTTCCTTAATAAATGCATTTGGAAATGTTTATTAAATTACTCATTAGTATTAAATAAAGTGCAGGGCATTATATAGTCCAAGTCTCAACGATTTTTCGCTTCTGCCAGTAGCTTCAAGTTGCCGAATCTCTCGCTCGGTAATTCGAAATGTTTACGGTACATTTAATTTCATTTGGATTATTACAATATGCTTTAGGAGGCAACAATTTCGACTCGAGCTCCATCTGCTGCTCCCTGCTCCCCGCTTCCCCTCGCTCTACGGCTCCACTCCACTCCACTCCATGCTCCATTTGCCAGGCGGCGGCCGAGAACAATGAGCCATGAAGGAGGAGAGGAAGAGGGTGGGGAGAGGGAGCTGGAACGGAGGGGAAAATCCCACCTTGAATTTTCGGCAGGTGTACGTACGAACGAGTGCCGGGACATATTTCATTGTTGTTGCCAAAGTGTAATTGCGAATTCCAGACAAATGTGAAATTTGAATTTACAAGTTTAACTTTTCTTGTGAAATCATTTGTTGTTTGCCTTGCTTCTGGGGGGTGGGAAGGGGGGTTATTTCCGGCTCCTGCTCCTGCTTGGCTCCTGTTTTGTGTGTGTTTGTTGTATGTGCGACTCAAGTGTGCAGTTGGCAATTCTCGACTTAGTTCATTTGTTCCATTTCAACGCTTGCCAGGCAGCCAGGAGCAAAGGGAGTCTTCCGGGAAGGACCTCTCTTTGGTTCCTACAGGGCCTCCGCATAAACAAATGTACTCGTGTCGCGCTGCTGCTGCTGCTGCTGCTGCTCCTTTCTCTAGTCTCTCTATTCTCAATTCTCCGCCCAGCTTGGCCCCCCTCTTTTTCCGCACTTTTCTTTCCCTTCGATTGTTGTGCCATTTTCGTTTGCCATATTTCCGGCTTGTGGTGCCCTAGGACTGCAAGGATTTAGAGGGTATATTAGTTAGATATAAGACGGGGTAAGAAATCATAAATTCTTTTCAGAAAATATTTACTTTTTGCTTAAATTTTACAAGGATTTTCAGTGCAAAAGTTTTTAAAATAAAAATTTCATAACTTTTATTATACAGAATTATAATACCTCTGATTTCCTGACCTCCAAAGTTAAGCAAACTTAATTTTTCTTTATCTTCTTCATATCTAAGAAAGAAATATGATTTCTACAACATAAATACTCTTTTAATATCATTTAAATACGAATAAGTGTTTAAGAAACTTTTTAAAACAAAACCTTAACATATTATAAATATTCTATTACCAACCTTTAGGTTGGAATCGGTGCCCATTCCTGTTCTTAACTAACAAGGCTCATAAAGACCTTTTAAAGGATTTTTTACTCTTTTATATCTTATTTATATCTTCGAAACCTTTTTTAATAGGTACAGCCAAGTCGAATGACGTGATCCTTAAGTTGCCGCGTTTTTGCATATGGCCTAAGCTTGGCTCCTTCTGTTTTGTGCCTTGAAAAAGGACATATGGCATGTGTTGCGACAAAAGCTGGCTTAGGCTTGGATCCTGCTCCGAGAGCCGGCCGGATCTTGAGTCCCGGAATGTTGCACCTCTCAACCTGCCACAAAACTGCAACGCGTCGCGTCGCGACTGTCGTCCACGGAGAGGCTAGGATATGCGAAATTCGTTGGGATTCGACGATGGTGTGGTGCTCCTTTCCATTTCGCCATTCTTGTTTGGCTTTTGTGCACTTGCCCGGCTTTTTGTTGGCTCTATTTTCTTTCTATTTTTTTGTGCGGATGACGAAGGATGGAGGCCAGGCTTTTGTGCCCGAGCGTTGTGCCGAAAAAGTTGCATTTCACGTCTTGTTGGACTCGGACTTGTTCTCCTTGCTGCAATTCTCCTCATATTTTGTTTCCCACCAAAGTGGTGCGTTCCGGTTTGCCGCATAAAGCACACTGCCACGCCCACAAACCTTCCGAATGCGCCTCCACACACACACACTCACACAAATACAATTAGAGACTTGGTTTGTTGGTTCAACTTGTTTGCTTACATTCAACTTTATTTCACTTCTGCTGCGATGGTTTCTTTCAGCCAGCCACTACACACACTATCCCTCAACCCTTTCCCATATGTGTGTTGCAAAGTTTTTGGCCAACTTGGGCGCTTGCTCCTCCTCCTGCTCGTCCTTGTCGGCATTGTGTTTTCCATGGATGTCGGAAGCGCCTTAACTTAATTCTGACGCTGGATTTCTATGCATCCTCGAACGAACGAGAGAGAGCGTTGGCATTCTCTGTTTGCTTAAATGTTGTATAATTCACTGATTTCTCTGTGGTTTTGTTGCCATTGTTGGATTTTTGTTGATGCTGCTCCTGCTCCTGGAGTTTTGTGTGTTTGTGTGATTACATTACGTATACGTACGTATGCGCAATGTGCGAGAGCAATTGTTCATTTTTTGGGCAAGGAAGTGCTTTTGCAGTGTTGAGTCCTCAAGAAATAGAATAATTAGAGAGATTACAAATGAAAAGCGGTATTCGAGGAAGGTAAGAATGGTTAACTTTATTAATATCATAAAAGACAAGTGGAAAATGTGGCAAGGAATGGGAAAAGTAGATATGTGGACGGTGGGCGCATATATTTTTGTTAGTCAGTAAACATTTACTGTAGCTTGGATATTATATATTTTAATATTAATTATTTTATTCATGCTTTGAGAAAATTAAACAAACAAAATCTGAAATGTATAAACCATACAACAAAAATTACCCTTAAGTTAGCTTTGCCAAAAAATATTTAACCAAAAGTCACTTCATTATTCCCAATAAAAAATAAAAACTGCAATATTTCTTACATTAGGCTTCTGTTCCTTGACCCAAATTATTTTCTGAAGAACCCAAAAACTCCCTCCTCAAACCCCATTTTTGCCCCAGTAAATTGCAATAAAATAACCAAAAATACGCTACCCAAACCAATCGAAATCCCAATTCTGTTTCCAGTCAGCAACCCAACCCATCCTCAGGCTCGTTTTCCTCTCAGTGGAAATCGTAAGGAAACAACTGAACATGGACTGAACATTGTAAATTGTTGTCCGAAAATTTATTGGCAGCACTTATCAGATTCACTCATAAATCTGCAAAAAGCCCGTCTCCAAAGCCGAGCGGCTGCCTCTCTCTTTTCCACTCTTTCAATGCGTGGGCGGAGAGCATCTGTGTGCCAGTGTGAGAGCACTGAGAAAAAAGATTAAATTTACTAACATTACTTTAAATAAAACAAAAACAAAAAAAAAAAAAATAATAATTTTTTTTTTTGCTGATAATAAGGAATTTATTTTAGAAGGTGAATTTCATCATCAGACGAGTCGATTTAGCGAGGTCTTTTCTGTTTATTTGTCCGTTTGTCCGTCAGTCTTTTTGTCCGTTTAAATATTCAGACTTCATAGACTACTAAAAGACATTTATTATAAAAATAGATTTTTTAATTTATCGCCAGACGAGTAGATTTTGTTTTGTCCGTCTGCCCATTTTTTTTTAAATTATCACCAGACGAATTGTCGTATTGTCCATTTTGTCCGTCACATAAGGGACGTCCGTTTGTTGAACATTAACTACGAGAAATCAGTGCCTAAAACAGTATTAAATATAATTCTATATTAAATTAATTTCGTTTATTTATTATCTAGAACAAACTTTATTTAACCAATAATTTTCCCGTGAAAATATTTAATTTTTCTCAGTGCTCCTGTGCGAGGGCGAGTACAGCTGGTGGGTGGCATGTGCGAGGGACATTTATTTGCATGCCTCGCCCGATTTTTGGCCCCTCTCCCTCTCTCTCTCTCGCGCTCTGTCCTGCTCTTGGGGTGCTCCACTTCGGTCGCACAATCCACAAATTAACATGACATTTTTACAAGCCCAAACATGTGTACACATGGGCCCGAAAGTGAACCGAACCACTCGAAATTAATAGCCAGCAAAGCACAGCATCAGCATCGGCCGCTCATTGGATGTGACTGGACATTCGGGGCGGACATTTATGGACACATGGCCGAAAAAGTCAAACAGAGACACAGGGAGGGTAGGAGAAAGAGAGGGGGACTGCCGGCGAATCGAACAGGTTGCCATTTTATGCATCCATAAATTTAATTACTCAAAAGCTTCCCAAAAATGTGGAAAACAAAAAGCCATTAGCTCAGGTGGAAAATATACGGCAGTCAGTTGTCGACCTATGGCAACCCTTCACCATTTTCATTTGGCTATAAACTCCAGCTCAAAGCGACTTTCTTTTTGGGAAACTATTTAAGTGGAAAATATTTGCAATTTTTTATTGTTACAAAAGTATATTAAACTTGAAATATGGTCTTTCGAGAAATATTTCTGTATTTTATAGGTGGATTTGGATTTTTTAAGTACTTAAATTTCTTAATTACTTCATGAAATTAAATTTATATTTCTCTTTAAACCTTATTATCATGCCTCTATTATGATTATTTGAATCTAAAGCCTAACTATCTCTTGTTTCTCTGTTGAAACTTTGATTATCTGGGCCATACGATGTGCATACTCAGTCAAGTTGAAGGTTTTTCATTGACAAACACGGCAGGAGACAGGCGTATTGAGGGGAGAAAGAATCCATGACAAAACATTTGGCCAACGAGTTTTTCATTTTCTTTGTGCCTTTTTTTGGTTCCACTTGAATGAAAATGTGAATGAGAATGAGAATGACGAGAGAACGTTGACGATGATGAAGTTATCAGGGAAAAGTTGGCACAGTTTCAGAAAAGTTGGCCCACATAGAGCACAAAAACACACACAGTACACAGTAAGGATCACAGGAACAGGACTTGGGGGGGAACAGGACTGTCCCCCAGCCCAGACTAACAACAATCAGAAAAGCAGACTGCAAATTCTAAAACAAGGCGCTCAAACTTTGCTCACTGAGCTGCAGACATTTTCGTCGCAATTTAGCTCTCATCCTGCTCCTTGGATCTGCTCCTCTCTCGGTGTTTGTCAATAGCGCAGGAATGGACACATGAACACGGGACCACATGAACCAGTGTCAGCGTGCCAGTGCAAAAACCCCAGAAGTACCACCAGAAATAACAACATCAGAATGAAGAACAGTTGACAAATGCAACAAACAACAACGACAAGTTAAAATTCATGTTCATTTTAGCCACAAGTTTGTGCTTTTCTCGGGTTAAAAACACAACATTGCTCGACGTCAAACCGACTAACACGGAATGTACATAAATGGTAATTGACAGGCCAAAAGAGCTTAAGTATTTTAAAAAGGTTTCAAGTGTTGTGATTTCCCCCTGCTAAAGTAAGGATAAATTTTTGGATTTTAAGTTGAAAGAAAGGGGAATTCTTAAAGTGTTCTCTAAACCATCTGCCTACAGCTGTGACGACATAATGCTCCAAACTGCAAGTAAATTAAGTAATCTCTAAGTATGTCTTAATAATTATTAAAACGCAATCCCAATAATCTGAAAAAAATAAGTTGTTGGCCCAATTTATTGTCTATTTTAAACACAAACATGGAGGATAAATAAAAAAGTATATGTAAGCAATTGCCATGAATTTCAATTATTCAAATTGCGGTCTAAAGAACAAAAGAACACACAGCTTGTTGGCAGCCTTCTCAGGCAACTCACCAATTCCTTTCAAAACAAAACATTTTCGTTATGTAAAAGTGGCCAGCATATTTTACCGGCTGATATCTGCAGATGGAAAGTGTTTCTGGCACCTCACCTGGCTGACTAGATGACTGACTGACTGACTTCCGTTCTGTTTCGTTCCGTTTTCTAGACAATAATATGACGCATGTATGTTGCAGTTTTGCTGCGCCCCGAAAAACAATAATAAAATGGCTATAATAAATTTCTGTTCTGCAAAATATTTCCAGGAATTTTCGGGGATGCATTGTAGTATGCCAGTCGAGTCCAGTCTTTCAAGCGGAAATTGCACATTTTGCAGAAAAACGCTCTCCCCGAAGGGGGCATGAGATGTGTGGAGTATAAAAGGAATTAGGAATGCAATTTGAGGTTATGTTAGCAATGTGCAACCGGGCTGACTGTACCAACCCAACAACAACATAGGATTGCACTACAAGAAAAGGGTTTTCCCTTTTTTTAAGTAGAGAAATGAAGATTATGATATAACCAGTTGGGAATTATAAGAACCGCTTATGCATGTTTTTATTTTATTTGGAAACAAATCATGATTATGCATGATAAATTTTGACTTCTTTAGATAATTGGGAAATGCAAAGCCTTTTTATTTTCCCATTTCAAAGATATTCCTTTAGAATGATTTCCCTTGAATTAATTAATTTAATTAAAATTTTTTTCGAGTGCACCCAGCTCATGCTGACCACATCTGTATGCGCATTTGTTTAGATGAGAGAGACTTTGTATGTGTGTGTGTGTCAGTTAGACAAACAGACAGTTGGACTGACACTTGGACAGATGTTGGGATACGTACAGAGAGTCTGGAAGTTGGGCTCTAGCAACGGCCTGACAGCTGGACCCCAGGAACGAACCCGCCATTGCTCCTCCATCCATCCAACGCCCCTCCGGAAAACCCTTGCCCAGATATTAATAGACGAAATTTGAGTATTGCTTCCGTCATGAATAAAATTTCTGCATCCCGAGGGGCCGAGGGAGGAGCTGTGTTGCATTGCACATCGAGGACGATGTATAGTAAGGTTCCCCCAGAAAAACTTTTGACAATCCCTCCCCGGGCTCCGTTGCGGAATAACTTCTCATCCAGAGTTTTTGGGCCACTCGCATTGTCCTTACCGGGGCAGAGTGAGAGTCGTCGTCTCCACCATGGCCGAAAAACTTTTCAAATTGTCCATTCAACGTCCATTCAGCTGTCCGTTTCTGTGGCTTCTCGTACTCCTCGTTTTCGTTTTTTACTTTACTTTTCTTTTAATTTTAATGATGCCCTCGGAAAAATGTAAAACGCTTGCGAGAAACAATTTCTGGTATGTGCATTCTATGGTCTCGCATTGGGAATTCTTTGGTCTGTATGGGAGGAGATGATTGCCCTGCTAGGAATTGGTTTGCCTTGGAAATTTACTGGTGTTTTGTCAGGAGAAAATGAGAGGTAAAAGTAGTGTCAATAAAAATAATAATCAGAAGTCGCATGCGGATTCGAGTCTGGAATCTTATTTCACTAGTTTTTCCTGCAATGTACAAGCATACTACAAAGTTTCTTTTCAGTTGCTCTCCTTCGCAAATTCGCTCCCATTTTTGCTTTACTTTTGTCACTCCTTTTATTTGCCACAAAATCTCCCGCAAGAACTGCAATTCAATCGATATAAAATATATTTGATTTAATCAATCAGAAAAGCAAGTTCCGATTGAGCCACAAATCCTTACACCTAATCACCCAAGCAAATAAAGTCAAAAATGCTAAAAAAAATTGAAAGAAACGCAGCGAAATGAACTGCAAAGAGGAAAAACCGCAAAATGAAATGCGGTAACAGGCAAAACTTTGCTGAATCAACTACTAAAAGATTTATGGTATCAAAATAGTGCCACATAAAATATTCACACCTTGGCCCCGGCTGCCAGAATCTAACGACTTTGGAGGGATCGGGATGGGGAATGGGGATAACCCAACCGACCGACCGACCAACCAACCAACTGATGCCTTTGGCCCGATAAAGCCATTGTTTATACTCCGCACAGCGTCGGACCGGCTGTATGTGTGTGGATTGCATTTTGGCCATAAGTTGGCAACATTTTTTATGCGTTCATCATGCGGTCAGCATAAATTTTTCATCGCCGCTTTTCCTTCGTTCAATTTTCTTTTTCCTTCCCTACCAACATGTTGCCAATTTTGATGTCTGATGGCCATAAATCAAACCGCTTAAAGTCGCCAGCACAAAAAATAAAAGCAATACCGAATTAAGTTGGCCAAAACAAATAGGCCATATTTATTCCAAACACCAATGTGTTGATCGTGTGTCATTGAGTTCGTGTATGTCTGTGAGGGGTATTTGCTTGCGTAGGGGAAGAATACTTGAAACAAAACTCGTGCTTAACGCGGACATCTGTAAAAATTAATCAATTAACGCGCACATCTGCCCCGTTCCTGGGGCTCCATCATCGCCAATGGGGGACCTTGCTAGACGATTTTCCTGCAAAGGGATATGTCTTAAGTAAAGATTCTATAATAATCCAAGTTAGCGATGAAAACTCACCACAATTGAATGAATTATTCCCCTTGCTGAACTTCGTTGGTTCGCTCATAGATGGCGTGCTGTGGGTTTAAGGATTGCTGGTGAGGCTTAATATTAGGAGACGCTAAACCTCGCCGAGATCTACTTACTTCAGCCCGTTGCGCAACTCCCGATAGTGGATGCCAGCGGGCTGTATGTCGTAGACGGACTTCATCCGATTTCCCTGCTGCTGCTGCTGCTGGGCATGATTATGGTGCTGCTGCTGCTGCGGCTGGTTGTACTGCATCTGCGGTTGCTGCTGCTGCTGTTGCTGCATGGGCTGGCTGAACGACCACTGGTTAGGATTGGTGTTCCATCCGCCACCGCTGCTGGGCGACGACGGACCGCCGCCTGTAAGGCGTCCCTGAGGCATATGCGTGTTGGAACCGGAATCACCGTACTGCTGCATGGGCTGCATCTGCCCCATCGACGGCATCTGTCCCATCGCGGACATGGACTGCAGGTCAGGTATGACGGCATTGATCCCGGGCGCATCGATGGATCCCATCGTATTGCCCATGGGCACCATGGTCATGCTACTGAGCGGCGCCATCGCTCCGATTGGCAGCTGTGTGGACATTGTGGACATGGGCGTCATGCCGCCGTTACCTCCGCCGGACATCATGTTCAGCGGCATGCTCTGCATCGGATACGGGGACATCGTCGGAATGCCCTGCATCGGAAGGTTCATTTGGGGCTGGTTGAGCGGCGACACAGACATGGGCTGACCCTGTCCCAATCCGGGATTCATGTTCATCGGGTACTGGGGGCCGCCCTTCACCTTGAGGGGAGTACGAAGATGATGTTAGTGGTCTATGGTAGTTACCTTCTTGAACAATTTCTACCTTTGAATCGGCATACATGCCGTAATCATTTTCATAGGGCACCGAGAAAAAATTCATCTCTTAGGGAAATCTCTTCATACACCGAAAAAAAATAAATATATACAGAAAAAGTTTTCAGCACAACAATTTTTCACTATAAATTTCAATTTTCACAGAAAATTTTTGATTTTTTTTTGTTTTTTTTAAGAAGAGCTCTGGATGTTACGAGAACCAAATTACGAATGAGAAATATAAAAAGGCTAGATCCCAAAGTTTACAGTCGAGTGACATTTCCGTGGCAGGGCATACTTTGATCTTGAAATTTTGTGTTTTTGGAAATCAGATCGATTGGAATTCAACTCAAACCCAATAACCTAGAATTATTTGGCTCTCGCTTTTTAGAGTATACAGAAAAAGGCTAAGAAGAACTTTCTCTTCTAATCGTTTCTCTGTGATTGTAATTTTGTAATTTTATTTCGGAGAGAAAAAATGAGAAACGTTCGCTACTAAAAAGAATCTCCCTCGTTCGCTATTGTAGTTAGATATTAAACGAGAGAGCGTAAGCGAGGGAGAGATACACCGCAAGAGAGCGAAATATACTTTTATTCGGGGAGAAACTATGTGATTCTTCCTAAAAATTAAAGTTTATTTGGTCCTCTATTTATTGTGAAATAATTATGACAATTATGAAAGAAAGAAATCTTTCCCCTCTCCAACATTTTATTTATAGTAAGTAGCTCTTGAGAATAGGGATTATTTTAGCAGCTCAAACTAGTTGCTTTGCGTCCCCGTGGGCATATCGTGATCAGCTAGCTATGTGGCCACCACGCCCTCAGCTAAAGCCACCAAGGATGTGTCCAGGACAATTAATTTTCGCCCCGGCTTGTCAGCTTATTGTTTATCTACATAAATACGGGAGAGAGAGCACGACGAAGAGAAACGGCTGCCCGTGAGCTGGCGTGTCATTTATTCTGTCTGTGCCTTCCCGTGCTCTGCTCCTTTCTTGCCCGGCCTTGCCGTGCCTTGCCATGACTTTCGATATCCTTCGTGGTGGTGCAGTTGCCACACCATTTATGCCATTAAGTCATTAGCTTTGTTTAACAAATAACAAACTGTCAATGAGTTGATTAACGATGTTTTTCGCATGAACTGCAATTAGCCGACGCCGTCGCCGTGGACGCTCGCTGCCCGCCGCCATCCGAGTTGTTCCCTCTGACAAATGGGTGTGATTTCGCTCCCAGCGGTGTTCCGTTTGGATGGTGCACTGGATGGCCTGGCCGGATGGCCGGATGGTTTGCTGGATAGATGGGCGGTGGGTGACAAGCACTCGTTATTGATGCGCCCCCAAGTTGCCGTCACTTGGCGGCAATAATTGTGTATTGTACTCCAAGTCAACGGCAATAGACATAGGCATGGAGTAGCAGTCACACTCATCACAGTCACACTTATCCTGGCTCGTAGGGATGGCTAACTAGGCTATTTTATAGCCAAGAAATATATAAAGTTATGTATAGGAAGAGATGGGATTTATTATTCAAAACTTGTTCTTTATTACATGCTTAATGAAAACTAATAGGTTTTTGTTCTTTATATAATAACTGAAGCTTTGGAATTACCTGATATATAATGTTTACTTTATAATAAGCGAAGGCAATTACATTCCGTTGACAAGTGTCATGTCAGCCATTAGCATTGGCATCTCCTCTCGGAAGCTACACGTCCTTAGCTCCCATTTACTATCCCATTTCAGCCTGTTCCTGCCGTCGACGTGACGCGCTTCATCACTCATTCACTCATTCGCTCGCTCCCCAGTTACCCACTTAGTCAGTGCTCACTCCACTCTGGCCACTCCAGCTCAACGCGGAGGACTGCTGGCGCCCCGGCTCATTGCGATCCCATGCACTTGTGTCTCCCTCTGCAGGAGCGGAGTGAGAGGCCGTTGAAAGGGGACTCTTAATAAAGGTATCAGATCCTATTAAGGTGGGTTTTAATAGTAATTAGAACTAGATGAAGTTTATTAAAATATATATATTCAAAAGATGTAAATATTATAAGAAGGAAATGTAAATTTTGACTGATTTCCTTGATGGATAATCAATGTAGAAATAATTGTACCTTCTTCATAATTGCTGTAAAAAAACTCCTCAAAACCCACCTGAATCCGCTCCTGTTGCTCCTCTATTTACACTGTAATTATTATGCAAAATGCAATTGACTCCATTATTTACGATATTGTTAAAGTTCGTGAGCAGAGTGCTAAATGGGGTGAACTTTCAATATATTTACACGGCTAATATTCTATGTATATATATATATTAATGTATACATTTCTATGTGTATTTTTGTAATTCGCCAACACACACAAACACACACAATATATATTAAATAGGTTTGTGTGCGTGCGGTCGCTAATTGCCTTTGCCTGAAAGTTAATTACGGCAAAATTTGAAATTTTCAAAATTGGACTTGTCAAAAACATTTTGACATTTCCCCTCAGACAACCCCCGACACCCGGACACCCCGCCAGCAGCGGCAGGAAATTAGTTTTACAAACTTTTGCGTTTTGTGCATTTCGCACTGACTTCTAAACCAAAAAGTTGGCATTCATTGTTGGGCTTCGACACAGCGCTCATTATGCGGCATAATAATGCCGACTATTAGCCCTCGAAAATATCAAACAAATACTATATATAAATAAATGAGGAAATGCCAAATGCCAAATGCTAAATGCCATTCATCAAATGGAAATGATAGAGTGTCGAGTGTCCATTTGCATTACTTGCAAACATTTTGCCAATTGCCAGGCCTAATTAAGTGCCATGGATGCGTGGTAATGAGCAGCGAGTGTGTCCCGTGTCGAGTGTCGCAAAAAAAGTTGCATTAAAATTGCAAGCAAAAATAATTGTGAAATTAGCTGGAGAGGAAATGTCATCATCATTTTGTGAAAATTTCAAATTTGATTTGATTTTTCGACGGTGTCATGTCCTCGTGTTGAGTGGGAAATTAAAATGTTTGTTTTTAGTGGGTTTGTGTTGATGAAAAGTAAATAGAATCATAGAATCAACAGTAATTTGTGTAACACTTAACTTACCTACAGACATTATTAGCTTAACACCTTGTCTGAGCGCTATGCATCTTAAGTTACAAAGTCTTTTGCCTTACCTTTGTTCAACATTTAAGTCAGTGGAGTTTTGCATTGTAAAAAAATAGCGAGACAAGCTGCTTGGCTCATTATAGCGAAGCTACAAGAAAGTGCGCTGCTCTGGATAAACTTTGCGAGCCGGATTCCTGCTCATTACTCATTAGACATGCACGACGGGGCCAAAAGTCTTTGATTTAACACCTAAAAGTGGAGCCAGGAGCCAGGAGCGTGAGCCTGAAGCCGGGTGAGAGCAGCAACAAAGGCCTCATTAATTAGGAATGTTAAGATGATGAAAACTAATCTGCTAAAAGCACTCTCTCCCTGCATTCCCATCTGCATTGGGTGGAGTCATTTGTCTGCCAGGATCAACGGTAGGAAGGAACGAAGGTGGCTGGGTGGGGAAGGGGTGTGGCTTCGGAGGCGTCATTGTTTGGCACCGGTTCACATGCGCTTAATGCACTTGGAAGCCATGGCTTCACCTTCGACAATGTTGCTGGATAAGCGCACAGACGCTGGCAAAACAACTGGCAACACAAGGCAACAAACTAACCCAGCCAGCGCACCCGAGGCACAAGGACCCAGGACCCTGCGAAAGCAAAGGATACGACCGTCCGATGAGGACGTCAAGCTGAAATCTGTGCAAATCACAAAATTGGAAAAATCGAGGAGCAACACTCTGAAGGCGAAGGGAGAGCCATGCGGCTGCACAGCCAGCTAAATGCCAAGCCAAGTAGAAGCCGGAATCAGAATCGAGTCCTCCATTAGAGTTGGCCATAAAATAAGCAACTTGTATCGGTATCGGCTGCACCACCGCCACTGGCCTCAAATCGCTTTCCTCAGTTTTTTGCACATGGAGAAAAATGTGGGATTTTGTAATGTGAAATTGTGAAATAGATGACTTGAAGAAATATAAGGAAGTAAGGAATTTGTATAAATTTTATACTTGATGTGCTAATATTGTTTTTGTTAAAGAATGTTGATGTCATATTTAAAGAAATTCACAATCTCTGGAATGTGAAAGGATCTTATTTCACTAGAAATATGAGTAAGTAAGATATTCGTTATTTTATGCAAGAAAATAAATATTAATATTCCTAAATTCTTTCTTCTAGCTCAAAATAACACTTTCCTTGTAGGTGTAAAACCCAACATTTTTGCTCAGTGCACTCGTAAGCTCATGATGCCCCAATGCATGACGCTTGGCTGAGTGCAAATTCAATTAACTTGTTACAACACAAGCTCAGGATCAGCTTTGGCATCAGCATCTGCCCAGACGGGATTGGGATTTGTATCTACTGCTGCTGCTACTGCTGCTGCTGCTGCTGCTGCTGCTGCTGCTGCTGAGCCTGTGCCCGGATGATACTCAACTGTACTTTTGCTGCACTTTGGTCCACGGTCGCCAGTCCGAAGTCCACATCCCTCGCTGAACTTTTGTTGATTCTATTTCGAATTTTAATTCCAATCAAATTGCTTCTTGCGGTGCGCGCTCAAACAAACATTTATTTGATTTTCGGGCCGCCCAACGGAAAATGCATTTTTCCTCATTCAATTAATAAAAGATTCCTTCGAATCCGAATCCGAATCCCGATACTGAAGGCAAACATGCATAACCAATTGACATTTACATTGGCCCAGAAACACGACGACGACACGACAAATAGAGATGGAAATTCGCCGGGGAAAGTCATGAATTTCTTAGCAGTTTTCTTGAATGGAAATTAATAATCAAATGTCAATTACTCAATGGATTAGCAGCAACAACCGGAGGAGTAGAGTAAATAGATGCTGGGAAAACACGGATCTCAGCCAAGAACATGTTTGTTTTTGTGAGAGAAAAAGCAGGGAAAGCTTAGACAGTGATTTGAATGGGGATTATCGAGTTGATAGCTTTAAATATTTAAAAAACTGAAAAGAAAACAAGTAAATGCACTCAATATGCAAGGTTTCTTCCTATTTTTTCGATTAAATCGTTTCAGGTTTTGCCTTAAATTACATTTTCTGACAAGAGTCGCCGCCGGGTAAAAAATATTCCAGTTTTTTCCACCATTTTCCGAGAGAACCTTAAAATATATATTTCGCCTTCGTGGTCCATAATTTATGGCCTGTCCCAATGCCCGCTTCCATTATGAATTCATTAGCACCTGAGGGCTACGCAAAACGCCCGAAAAAAGGGGAATTTAAAAACAGAAGTCAGTTGACGATTCCACCAACACCAAAAAAAAAGGCACAGAAAAAAAGGTCTCAAAAGCACAAAGAGCACAAAGTTCAGCGGGGTGTTACGGCCAATGTCAATAGGTTGAAAATGAAGGCATGAAAATGCCAAGGGAAAGTAAGCGAGAAAAAATAGAACAAAGTTCGCAGAACTTGTGACTCTTTAAGGCGGCCTGAAGCCCAGTCTGATCCTGGGAATTTCCATCAAATAAACTGTTATTTGCATATCAGGAGTCACTCCAACAGAGTGGCTCTGAATGTCCGAAACTGAGACTGATTTGCTGCACAAATGATGCGATCCGTGTGGAACGTGCTCCGCCGTTTTCAATGGTTGCCGCCACTTTGGCTCAAACCGATGCACGTTCTCCTCCAAGCTCGGGCAGTCCCAGCTGGCTGGATGCATTCGCAATTAGATGGGAAAGCTGGGAGAGTGTGCGGTCGTCTCTCAAGGATTTGCCGAGATTTTGCGGCGCTAAACAGCTAAATGGCCGTGACAGCTGCAATCGATGTGAAGCTGGGCCTGGACTCCGGCCAAACCAAACCAAACCAAGCCGGCAATTTCTTTTTTCTGCGACATTTTATGACGTCTGCCTCAATCTCTCTCTCTCTTGTATCCTTGTCCGCATCCTTGGCCCGTCCGGTCGGTTGGTGTCACCTTTAAGGCGTTGCCAGCAAATCAACGTCACGTCCGCCGATCCAAGACGTCCATAAAAAATGTCTCCGTGTCTGGTTCGCTTTTCCATTCTCAATTCTCCATTTCTGTGTCCGCACGAGTTGAGGAATAGTTTTGCTGACTGCTGCAGAAGTAGCCAACCCGAGTTACCCTTTTCCCCCCTCCATGTGTGTGTATGTTCAGGTTCAGCTACGTGCCTTGATCTGCTGCTCACACACACAAGTTCGCCAGAGAGCTGCAGGCAAGGTCACCGGGGGTCACTAAATTGGGAGGAGGGGGGTGGTGTGTGCTCCTGTGTGTAGCTTGTGAGTCAGTTTATTTGTCGCAGTTGACAAATTGATATGAATTGGTTGAGAAATCTGTTGCAGAGGCAAGCGATTCTTGGCCAATAATCTAAATGTCAAGTGTTTATCGATAAAAATCGATCTAAATAATCGATGAAGTCAAAGATTCGGGGATTTAAGTACTTCAAAATATCTTCTATTGGGAAAAATAAAGAAAGAACTTGTGGCATTACAAATTTCAAATGATTTAAATTTATTCAGAAATATTATCGATAAACTTTAACAAAATCAATTTGTAATGAATTTTTATCATAGACATCTTCTCCTCATTAATTGATATAAAGTTCTTGAAAAGTCTCGGATAGATCTTGATAGATTTAATACAATTTAAAGATTTGGATAATTATACAATCGGTCACACTCAACTGTAGCTTTCCTATTTTTCCTTATAACACCCTTTCCGTAACCTTTCCGACTTAATTACCTTTTACATTCTGGTGAACGAAGCCTTACCTTTCAGCACTTGAAATGTCAAAAGTTCACTGCATTTCCGGCTGAACTTTAAGCTGGTAAAAGGTTTTATATCTCTCTTTTTCCTAGTTGTATCGATTATCGGCTGAGGGAAGAGAAATCGTCGGCACATTCAATAAGTCAGAGTTCGACATTTGTCATGTATTTGGAGCCGGTACACTTCCCCTTGTCGTTGCATCTTTAAGTCCACGTGTCCATCCATTGCTATGTGCATCCACCACGCACATAGCTTCCTCCATACCTTTGATTTCGATGTGTAGGCCCCCATTTGCAGCACCGTTGCCGGTGCTGAGTGTTCGTTGGTTTGTTTCACTTCAATCAGTTGTCGGTTGACTGCTTTCGTTAAGTGCCATCTTTGCATGTGTCCATTGGGTCCGGTGGTCCGGCTCTGGGTCTGAATCCGAGTCCGAGTCCCTTTTGGCCCCCTTAACCCCCATCGTTGTTGCTCGTCCGACACGCAATGCAGAACCTCGCCTCGCATCCCTATGGCCACATTGCAAATTATTTGGGTCTGTCACAGCCGTGATTTGGACTTTTGATTACTTGATTACGTTTGCAATGCGTTTCCTCTCGCTCGCTCGCTCGGTCTGTCTCTCTGTCTGTCTGTCTGTCTGTGGCACTGGTCGTTGGACACTTGCTGAATCTTTCCGTTTGGCCATCTGGTGCCAGGCCCCATACCCGGGTGCATGGGGAGAAAAATAAGAATAATACTTTGGCAATTTACGATATATTTTAAATGAAATTTCGATATTTTAATCGATATTTTCGATAATTCCATTTTTATATTCATTTTAGTTAAAAAAACTGTTTTTAAAAACATTCATTCTATATAAAATTCTTATAATTTTGTTATCGATTATTGGAAGAGGATACCGATAATAAATTTTTTAACAAATATTGTAAAGTTTTTAAAACACACTAATGTTTTACTCTGTTACTCTTTAATAAAGTATTTGTGATTGCAAATAAAGCATTGCCTTATTCTAGGCACATTTTCAATGGATTTTAAATCTCCATAACTCAAATTTATAAAACACACGTTTTTCTCTAAGTGCACAAAACCACCGACAAACGCCATCATCGGATGCGGGCTGCCTGCCTGGCTCTCGCTCGTCAATGATTTAAATGGAGGTCAAGTGGAGTTCTCTTGATTGACGCAGCACATTGAACGTTTCTCACTGGCATGGTACATCCTCATCCTCCGCCCGCGTTCTCTCCTTCTCCTCCCGCTGCCCTCTGTCGAGTCAATCTTTTAGCCAAAATGTAATTTGCACATTGATTACATGAAGAGAAAATGAGTTACGCTGCAATTTAGTGCCGCAAATGAAGTGAAACCGATCGGCAATTTGTTGATAGTTTTGTCCCCAGCTGCGTCACAGATTACAATTGTGGTGGGTTTGGGTTGCAGCCTGGAACGTGGAGCTTTGAACTTGGTCTGAGATGATTGGTTACTCCAATGAGTCATCTTGTCTTGAAAACAAGTGCATTGAGTTGGTCTTGTTGGGAAGATGAAATAAGGTTTAGAGATTTATTAGTTCTTAATGAATGAAAAGCTTGTGGGTTAAATCAAAAACCATAAAATAACAAGATGCTTAAAGCAAGAATTCCGATTTCTGCCCTCATAACCATTATGCATCTTAAAAGAGAGTATATCTCTTTGATTAATCCCTCAAAAATCTGCTTCCGACCTGCCCCAACATTCCCGCCTAAAGTGTTAACTCTTTGCAAAATATTTTGTTGAAAAGATACCGCCAAGCAGACAGTTTGCTTGGCCAACTTATAATATACAACCAGCCAGGCACGTTGGGCTTTAACCAAACAGAAAGCCGCTTAATTGCCGGCCATTTGACCGGCGGCCATGTTCACTCCTCTGCCGGCCCATTATCGTGTATAAATCAGTCAACACCCAGTCGCTCAATTTTCAACACTTGACTATTAAAAACTTTGGCGAATTTATTAAAGGTGGCGGGGAAGGTGAGCCGCAGGCGCCAGTTGCCTCCACTACGCGGGGTGGAGTTAATTGCTCGCTTCCATGTTGTTTATACTTGGTATTTTAAAGAAAATAATTCATAAATTAATTTGGACATGAGCGAAAATATGAGCAACAAGACACAACAAAAAAAATGTACCTGAAATATTTCGCTGGCGCTCTGCGGAGAAAACGTTTTATGAAAAATCACCTCATAAATTTGCGCAGCTACGTGAACAGCGGCAATTATGATCGGGTTTGTTTATTTTTTTCACTTTACGTGACCAGGTCGCAGAATCAACATCAACCTTTATTTACTCAACAATTTGGCAAGAAACAACAACAACAATAACAACGACAACCTTTTTGTTAACAACTTATCAAAAATTATGTCAAAATTGCAGCGCCAAAAGAGCTGCTGGCTGGCTGGCTGCTTGGCTCCATGGGTTAAGGTTAACCCCACCGTTGCCGCTGATTGGCATTCAAGCACTTCATTACAGCAATTGCCCCATTGAAGCCCAGCTCCCAGTGCGAGGAATTGAAATTTCACGCAAGTTGAGCACACAAGAAGGAGCTCCTGGCATCAAGTGTATATGGTGTGTGTGTGTGTGTATGTGGTGTGTGTGGAGTTAAAAAGGGAAACTGGCGGCGAGGTGGTGGGGCCACAGAAGGGTTTAACGGAAAAAAGGGGGTGTGGCAGCAGAAGAAAAGGGAGTGCAACACATACAAAGCAATTTAAATGTCGGCCATCGCCTGAGTACTCCCTTCAGTCTGCACATAAAGAAATTATTGGAATTAAAATTCAGAATATGATACAAACTTTAAAATTTTTAGAGAAAAGCTGCCAGTAGGAAAAATGTAATCTTAACATTGTTGATCACTTACAATGAGAAAGTTTTGTACAAAGTAAAATCATCAAAGATTAGGTTAGGTTAGGTTTCTGCTTCAATACCACCTAAAAGGTTGCTGTTTTACTTTAAAGTATAAAGATCTTTTTCATTTTATTTAATTCATTATTATTTATTTATATTTTTTTCACAGTGTCCTGGGCTGTTGGACATGCTCCCGTTTTTTGTATTGTTGACCGCTGAGTGATGCAGGTTCCCTTTTCCGAAACCCTTTTTATTCAGCTTGTTTGGGGCTTGGGGCTCCTCGCTCGCGTTTTTCGCGCCGCGCAAGCCGATAATTTATTAAAGGCGATTATTATGGCCTGGTTCGAACGAGTTTGCACTCGTCTGGGAACTGAGAATGGAACTGGGAATGGAAAGGGAAAATGGAAAAGGAAGAGGAAAAAGGGGGGTCCCGACCTGCGTGTTGTGGTAATTTACTGCCCGCGGGAAGGGGGGCGGGTTGGCCCTAAGAGGGGCTTAAGAGCAGGAGATCCCTATAGCGATCCCTGGCCGTGTTGTACTTTGAGGTATTTACATATGAAATGTGTTAAATTGAGCTCTTTTTTAGCGCAAGTTTGTTTTAGCGAACAAATTGCTGGCGAGGCGTAGAGTAGTACCCTCGCTCTTGCCCTCTTCCTTCGCGGAATTATAGTTTCAACATTCCGGCAACTCAGACCGGCGGGGCCCTCACATAATCGGCCGACGATTTGATTAAAAAATCGCACAATCATCGCATGAAGGACCAGTCCGGGTTGTGCGGGCCACAAAGGCACCCCAAGGGTCCCTCAATGACGATGACGTCGACGGTCGGCGATGCTTGTGGTGGTGCTTGGGCTCCTTCAAACTAATGAAAAATTTGCATATCGCCTCCCAAAAGTGGAAAGTTTGTTTTGTTTGCCGACAGTCAAGGGGGCGTGGCATCGTAAAGTGCATTCAACTGGGCGAAACAAAAATTTTTTTTTTAAACAGCACATTTGTGGCGCCGCCTCGCTGTTGGTTTTTGTTTGGCACTTTGTGGTGCAAATTTTAATTGCTTTTATTTGAAATTAGAATTTAAGAGAGACGGAAATTCAGTATATGAATAATTAAAGAAAACTATTAAAAATATTAGTTTGCGATTTGAAATCTCTCTTTTTTCATGCTTAAAAGTATGCAAAAGATTTTCAAGTAATACAGAGATATTTATGAAAATGGAAATAAAATGTGTTGTACAAATTTAACAGACTTTAAACCTGCTTTTCCATATATTGCCTGATAATTTTACAAATCTCTTAAAGAAATAAACCTAAAACTATCAAATAAATTCAAATAACTATCCATAATTCTCTCAAATCCTAAAACTAACCCTAAACGTTAATGGATGAACAATAAATGTTGCCAAAACTTTTTTTGGCAACCCCATTAAAAGGACTTAAGTAAGACACTCAAATCAGAATTGACAGCGCAATCAAATCTACGATCCTTTACCAGTTCCTCCTCCTCCTTCTCCAGCTTCTCCCAGTTGATTTGGCCAATGGTCCGGGGGATTCCCTAGCTCCCTTTCGGTCACGGAGCCTACTTTTTATGGGCCGCAAAACCTTACGCAAAGCTTCCGTTCGCCCATCCCTTTCGGGTCTCCCCAAGGAAATGTCCAATTTGACAGCCGAGACGCCCAAATTGAAGACATGTGCTGAATTTTATGGCTTTTAAATAAGAAACCATAAAAGACAACAAAACAAAGGGACAGGGAAAGGGCAGTTGGACACGGAAAAGGAGCAAAAAGGAGTCAACAAACCGGAAATTGTCAAAGGAATCAAACTAAACTGAAAGCGAAAACATTTGTATATTATATACGTCAGCGTGTACATATATATATATTTAAAAATAGAATGATACAATTTTATGCGCATTTCGGGCAACGAAATGGAAAGTCCTTTGAGAGGGAAACAGGAATGTTGCAACAGGGAGAGAAATTAAGTACTTATTTAATTTATTGAAAATATTTAAAAAAGCTTAAATAAAGGTTTGAAAATCTATTAAAATGCAATGATATATTTGATACATTAAACTTTATGATTTTGTATTTCTAGTCTCATATTAATTTAATATTTACTACGACTTCTGTGGCAGTGTCGCTTATGAATTTTTTTAAACATTAAAATATTAAAGACACCCAGCATTTCTTTCTGTGCAGATCTTGAGCACTCTATAATGAATGAACACTGTTCCAGGGCGACGCCTTCCTCTGCCTTGGTTCAAATTACAAGAGCCGCCGGCCATGGCGTTGGCGATGGCTTACTTCGTTAACTTTGGCCACAAGGGACTTCGGAGGCGGAGGCGGAAAAGGGTGTCAGGGGTCAGCGCGAAATGGTAATGAAAACAAACGAAACGAGACAAAAATGAAACGCATCTCGCCCCCCTAGAAAATTTCCCAGCCAGAGTAACCGACCAGCAAATGCTATTTACACATCACAAAAAAAAAAGAAGAGAGATGGAAAAACGAACCCAGGCAAAGGCGACAATGAAACGAATTCATGATTCTGGCAAGTTAAACGCTGCTGCCAGTGATAATGACAAGACTGCAGAGAGGGAGAGGGGAAAATACTACAAAAAAAAGGAAAATATAACGAAGAAGGAAAACTACAGAGACAGAGACAGAGACAGTGAAAAGCCAACAGTTGGTAGTAAAAGCATTTAGATTTCACTTAAGAGAAACTAAAAATGCAAAACGAATGCCAGGCAGCCCGCACACCCGCACAAAGCGATGATGATGGAAGGAAATGAAAAAGCTAAAGGTGTAAGAAAATCGAGGCGGAAAATGGGTGAAAAACCACAGTCAAATGATGGGTAGCAAGTGCTTTGGGTATAAACTAGGGAAAAACTAGATAGAGAATGTTAAAAGCTTTGCAATCTTTCTCTTAATTGCGGGGTGAGCTATGAAAATTGGGAGGGGGTGCCCGCGTCATGGGTAGCCACCTGAATTTTCCGCAGCAGTCCCTCAATTAAGTGGAAAGCTACAAAAGGAAAAACGCAATGCCTGGGAAGAAAGAGTAAGAGAGCAAAAGTTAAATGATTTAAAGTGTTAAGGGTGTCCAGGAACCAGAAGAAAATCACGAAATTAACTTCGATTGCAGCTGACAGAGGTAAAAGCATTTGTTGTTGTTGTCCCCTTTATTTTTGCCCTTTTCCGTTCCATTTCCTGTTGCTCTCTTTCTTTCCGGAGGAAAAGCCTCTTATCGAAAGCCCAGTTCATTCCCTCCACTTATCCATCGATATAACCGATAATTGTTTGGTCTAAGCCAGGCACAAATCACTGAGATTTACCATGGCCCCGAAAAGAGTGTGTGTGTTGTGTCCATCTGATGAAGCGTGTCTTAAATGCTATTCGATATACAGTTGGACTTCTTGAAGTTAAACTTATTTGCCTAATTTAAATCGCCTAACTAATAAAATAACATTTAATTAGAAATTAAATTACTTAAAAACATGCCTAAAAGTATGCTCCAAAAATAACCTAACTTACTTTCAAGAGCTTATGCTGTAGAAATCGTATTAAATTAATATATTATTATTATTACAATACAAATATTACAGTCACTGAAATTAGAACCTAAATTAATACTTAAATTAGTGTAATAAAACTAGGTTCCTTGATTAATGTAAAATGTAGCATAGCATACTTTTTAGCACTTTTTTTTTGTTAAAAAAATCTAACACTCAAGTCACTTGTTGCACTATCTAATGCTATAAAAAAGGTAAACCCTGTAAACTAACTTATATTCAGAAACCCCATAAATTACCTTATTTATTCAGAGAAGTAGCACTGTAACTCTTTCATTCCCTATCTCGTTTCTCTGTCTCAATTCCCTAGTTTGTTTGTCTCGGCTTCTCCTCCCTGAATTGTAGTTGCCTGGCTGGCCTGGGCATAGTGTGACAAAATCGCTTGAGCCGGCTTAACGAGGCTTGTAATTGAATTATGCGATTTCATTGTGATTATTTCCAAAGCCCTCTCCTGTCGACCCCCTCGCGAAGGAGCCAAAGAGCCAAGGAGGGAGGCGCTACTACTGCCTGGTTGTGCCTTGTCACTTCTGAGTAATGAGATACATAAAAGTTATTTAAACTTTTAAATCCGCGTCGCTGCCTTTTACTTTCGCATTCCATTTCATCCCAGAAAAAGGGGAGCTAAAAGCTGGCTAGTTAAACGTTTGAAAAGTTTGCCAACTGAGCCGCTGAAATGATTTGGAAAATTACAACAACTAAGGGCCACACCACCAGGCGGAGAGGGTTCAGGCGGAGATCAGAGGAGCTGACAAGGAAATACAAATGAGTCGTCGTTTTTACGGCCGCCCCCTGAAGAATGCTGCTGTTGACAGTCGCTCTCGCCCCTCCAATTTTCCTATTCCCCCTTCCCCCTTTGCCACTCGCGTGCATTTTCCACATGCCGGAGGAAAGGGTTGATTGGCATTTCTCGCAGAGTAAGCAAAAGTTTTTTCCCCGCCTCACCTCCTGTGTCTGTGTATATATTTTTTTTGCAGCTTCTTTGTTTCTGTGGGTGCCAAAAAACCTCCCCAAGCCGCCCACACAGAGAACCTCTATTAAACATAGGGCACTCAGGGAAAATAGATCTTTAAAAATAGGAATTTAAAGTTAAATTTAATAGTTATCAATAAATTTAACAAAATGTTTTTTTTTTTTTAAATGTAAGTTGCTTTTAAGTACCATACAATATATAGCTTTATGTTTGCCAATTATCTTATGGGTCTTTAAGGCTTAATGACCAGTCTTTAAGGCTTAATGACCAGTCTTTCCTTCTCTTTATTGTTCAAAGAAGTAAATAACTATATTTTTGATTATGTTTTATATTACATTTTATTCCCAGTGTATCCCTCGCCGGCACATAGGCAAGTGTTTCATTTTTTGGCTGATTGCGAGGACTTGGCTCTCTGTACATCTTTCTCTATCTCGTTTCATGTGGCGGTGGGAATGGGTGATGGGTGGGTAATGGTGATGGGTGATGGTACTGATGGTCCTGGTCCTGGTCCTGGTACTGGCAACACCCCCTGGCTCATTGCCCTTGTGGGCGCCTATTTGGCCTGGCTGTGTGTGTGTTAGCTCTCTGTCTCTGACGGCCTCCGACGGAATGCCGAAAATTCATTTGTATTTCAAAATCCCTTTTTGATGAACTCTACGTTTTCTCCGGCTGCTCGTGTTTGTCTGCCGGTTGTAGAAATTTTTTTCCCCTCTTTGTCTTTTAGAACGCCAACGTGTTTTTCTCCAGGGTTCCCGACTGTCGTCGCCTTTGGCCTTGCTCCCTATTTTCAACAGTCTCTTACTGTTTTTACTTTAGTAATGCGATTGCTTCAAATGTTTAAATACACGGCAAATAATTTCCACAAAGCAGCGAAAATATACAAGTTCAAGAGAGAGTGGAGTTGGGTTTAACATCTAGGCTAGGTAAACAGTGTTTTTTCCCGTAGTTTCCCTGCCTTACCCACTTGATCCCACCCAATACAGACGCCATAAATTATCATGGTAATGTAGATTTGTGCGAGACGCCAGAAGGGTCCGTATCCGGCGGAATCAGGACCCGGACCGGCCTCAATTACCTTTTGTCTTCCAGCCCCGGGAAAGTACCCGTATCCGTACTATGTAGTGCTGCTGCTCCTTGAATCATAATTGCAGTTGCGGATGGAGGATGGTCCTTGAAAAACTTTAATTGCTTTGTGGGTGGGGGCGGCCTTAAACCGATTTATTTTGATTTATGGGCCGTAGTAGTAGGTGCTTAGTGCCGCCAGACAGGCTCCATTTTCTCATTTCCATTTCCATCCCGTCAATTGAAGTTTCGCTTTTCGCCAAATTGAATCAATAAAGGCTGCAGGAAAAATAAAACAGAGGAAAAAGGAAAAAAAAACAGTAAAGAAAACTTTTGCGATTATAATTTATTGTGTTTTTACCCCCGCAAACAGTTTTTTGCACTTGCAATTAATGTCAGACACACAGACGACGACAGCCAAAGGATAAAGAGACGACGGCGACAAAGACAGAGAGAAAAGACGAATAAAAAACAATAAAAGCGAATTACATTAAAATTACACAATCAGCAAAAAGCAGCGGGCGAAAGGAGGAAAGTGGAAATGGAAATGGAAACCTTGTTACGCTGCATGAGCAGAAAAAAAGTAGAGGAGGACGAGGAAAAAAAGGACGAGGAATTAAGACAGCTTTGATAATAAGATTTTGAATACTCTTTTCAAGTATTTACAAAGTTAGGGAAAAATTGTTATTTAAATCATTGAAGTATCATTTAAGTATTACACTCTTTTTTATGGCAAATAAATATTTTAAAGTCTACTTTTAGGTACTTAAATAAATGGTTTAATAATGGGAAATAAATCAAAATCTGTAATAATTGGTATCTTACTCATAAGATATTTGCTTACAATATTTATTTAACCTATATTACAATTTGTTTTCAAGGATAACAAGATATTTTAATCCCTACTTTTAGTTGGGAATATTCTTTAAATTCTGTTGGGGTGTTTTTTGTGTCTTGATTAGATTGTTTTACATCTCCCGAAGAGTATTCAAACTTCGTAATGATAAAAACGAACCACGACAGCAGTGGCGGCTGATTCCAGCAGGGAGTCCTGGCAACAGGTTCTTGGAACGCAATTGAAATTGTTGTTAAACGAGTTTTAATTAGACAGACGAAGCTGCAGCAGCCGAAAGCGGCTAAAACAATGGAACCCCCTCCGCCCAAGTCAGGTAATTCCGCGAAAGGGGGAGGCACCTACTAATGGTATACTAATTAGATGATAGTCAATGCGAATGATGTGCAAAAATTGTGAATGATGTCGGTGAGAGTGTGCCACTGCTGCTGCCACGCCTCCCTTTTCGCATGGAAATCAAATCGGGAATTGCAGCCAAAAGAAGTTCGCTTAATTACTTTCTTTGGCGAATTAGTGGAGGCGGAAATGAACGCGGAGATGAGCACAGACACAGAGAAGGATGAAAGCGAAAGAGAGAGAGATTCTCTAGAGACAGGACCCGGAGGAGTACGGGCAATAAAAGAGCTAATCACTGCTGATGGAGATTAGTGAGTGGAGAACCGGAGTGGAGGAGTGTCATTGGGGATGTGGAGCCAAATAGGGAGGAGCATATAAAAGAGAACTTAAATTGGTAAACTGAGAATGGATGGATGCTTTTGAAAAAAAAAGGAAATTCGAGTAATTTAAAGTCTAAGAGCTAGCGAGTTAAATTTAATGGGATATTTATTGGGTTCTAACTTGAAAGTAAATTAAAATTGGTACTTTAATTTATTGCTTTACATTAAGTCAGCCTAAAAATTAAGCTTTCTTTTTTGAAATAGAAAAAACCATCCTTCTACCTTCTATTTTATAATTATTTATAAGATTACAATCAACCTGCTACCAATGCTCTCTTATAAACTTGACAGCAAACCCATTTTATCAATTAAATTTCGCATTCTATTAATTTCTATTAAGATTTTAAAGTCACACGACGAGTTCCTGTACCCAGCTCAGCTTTAATTTTGCCCTATAAGAAGTCAACACTTAATTAAAGCCAATGAAGTAATTATCATGAATAAATCATGGGCAGGCTCTAAATGAAATGAATGAGCAGGACAGCCAGGCACGTGAACAAGGCAGACACCTCCCCATGTCCAGGCCTATTTAGGCATGTTCTCCTCCTGCCCACAAGTCCAGAGGTTGTCCAGCTGCCCCGAGATGGACCCGAAAACGGACACACATTTGTCGCTGGGCGAGATTGATTGAGCGTAACCTCGACGCGTTTCTCATTGTCGTCGTCATCGGTGAGGAGGGGGAAGGCATCGCTGAAATTTCTTGGCGTTTTCGCTGTGTGTTAAATTGCTGGAATCGCTGGGACTCGGATCGGTGGAGAGGCCCACAGACAAAGCATCTAGCTGTGGCCACCGATGCATGCCATCCATCTGGACCTGCTCTTTTTTTCTCCCTCTTCTTTGAGGATTGCGCGAGCTGACAACGGAATTGATTTAATGCTTTTTTCCACAGCCACGCAGCCACAGGTGGAGTCCAGTTCCAGTCTCGTCCAGTCTTGGCTGTCGTCCGCATCTCACAGATTCGACTCTGGCTCCTCTTAATTGGCCTCACTTTGGCGGTGCTCGGCTGTCCCGGTGGTTGGGCCACTTTTTTGTGTCTGGCAGAAAACATTTTAATTATGGCCGAGTGATAGGAACAATCGTATGGGGATTCCGGGCAGCACAAAGGCGGGCTCTTGATAAGCCCATAATTGCCTTCAATTAAGACTAAAATAATAATAAAAAAAACCTGTGGGGACACCTTTAAGCTCAAGTTAATTGAGCTATCTTCTGTGGAGAGTGGATAAAAGAGGGAGGGTCACTTAAGGATTGTGACTAGTTTTAGTAATTACTTTTTTCTTATGATTAAATTGTAAGGAAACATTGAACCTATGAGGAAAAGGTTTTAGTTTTAAGGCAACTTGAATCGAAAATATTATATTCGAAGAGAAAAAGAGCCTGATAGAAAATTGTCAAAGGTATCGACTTTTTTGATAACCTTTTTAATCACGAATATTTGGCAGACTTTAAATGAAACAGAGCCCAGCTCCTGCAATCTCTGTTTTCTAAATTAATATTCCTCAAGAATATGTATTGGCATATCAGAATAGTGAATGCATAAATAACCATTTATTGTCCTAAATGATTGACCTAAATTTCATGTCAAAAACAGACAGTATTTCGAGTTCAGGTATCAAAGAATTTTATAGTGGCAATGACAAGCTAGAGGAAAAATCAGCAGCAAAACTCTGGGCATCAATTATCCCAATCGAGTTTTCGTTTTAAATTAAATCGTGACATGTCGGCCAAATCTGTGTTGCCTCAAACCAAGCTTTTCCCGACCGACACCCCCGCCCCCAGTTTAAATGGAAAATGCCATGTGTTTTGCCTGCCGCCTCTCTTTCATTTTCGACTCTGAAATTTTCATTTTCCAAACTAACAAACAAAAAGCCGGCGGAGTAAAAGGCATTTGCATTTTTCTCCCATTTTTTTGTTGTCTCTCATTTTTTTTTTGTATTTTAAAATTGAAACATTTATTTATAAACAGAGAGAGAGAGAGAAGGGGACAGGACACAGGCCAGAGCCAGAGCCTGAGTCAGACCAGTCGGCGGGGATCGATAAATAAAAATAGGATAAAAACGGCAAACAAAGGACGAAACATCAAAAATGAAACGGCATTTCAATCAACAACCAAAAGTGTTCCATCGAAATGGATTGGTTGGTGGGGGAAAAGGGCAGTGGAAATGGTCACGGGAATGGCTTGCAGCAAGCCCGGATTCTGGTTTTCGGTTCGGGGTTTTTTTCAGCCTGGATTCGGTTCGAGCTCTCTGTCGCTTTTCCAGTATCTTTGTTTGTTGGCCAGCAAAATGTTTTCACACCAACTTGGCCCGGAGAAGGTTTTTTCTGGGCATTTAGGTCTCGCTTTTGTGATTTATACGATGCTTTTTGGCCATGCTGCTGCAGTGCATAAAAAGTGCAATCCACTTGATATTTGGGTTTTCTATTTGCCTTCTTTTTGTTTTTAATTAAAAAAATGCCCAACTTTAATCAATCGCCATAGTTCGTATCGGAAATTGACGAAATGCAACAGTCAAGCGGATGGCGTGTGGCTTTAATGGTTTCTTTTTGCACGGAGAGAAAAATAATTACAATTAAAAATCATTGTTTAAGAATTGGTGGAGAACTTAAAAGTCTTTACTTTAAGTCGCATTTTAAATTGATTTAATTAAGTAATAAGTCTCTTTTTAATCCTCATTATCTTAAATATACTTTAAACTCATTTCTTCGTGCATTTCAAGATGACAACGCCAGTCCGGAGTTGGAGTTGGCCGAGCTCTCTTGTCCACAATTGGTTTTCCATCAAACAAATTGAAACACTCGCTCAGTCACTCAGTTAGTCAAGTCCTTCCGTCAGTGAGTCAGTCAGTCAGTCAGTCATTCAGCCAGTCGGTCGAACGATTCTCTTGACTGCACTTAACTTAAAAACGTTTCATTTTATATGGGCCCCCGCCGGTGGTGGCCATATCTCCGGGGACTTTGGTTAGGTTTCCGAGGCTGGTCTGAGGCCGGAAGATTTTGAGATTGGGGGTTGCCGCTGCCTGCTCCTGTTGGTGGTGCGCCCATAAAGTATGCAACTTCATTGATAACATTTATTTCAAATGCACTCAAAAACCACTCAATAGTATGAAATTTGTTGCAGTTTACCTGCAACATCTCTAGGGAGAATGTGTGGAGCGTGCTTGTATCGCATGTCGCTGGGTTTAACCCTGGCAAATGAGCAAACAGATGAGAATCATCGGCCTGAGAGTGGTTTTGGGAGTATTCGATTGAATAGATACCCTAGCCTTGAAGTAGCTCAGTTTATTAGAGATTTGTCACATTTGTAAATAAGTGAGAAACATTCTGAAAATGGCATTAAAAATTATGCTTTAATATTATATTCCTTACAAAACCATGAAATTGAAGTGAATATTGCATACTTTTAGGGTCTTCGTAAATTAATTTTAGAAATATGTATATTTTGTGGCTTCTTTTTAAGCTAATTTTGCTTTTCTTAGCTTTTAAAGACGCTGTTTTTAAACTAGGTACAGAAGTAGAGTTCTAATAATATTTAACAAAAATCATTGCATACTTTTAGACGTCATTTTAAATGGTAAATGAATGCGAAAACTATTTCACTCAATTTAATTTTTTTAAACAAATAAAACATTGTGAAATTTCAAATATATAGAACAAAAGGAATTAAAAATTAAAAATATATATATTTAAATGAATTATTATTTATGTGTAGCTCAATATACCATTGATTGACTTTATGCCCGGGTATAAATAGTTCTTTATTATATTTCCCACATGCTTTGCATGTCTGGTCCCCCTGAATACCCCACATTGCCTCCTTCTCCCAGCTATCCATCGCCCCCTCGAAATGAATGTAACAATATATTCTGCCTTTGTATTACATAAATTTCATTGAAGTGCTTCCATTCATTTCCCGTTCGATGTGTGTGCATATTATACACACAGCTCTATAAATATTTCACTGGGGAGATCAGGCTCGCCTGGCAAATTCAAGGATATACATTGGGGCTGGAGCAGCTGCCGCGTGCCCATCAGGTTGACATTCAATTAAACTAAACCCGGCTCAGGTCCCAAGAGCATTCTACAGGCATCTACATATATATATATCCACCTAGAGTGTGTTGTGCTGGTAACCTTGAGCCTGTTCGAGTAGGTTTTCCTTTTCTCCAGAGAAACTTACTATGTAGCAATCAGTCCTCGGCTCACCTATCCTTGGCCACAAAAAGATGGCATTCTTGTTTAATTACTTTCATATTTCGGTCAGGCTGCTCTTCTGCTGCTGCTGCTGCAATCATTTATTTTGCTTCCGGAAATTAATTGCATTTAAGGAATTTTATTGGCAAACACACACGCTCGAATGGCTTTGTTCTACGTTGTATTTAATTGAACATTTAAAAATTTATTTATTTGTTTACTTTTATTCGTATTTACCTTACCCCCCAGTTTGAGCTAAATAATTCTCTGTAAATTAAATACCTTATTCAACATATTTTCCCTGGCTGTGAGCTTCCGATTTCATTTGCCATTTTTCCCCGGTAATCCTTTCCAAATTAAATTACGCACTGTGGAAAATTTTGGGGAATTACACACAAACACACACATGTTGTGTGTGTGTGTGTAGTTATTTCGTTCCCAATTAATGTTAGTTGTGTGCGCCGCCTTTAAACCTGATTATATTTCATGATTCCCGCTCCGCCCAGCTGAGCCATAATTTCCATTATAACTTATTGTCTTTCTAATTGAATGAACCGAGAGTGAGGAGAGGAGAGCGGAGAGGGGGACCTGTAATAATGGCCTTGCCCAGGGCAAAAATCTATTCTATCTATTCATTGTTGTAACTGCATACAATATGCCAGTTATTACACATGGCCTGTTGTAGGAATTCACTCGTTGTTTTAGCTAAAATATGGCCATTTGCCTTGCCAGGGTCGATTTTTGCATAAATTATGCATTATAGGCGAGCAGGGAACTCGGCAAATTAGGTTACGTCGTCAATGTTTTTGGCAAAATAAAATAAATAAAGATGGGACAATATGTGACCTAGATGCTGCTGCTGCTGCTGTTGCTGCTGCGACATATGCAAAAGTGCAATTTCATTAAATGCCTTCGAAAAGACAAAACAATGCGAGAAGCGAACTACTGCTGAGCCCAGATAACAAATTACTTGCTATGAATAATAATAAAGTGCAGTCCCTTACTCTTCCAATCTTCTTAGGGCGTAACTGTAATGAATATCGGATGACGATGATGATACACTGATGATGGGGAACGAGAGACAACGGGCCGACGTTGAAGTTGACAATGCTGACAAGCCGATGAACATAAAAGATATGTACGGGAAGAGTGTTTTCATTGAGGAGCCAAGCAGCATAGTGTGAGCAGTGCAAGGGGTGTTCCAGAAAAGGTTTTTGTGTAAATAGTAAGAAGTTATTTAAAAAGGGTATAAAATATGAAGGAACTAGGAAGTAAATGTAAGAAAATGATAATGAGGAATACGTTTTCTGAATAGATTTTATTCAAATATTAAAGGGAATATATTTACAGATAATTTAATGTAGTTAAAATACTTTAGATTCTAATCCTTAATTTATTGATATAGTAATGTTTGGAGACAACTTACCATTTAAAATCTCTTCTTTACGCTACTAAAAGTATGCTTCAGATACGTTCACTCGCTGAAAAATGTATAGCAGACTTTTGCGCATTTATTTCAGATGAATTTCAGCCTCGAAATTCCGTCACTTTTCAGAACTACTTCATTGCAAAATTGCCAGTGCCAAACTGGGGAAACAATGAGTAAAATTTCATTACCGGACGATGGTACAGTTTTTACTACAAAGAAATGATGATGGGAAAAGCGTCGAAAAAGGGGTAATAGAGGAGGGGAGAGCGCAGCGGGTGACATGGGGTAGTGGAAAATGCTGCTGCAATCTTGACGGGAATTGAAATTGAAAAGAAAATGAATGAAATGTGCCGCGAGAGAGGGGGTGGGAAAAGTATAGTACAGGGGACTGAGAGCTCAGAGAACAGCTTACTTGGCTGAGCTCTCTGTGAAGAGGAGTCCTTCTTTCACAGTTGTCGCCGTCACCGTCGTCGTCGTCCTTCTCATTGCCATTCTTGCTGCCTGTCAGCGGGACTGTCAGGAGGACACCCCTCTCCAACTCCTACTCCTACATCAACTCCTCCATCCCCGGTTGTCCTCTGGTTATTTGCATTAAAAATATTATTCATTGCAATCACAAGGATTTGCGCAAAAATGCCTGCAATGAGCCGTTGTCGCTACATAAAATGCAATTGCCAAGAACAAAAAAAAAAGAAAGTAAAGAAGGACTAAGAGTGTAAGGACTCGTACTCTTTTGTCTTAAGCGGAATAAGCGAATAATGATATATCTGTGACACAGTTTAACTGTCATCTCTTGAGACACTGCAAATGGTTTTCAGCAAGATTAACGACAGCGGCAAATCGATGGAGAACTTGTTAAAATAGAATACATTAAAATCGTTTAAATAATGGTTTTATAAGGGAAGGGTTTACAATTTATGGAAGAAATAATTAGGTGATTGAAGAAGATAAATATAAATATTTATAAAGTCTAATTTACTACAATCTCCCCTAAAAAATGCATTGAAATATATCATAAATTAGATGTGCTATAAAAAACAAATTTATATTAATAAGAAAAGCCTCATATATGGCCTATTAAACTGGTTGTAATATCTCCGCTTTCCTGTTTTTTGTTTCCTACAAATGATGTACAATAATTGAAGCGATTTCTATGGCCTATAATTAACTGGCTTTGATAGCTGATTTCCATAATTGCTTTTTGCACAGGCCGCCCGGCAAACTAATTGCCGTGAATTTTCAGCAGATATCGGGACTAATGTGCAGTTGCCGCCAAAGTAGCAATAAATGGAGAACCGAGAACGGAGAACGGAGAACACACAGCGACAACATCTATGAGTAGCGGCAACATGGAGCTGCTGCTGCTGGAGGAGCATCAACAACATCTGCACTTTGATGTTGCCTCATGTTGCACAAGGAGCGCGGAGCGCGAAGTTACGTAGCTCGGACTCAAGGGGAGACATCCAGAAGGCAAGCAAACTGGCAGCCCAGAGCTGATAAATTGGAAGTGCATTTGACGCTGCTGGCGTAGAAGATGTTGCTGCCGTTGCACTGTGAAAAAATAATTATATTTAAGCAAATTCCCAATGTAGAATTCATGTTTGTCAGAAGTCTGAATTTTGGAACAATATAGTACAAACCCTACGTTAATAAAGGTGTCTAATCTTTAGTCTAAAGTTCGCTGTGTAGTAATTATCGATGGAAATTATAAATTTCTGATATTTCATTATATTTCTGTAAATTCAATATCATATTTCTCCCATCATAAACATCCTTTATATCTCACTGTGTCTCCTTTTTGCTGTTGCTGCTGTTCCTAATATGGACGATGATGTTGCTATTGCATTTGCATTCGCCGCTGATGTTGCTGCCGCTGTTCTTGTTGCAGTTGCAGTTGGCTATGCATTACCTCTCTCACTCGCTCTCGCTCTAACAGTTAATGAAACTGCCAAACGAGGCATCGCTGCCACATCCGCCGTCTCACGAGCATGTAGCTCTTCCTCTCCCTCTCCGTCTGGGGTTCCTATCCCCCTCCCGTTTCCTAAGGCCTCCCTGAGCAATGCCTGGGCCAAGTGTTGCCGCTGTGCTCCTCCGGCCGGTGACAGCAGCAACATCATCATCAGCAGCAGGCAGCAGCGGCAACACTAACAGCGTAATGCACCTGGAAAAAATGTATAAAATAACTTGAGCTTAAAAAGATCTATATTTGAAATAAGCCTTGGATCCTCTTATCTAATTTGTTTGGTAATATTAAAGAGCACTTTACCTTACATACCGATCTCCCTCGTTCCTTTATTTTCTTTTGTTCTCTCTCTTTCTTCAAGAAGAGATAAAACCGCAAAGCCCTCTCCGAGCGAAGTTAAAAGAAAACTCTCTCTCTCACTCTCTCTTGGTTTTGTTTGTACATTGCAGGCAAAGCGTTGAGAGAGCAAAAGAGAGGTTTTTGCGACTTAAGCAGACAAAAAAAAAGGTTTAAAAAGGTTTATTAATTTAAATTTTTTGCTTCCCAAATTATTTGCTCATACTCCCTAATATATTTTCTCAGTGTTCCTACAGTCAGCAGTTGCCACGCCCCCTCGACTACGTCCCGCTCCCCGGACAGTCACGCTTGCTTGTCAAACACTCTGGCAGCCTCTTACGATCTCTCTCCGCCAGCTCAGTTTGGGTTCGGTTGGGTTCCACCTCCCATCCATGGCAAAATCCATTTGCATATTTGCATCCTTATGCCTGACAGTTAACGCTGCTCGTATCCTCCGCCTGCACCTCAGAGGTCCCCGTGCTTCTATCCTTTCCGCTTTTTTTTTTCTCTCTCTTCCAAGCGGCGCGCTTTTAACGACAAAGTGTGAAATTTCATTGAATTTGAGCTCGTTGACAAAAGTGGAATGGAAGCAACAGCAACAAGGCAGGTGCTGCAGGTTGATGCTGTTGTTGTTGCTCTCATTGCACTTGTAGTTTTCGCAAATTAATTTAAATTATAGTTTCCTTTTTTCACTTTTTTGAAGCAAGCTTTTATGTGGAGGGAAATTATTAAAAATGCAAAAGAGGGAAGCCAGTCAATTTGTTGGAAAAATATAGCCGTAATTAGTCTGCTGTTTGATGATGTTGTTATTTTTGGTGTGGCTTATGCTTATTTTGATATCAAAAATCAAGAAAATAATGACATTCATTTCCTGCACTAATTCGAACGATAACGAAGTTAAATTCGTTACTTTCTTGCACTCATAATTGAGTTGTATAATTTTTACATTATTTTCGAATTGGTAATGCTGATTTGATTTAATAAACTACAAAGTTGCCAACTGAAGATGTCAAATTTTGACTTTATTGAGCTGTAAAAGACGTGGTAAAATTGGCTAAATCAACTCGCCTGCTGATGAGAGCATAAAATTCACCCACTTTCCCCGGAAATTCTTCTTTTAAAACCTGCAACTCGATCGTATTTGTAATCATTAACGCCGTGAAAATAGTTTTGACCCATTAACCCATGCAGCACAGTTTTTTCCGCCACTTTTCCGCATTTCTCCTCTAGAATTCTCTCCTTATTTCAGGGGGCGACCACACGACTTTGGCTTTAAGTAATTTTCTAATGACACCACAGAGGAAAAATGACTCTCGGGGACTTGGGGGTTACCCAAGTTACCGCCCCACTTGCCTCCCCTGCTGCTCATTTTCCTGGCTGCTCCTGCTGGCGACGTTCATTAGATTAAAAGCAATTTACAGTAAAACTTTTTGCCACAAAACGCCTTCTGTCCTGATGTCCTCGCCCCAGTCCCCCATTCCCGCTGAGCTGCCGAGCGGCTGGCGCTTCTTCGCACACGTGCTGCAACTCACATGTGCCCCCAAAACGCCGTGCAAATGTTGCTCGCAACTCCCTCTTCTGCTTGTGGTGCACAGAGGAAAAAATGGGTAAAATTGGTAAAATAATAAATACAAATTGGATCCATTTTTCATGTGATTTTTATAGATTTTCGAGATTTTAGGAGTTAAGAGAAGTCTAAAATTATTTTTGCAAGAGCTTTCTTTCATTTCTTGTTAATGTTATCTACTTTTACTGAACAAGAACTTCCCCCATTATTATTTCCTGTGTAGTCATTTGGCGCTTCCCGCTTTTTATTTTCGGAATTCAACAAATTTGCGGATTTGGTTTGTAATTTATTAAATTTATCGCATGCTCAGAGCGCCTTAGCAGCTGGAAAACGAGGCTGCTGGCTGACCTGCGCCTCCTGCTAATGTCTGCGGTTGCTCTACTCCGGAGTCCGGATGGAAACAGAGTGTCTTCTCCAGCAGCCAGCATCTAGCATCCAGTGGCATTTGCAACATTTGTTGATGACAACCCGAAAGACACAAAATGCAACATTTCATGGCGGCACACACGCCCCATTTAGGGGAGGAAGTCATCCGGAGCTTAGAAGTTATTATTTTGATTTATAGAAAAAGTTCGTTTTGGCGAGCGAAAGTTGCTCGTATATATATTTTCCTCGCAAATGAAATAGGAGTAGAATTTTAGGAGATAAGAAGCGTTGAAGTGAGTGAGTTAGGAGCTAGTCTAAATAAGTTGGAATAATAAAAAAATTATCCTCTGCTTATTTTAATGGGAAAATAAAAAAGGTTAAGGGATTAGAAATTAAACTTTAAGCATATGGGGAACATAATAATATAATATTAATGTTATTAATAAAGGGATATTTAATTCATGTCTGCATTTAATTATATAAACATATATTTACATCATAAATTTCACTCACGAACAACACAAAAAGAACCGACTCTTAATTTTTTAATTTCACCTTAACTTCCATATTTTTCCATCAATGAACCGACACTTAATTTTGTAAAATCTCCTTAACTTTCATAATTTTCCATCAATAATATTCCTTAATAGTTTCCCATAATTTTCACACAGTTGCCAGCTTGGCTTGCACATCATCGGGTAGTTTCCTCTTTGTCCATCCACTGAAGCAGGGCTTCTCCTGCCCACCTTTTGCGCCTCCCTCCGAGTCCCTTCTTGGCCCCTTTTCCGCCCCACAATAGTAGGTATCATGGAGCTCCGAACAATCCGTATTCGAGATATTCTTCCAGCCTGAGGCACTGATGTGGTAAAGCCGAACTATACCTCCCGAGTACGCATCCTTGCTGGTGGCATGATAGATGGCTCTTCTGGCCAAATCATAGGCCTCCTGGTCAGTGAGATCATAGCGATAGCCAGTATCTAAGACACCGAGGGCATAGGGGGAACCACTGCCCACGGAGAAGACATGACCGTGTGTCCGCATGCCCTCCGAGTCCACGTAAATCAATTTGGCGCCCTCATCATCGAAGCCGGCCAACATCATGCCCATGACCAGGCCCATGCCCTTGTATTCGGTGGATATGTTGCAAATAATCCTGGCCGCCGTATCCACGGTCATGCGTTTCCGGTAACGAAGCTGGTGGAGTCGACACTCCTTGGCCAGCACTCGATCCCAATAGACGCAGTCTGCTGCTCCGCCTGCCAAGGTGCCCAGCATATAATCGTTTAGTTCTACGATTTTTTTCATGGTCTGCGATCCTATATATTGGCCAGAAGTGGCCCTGGAATCGGCACAGAGGATCACACCGCCCTGGTACTTGAAACCCAAAGTGGTGGTTCCATGATCAAAGTTCATCTCGATGCCACAGTGAGCCAGGATCTTAGGCAGATTCACAGCGGGCTAAAAGGGGTAACTGGTTACTTTAGATATTTTTAAGGGCACTTTCTCATTACGTTTTCGAAAGGAGGTGCCATTAGAGCATAGGGATTCTCGAAATTACTAGTTGCCTCGCGTATCTGCTGCAGTTGCCATTCGGTTTGCAAATCATCAAAGCGCCGCATAAAGGGCATTCGATTCATTCCGCAAACATACTCCAAGGCCATTATAGGGGTTAAAATTAAGAGTGTTGAGATATTTTATCAAAAAAGTGTTATGTGTTTGAGTAAAAGCACAAATAAAGTGAAATTTTAATGAGTAATAACTCTAAGGGGAGAAACGTAAGGAAATTTAATATATATTCAAAGATGCTACTGTCTTTTAAAGTTAAGTTTTCATATCTTTGGCTATCCTTAGTATTTTTTAAACTTTCACCATAATGCTTTTAATCTTTGCTTTCTAAAAAACAAAAATTTTGTAAGTACCTGACTCTCTACGGTCGCTAGAGCCCAAAAACGTGGCTAAAACTCTCGCTCCAATAGTTCATTAGCAGGACCAATCTCCGTTGCCAGTGGCATTCCACAGCGGATGCAGAGTGCGGACTTGGATCCGCTGACCACCCAAGTGGAGTCCAGCGGAGGTCACTTAGCTACCCAGTGGGCAGTGTGGCGCCACCGCAGAGGAACACGACATTTTAATTGGACTGCAACCGCTCGGGGACATCGTCATCGTCATCATCGGCACCTGCGGAGATGCAAAATTTTCGGCCGCAAAATAGATGAGGAGCAGGGCAGGGGGATGGGCAGGAAAGGAAAGGAATCGCTGTGGCAGTGGCAAACGGATTAGCCGCTAATTAAACGCCAATTGGAAATGTTTGCAAAACTGTTTGAGTCACGGGTCCAGTTGGGTCTGGGTCTGGGTCTGGGTCTCCAGATGTATCCACTCCCACTCCCACTCCCACACGCTCGCTCTCTCTCTCTCTCTCCATTAGTGGCCGCCATGTGTCACTGATCTAAATTTATGCAAATTGCCGAGAACTTGGACTCCACATTCACATTCCCATTGCCATTCCTCCCAGTCGCCAGTCGGCAGCCTGCACTGCATCACCCATCCGCCACATTGGCACATTTCATTTTTGCACGCGCCTCCAATTCCAGTTTGTATTCCCTAAGCCCTTTTACACTGGAAGAATAAAGATAGTATTAAAAAAAAAAATTTAATTTAAATAAATAGAACTTTTCTGAGTTGATTTTCATTAGGTTTAAAAGGAGTTGAAACCAAAAAATCTAGCAAATAAAACTAAAATTTATTAATTTGATGTTTTTTAGACATATTAGAAATATTTCTTGACATAAATTGTTCTTCTAAAGTTTTTCTCTTAAATATCTTATATTTTTCTTGAGTGTAATGTAGGAAAAATGAGAAAATCGTCCAAAGGGAGATGAGAGTTGAAGAGAAAAAGTATGGAAAAGAGGAACCAAGCCTGGCTAAGCCATTCATTCTAGTGAAACACTCTTACAGCCGTCAGGCGCTTGCTGAAGATACTACATTTTTTTCCTTTCTGTGGCATAATTAAGAGTCTACAAACTAAAGAAATAAATCACACTTGTTATAGTAATTTTACCAAGATTTTTACACATTAAACTAAGGAACTTATTGCATTTCCCTAAGAACTCTTGAGTTGTTTAGATAATGTAAAATATTTTTATAATTATAATTTTTCTTGTATTTTATTAAAACCTTTATAAAGGTTATAATATAATTTCCCAAGCTTATTAAATTATTATTTTTATAAAAAACTCTTCAGAAAGAGAAGGGCATCTAAAGTCTCTAATTCTATAGCTTTTATCCCACCAAAATCTCTGTACTCCGCTGGATAGTTTTGACTGCCAGCGCACTGATTATTAAATCACAGGGCAGGACCAGCAGCAATCTGATATGCAAAATCTCGTCTGGCCCAGAGACGATGCAGCCAGCACCTCCTCCTCCTCCTCCTCCTTTCTCTCTCTCCATCAGCATCAGGCAGCTCTTCGCGGCATCTGTCCTGCGTTAATTACAGCCCAGTTTTGTGCACTGGCAACAACTTGTTAAAAATTTCCGCTGCCAGTTTATTAGAGGGCAACTTACTAAGGCAGTAACGTGGAAGTATCACCATGAACCCATCTCCACCAGGCACCAGGCACCACTCCAGTCCAATCCATTCCCCTTTTCCCTGTTTCCCTTCTTTTTTTTCGCCTGAAGTGGCTGGCAAATTACTTAGTCTGAACCTGTTTTAATGACTAAGATGACGCCAAGTCAAGAGCGAGTGAGAGATTTCGGGCAAGCTCCGGAGTTTTCCGGCTGCAAATTATTGCTGGCGATGGAAGGAGGAGAAAAGAGATTAAATTTAATACTGGAAAAGAAGATTCTAGGTACAAAAGACTAGCAATTATTCTGCATAAAATAAAAATATTAAAAGTATAGAGAAAGGAGAGTATTAGAAGAGCAAGGATAAATCAAAGTGATGTTATAGTTAAATTCCTGACACCCTTGTATTCATTTGCATTTAGAAATATATTTTCCATGAATAACTTTGCTCTCAAAATCCACTTGCGCAACTTTTAAGCATGATAAATAAAACGATAAATAGAATAAAAAATGAACCACCTTGTTAACAAGCCTACCAAGAATATTCCCTAAATCTTTTCAAAGAGTTTCTTCTTTTAAGCTATTGCGAACAAGACTCCTCTTTTTGAATTAAGAAAAAAAAAACTAAGTAACAATAAAAAATAAACCAAAAAGGGAAAAAGGAAAGTAAGCAAAACCGTTTTAGAGAAAGACTTTTGCCAAAGAATATTTTATTTCACTTTCGTTTTATTTACTTTGTGCCGCTTAGCATTATTGTTTTAAAATCCTTCAAATCCGTTGTTTTACTGCTTATTGTCTGCCCTGCTCTCTCCGCTCTGGCCCAAACTTTGTTGCCGGCAACTTTTAAGCTTGCTTAAGGCGCCCAACAAGACTTGGTCCCCGTTTCCGAACCAGGAGAATCATGGAAAACTTTTCCCAGCTGGGCGATGAATGGGGCATCGCATAACCCAACCACCCCATGGGATTCCCTGAGCCAACCGCCGCCGCCGTCCAATTTGTAGTTCATCATCTGTCCCGCGGACCTGTCAAAGCCGTGCGCTAAATTTTGACAGAGCGCCTAATTGAGGGAGAGACGCGAACAAGGACGAGGAGAATAGGGAGCTTGCGCGCAAGGGGGATCCCCGAAAACAGTTTTGACATTTGCGGCCGAGACGCGCGCTCGCGACGCATTTAATTTATTTTAATTGAAAAAGGCCCGCAAAACGGATTAGCTTGTCGAATTCACTTTTTGGTCCGCACTTTGCACAAATATAATTTTTTAATCTTTAAAATAAAGTTAAAAATTAAGAAAATAAAACAAACATTCTGAAACTTTAAAAAAATGCAGTTAAAAATAAAGGAATAACCTTATATGGTGGAAATTCCAACTTGGAATCCAAAGATTTATAATTTGTTTTTTTTTTATACATGTTCTGTCTTGTTTGTACAGAGTGGCCATATCCTTTTACCAAAATGTGTTATATTTTATCTGTTATAAAAGTGGGGTAACACCAACAATATGACAGTTTGCATTATAAATAAGGATCTTCACTCAATGAAGCTTAATTTAATTTGCTTCAATTACGTTTAAACATTATATTTTTCTCAGTGCACCAATATAGACGAAGGCAAAGTTCAAAGTTGCGGCTGCAGAGAACTTTTGCGCCCAAGTTGCTTATTAGGTCAAGTTTGGTCTGACAGCTACGGCAAATCCGCCGGAATCAAAGTCAAACACAAGCCGCGACGGACGGACGGACAAACTATTTCCACCGCGACGGCGTACCGCCAAAAAGTATACAATTTTTACGATGATGCATTAAATTAAAAACTTTGCCAGAGGCGGCCAGCGAGCGAGTGGAGAACATGAGGGCTTGGCCAATGCAATGCCAGATTAAAATTATTCTCTTTTTTTTTGTTTTTTTAAATGGAAAGTAATTCCCCAAGTGCGGCCATAAAACAAACTCTCAGTTCAGGGTGAAACTTTTCCATCATCTCCGTTTCGGAATCTCGACATCGACAGGCGAGAGAGAGAGGGAAGAGAACTTTTCTGTAGGTTTTAACGACTTTGCATTGGTTTTCATGGCCAAAACGCCAAAAGCAGTCAAGTTGGCTTTTATGGTTGACACAACATATTTTCCGCCGGCATTCCTTCTCTGGCAATTGGCAACTCGCAACTCTCACATATCCAGAGATCCACATCTCGACAGACATCCCCCAGTCTCCTAATTGTTGCGCCCCACGATTTTATGGCACTTTGAGAGCCATTAATCCGAATTTGATATCTGCTTAATTAGTTTTCCCTGCTTGGCTTTTATGGCCGGCACTCTCGTAAATTTTCATGATCGATTTGCGTAGCCCAAAAGCGCGAAAAGAAAGCCCCTTGTCGCAGATAACGAACGTAACATATCGTTTCGAGTGGTGTTAAAAATTGAATTTAATTATTTCTAGCTTGATCTGTTTCTTCTACTCTAAAGTCTTTCTCTTGGGATAGAGTTACTAGGATCAACTTTAGAGTGACTAGACTATATATTTTAAATAATCAAATTCAGCGTTTATAATATATTTTTATTTAAATAAAATTGTAAATATATAAATGCGTAAAATGGTGTTCTCGTAGAATTATAACATTTTAAAATCCAAAATGTTTAAGAGTAAATAATTATATAAATATTGTTGGTTTAGTTTTCATCTTCCATAAATCCACTATCAATTTCTTTAGTGGTTTTCTGTCTTTTTCTTGGCTTTGACTTCGACTCTGCCTTTCCTTTGACTGATTTTTCCCTTTTCTTCCTCTTTAACTGTACTTCTTCCTCCTGATCGGGTAGATCGTATCTGAGGTTCGCCTCGTAGAATTCGATCATCATTCGGGATATCTTTAGGTTGGCCACGTCGGATGGTATTAGCTCAGGTCTGGGTTGGCCCTTAAACTTGACGCATATCAGTGTTTTTCCGGCATGATCAACGACAGTGATCACTTTTTCGGCTTCCAACCCGCGATCGAAGCCGTTGAGGTTCATTATCTGAAAGATAAAATAAATTATTAACTTATTGAACACAATTTTAGACACCTTCCCAACAGTCTGGCAGCACTGGTTATTGCATGATGCAACTGTACAAGGTATCAAAGCGAAGTAATTTTTGGTATAATGAAAAAACATAATGTGGCTTCAGCTTTCTTTCCTAGGTCTTAGAAATATGCTCTACAAATACCTTCCTTAAAAGAGAGCAGTTTTGGCGATGAGACTACCTTGTGTAGTTCCACTTTGGGTGCTTGCACATGCAACCCTGTGCCATGTGGAACGTGCTGGTGCATTGGCCCCTTCTTCCGCTTTCCCCGCGAGCTTTGCTTTTGCTTTTCCCGCCAACAAACAATGCGAAATGCACTTTGATTGCTGTTGACCAACAAACTCGACGGGCAGGCACGCGTCCATCTCCGCGGAAAGCAACGCAGGGAGCAGCAGTAGCCAGTGGTGGTAATGACCAGAAAGAGCTGCTAATGTGGCCAGCAGAGGCGGCCGCTTTGTTTGCACGTTTTCGCGTTTTGGTCCAAGGCTCCTTTTTTTTTTGTTTCGCAAAAGGGGAATTCGTTGCGGCCTTTGTCCATTTGTGATGAGGACCGGACCCAAAGAGTGCTCGGCGTGGCATCTCCGACCATCAAAGCTATCAGTTACAGAGCGACATTTTGGCCCGTTCAAGAGCAAAAGCAGAAAATCAATGGGTAACCAAGTAACCCTTCCTCCTGCTCCCGATTATGTGAAGCTAATAGGGTAATGGCACCTGTGCTTCACCTGCTTTTATTGTCAATCCAGGCGAGAAATCGCATTCCAGAGCGACTACTATATGGCTGTGATTATACGGCGAGACTCACCCCTTTGATTATAGTAATGGAGACGACTTCCTCCTGATAAATTCCAGAAAATTCTGCACAAATGGCCAATTTGGTGTGCGCCAGTGTTGGTAGTTGCTAAATTGCCATGGCGATATGGTGTTATCGATATTTGCTATTACATAATTGAGTCATGTTTTTGTACAGTCACGAATGTGAGTAATTTTTTGTTTTGCTTCTGCTCGCTTTTTGCTTTAATTACCAACTGTCGCACCTGAGGCCAATTAACGTAGGGAAATGTTGAAAAAAAAAAGAAATAAAACAACAAAAAATAAAACAAAAAATGGGAGGAAACACACGAAGTGCCTGCAGAGGTAAAACATTTCAATTAATTGAATTGTGTGTGTCAGGCCGATAGGCCGATGTTCTTACACACACATATTTTCAATGACTTTAATTAACCAAAAACGTTGCAATTAATTGACTTTGCCCCGCTCAATTTAATTAATATTCGTTGTTGTTGTTGTTATTGTTGCATATTTGCCAAAGGATGTAGAGCATTTAGCTGCAAATTAGGTCGAACTTTTGCCCGCCAGGCATTAATCAAATTGTGTGAAAATTGCCTGGCAGCTTGAAAGTGTTACATATTTCATGTGGCCTCGAAAAAAAAAATGATGTTTTTCTGCTGACCAGCTTTATAAACAGATTTCTTTGGTGTGATTGTATTACTTAAATAGGACAATTAAGGAATTACCTTTAAATAGCCGTCTAAAAGTATTCAATGAATACTTTGAGGAATCATTCAATCCCTGGCATTTATATAAAGATGTAAAATTGCACCGACATTTTTTCGGCGTGGTAACAGCTGGTTTAAGCAGCCTTCCTTTAGTCCTCTGTTTTTTTTTCGCACATTTTCCGCTGTGTCTGCCTCGGTTTCGGGGGGAAAACCGCTTAGGAAAGTGTCAGGCGAAATGAAATTCTTTATTTTAATAATGCAAGTTTGCACATTTTTAATTGTGCAGCCGACAGCTGCAAGAACTTGGCTGCTCACTTGACCCACAAAGGTGCGGCGACCACTGCAGCAGCAGCAGGCGAGAAAAATGGTTGGGAAAGCGGGTGGAGCAAGTGGGTGGAGCGAGCAAGTGGGCAAAGGTAAAGGCGACAGGCGACAAAAACCGCGCTTGCCATAAAGGGACGCTGGCAAGGACATTACGACTAAATGTAAACAGCTTAATTAAAAAATAAAACTCCGCTACGGCACGTACAAGGAAAAACAACGCACGGGGTAAATCCCACACAGCGCCCGCCCACCTGGGGGAGGCTTTTCCAGTGGCAGCAACACCGCACGTGTGTGTGTGTGTGTGTGTGTGTGGCATCGTGGCGCCGCTCTCTTTATTTGCTTAAATGCACAAAAGTGTTTTTAATTTAATTTTTCGTCCCACACACACCACACACACACATCTCTCTTCTACTTTGCTCTTTGATGCAGTTCCTAATTAAAACGAAAGTAATTTTTCATCAGCAACTGGGGTAAGTTAAAATAATTTTCTTGCCACCGCGCTAGGCAGCCATTGAAGTGCTCATTAAAAAAATATTTCAACCCGCGTTTGCAGTCTTAAAAATATATCAACTTAAAAAAAATAACAAGTAACTGAAACTGAAACAGAAATGTTTGCCTTGTTTTTAGCAAGAAATTTGAAATTATTTGCTGTGGAGTCTGGCGCCAGTTTCTGTCGTCATCATCATCATCGTCGTCGTCGTCGTCAGCTGTTCGAGTGTTTTCCAAGTCGAAACTTTTCTTTTAAATATTTTCCATACTTATCCCCATGTGCTGGCAAAGTTTTATGCATACGCATTAATGTGAAAAGGAGGAAAAGCGTTGCTGCTGCTGCTGCTGGTATGGGGGTGAAAATGGGGGAATCCCCTCTCTGATGGTCCTTGGAAAATGCAAGTACCCTTGCTCCCTCTTTATAAGTATTAAAAGCAATTGCCAGGCGGGGAGGTTTATTATAAAGTTTTTGCAGCCGATGATGATAACTTTTATTTTAAGGCATGATGAAGCAATACCTCTTATTTGTTTTATGAGAAGATTTTTAAATGGGAATTACGGAAACAAATGTAAACAGTTCTTATGGAAGTATTGAAAATTACAATACATTAATATATTTTTAAGATTTCGGAGAGCTGTTGTAAAATTATGTTCTTAAGCTAAAAAAATAAAACAAATTGAAAGCACTTACATATTTTAAAACGAATTTAAATTTGTATTCTAACTTTTATTAATATATACTAAAGATGTAGAATTACATCAATTTTGAATTGAATTTTGAACTATGTATAATTTCTATAATCATATCCATTACCCATTAATAATTAATATCTTAATTTCCCCGCTGTGGCAACCCTCGCAATTCAGTAAGCCATGCAGTGCATGCTTCTGCAATTTGCATGCCAAATTGTTTACTTCTTTCATTTCAATGTACTTTATCAATTTGAATTTGAGTTGAGTTGCATGTTAGCGTGGAGGAGCGCAGCTCTTGGCTGGTTTGAATTAGTTTCCCAAATGAAATTTCCGCCAAAGAAACCATGAAAAATTGCTAGAGATTTCCGAGGGATAAGCAACAATTTGATTTAGCGAGTTGACTGCACTCGAATGTCGTGCTTAAAGTTTTGTAGCTTTTTGGAAATGGCTTTCCCCTAAAAACACTCACTCACGCCTACATATGCACATATGGCCCACTCGAAACACCTGAGCGAGCTACCTGATCCACCTTGTACTATACAGCCCGCCCTACCAAATGGTGCTATCAAAGCCGGCGAATGTCTATTTAATTGTGTCTGCAACGGTGTCGGCATGTCGATGTTTGCAAAACGCCCCACGCCCACCCTTCTAATGGCGCAGCATCAAATGCACTTTGGCCCACGGACCCGTTAACTGAAACATCTGGCTAGTGCTGCCCACATTTATAAAGTATCAGAAAAGATAGCTAAATGAATTAATTATAAATAAGAATAAATATTAAACATATCAAAAAATAACTAACTTCATTTTTTCAATAAGTATATTCCCTTATCTGTATTCACTAGTATTTCGTAATATTTTTAGCTTTACAATATTTTATAAGAGGCAAACGGGCACACTTGGCCTAGAGATGGGAAAGCATTGCTCTCACTATAAAAAATATCAGTTCAAATAATTTGCTTCGTAAAATTGTAGTTTCTTAAAAAATAAATAAGAAATTTAAAGACAATTTAGTCCACTTTAATGTGGCCTAGCTTTAACCGAATAAAAAGCCAACTCGGCCACACTGGTTTAATCGCAGAGGCTGCAGCACTGGGAATCTGCGGTGCGGTGGCCACACCTGCAATTCGAAATGTGAAACGGGAGTGTGTGTGTGTGGATGGGTGTGCAGGTGTGCAGGTGGGTGGCAAATGAAGTCATAAAGTCTGATTTCGCCTGCTCATGCTCATTATCACGTAGCGATGTCGTGTAATCGTCATGCTCACGATAATGATGATGTTAACCAAGTGGAGATCGCTATTGCTCCTCCCTTCCTTCCATTCTTTTGAGTGGTGTGAATCCCATTTATTTTGCTGCATCTGCGCTACGCTAGTAAACTTTCTGACCAAAACTGACACTTTCATGAAACAATTTAAAAAGTCATTGTCATCTCCGCTTTGCAGAGTAAGTCCCTACTTCCCTACTTTGCCGGCGCCTTTTTAACTGTCCTGTCAATGGCAACGTCATTTGTTTTGTTGCCCATTACGACGACGACGATGGTCAGTGTCCTGGCCGAGTTGAAAACAAAATGGTCATGGCTCCTCCTTCAGAGCTTTACTCCAATTGGAGCTGAAGTGTGTGGCAAGCACCATACATTATCTAGGGCAGTATCACGACTTGGTCAAGCGGTTTGTCCCCCTTACACCACTTTTAACCGAGGTGATAGGGTGTCTTGGATGTGTCCTAGAGCAGCTCAGCTTTGTTTGCCTCGTAAAACTTTTTTAACTTTGGGAGTTTCGGTTATCCTTTGTCTTCGCCGCTTACGTGACAGTGCAATTTCGAAAAATAATTTCAAGTCTTTCCCCCCTCTGAAATTGTTTTGAGTTATTGAAAAAAGAAGAGAAAAATATTGAAAGGACCTTAAAAGCTGTTGGAGAAGATTCAATGTTATGTCTTTAAGGCAAAGCTTAATTGTTTTTACTTGCCAAAGAAGTTAGTTCATCACTGAACGCAGATTTATTTCGCACTATTATCGAGGGATTTCCCCAGGAATGTGGCCGCACTTTTGATTAAGGGACAATAACCTCACAGCAAATGTTGCAGAAATTCATTATTGCATCGTAATGACAGAGAAGGAAAGGAAAGAAGAAGGAGCAGCAGCTGAAGCACCAGATGGCAATGGCTCCCAACAGTGTAATTTGTGCGAGCCAAAGCCACAGGATTTTATTGAGCGGAAAATTAAAAGCATTAAATTGCACGCTTTAAATTTTGAGTGCAGCGAAAACTGGCAGGAACAGAAGAAACCACCACCACCACCACCGCATCCGCAAAGTGTCGGAGCATGTAGCTCCAAGATTGCCACAAAGAAGCAGGATCCAGTCAGCCAGCCCTTTTCCCAGCTTCTGGGAGCAGCTCTTGGACTCACGCGCATACTAAATTCAACTTATTGACAGGCGCTTGCCGGCGAGGAACGTGTTCCGATAAGCGGGCCTGGTGAGTGAGTTGCACCTGTAACCTGACCGGGAAAGATTCCTCTAGTTGAGAAATGGCCACATTGGCATTAGTTCACCCATGAATCTTGCCAACGAGACAGCGGGAGGCAGTCTTAATTACAAATTTATGACACATTTATGCCGTGAGAAGTTGAGGCAAGCATTACTTATCAGAGATATTTCTGGTACAGGTGAATATAGAAATTATTTTATAATTAACTAATAACTTGTTTTTTCTATTGGATTTAGTTGTCTGTCAAGGTTAAAATACATCTATTGCGTCACGATTTGGGGTACCAGAGAGCCTTCTAGCTCCTGTTTTGAGCTCCTACGTAAAAGAGTGATCAGTTGTCTACATGAATTTTGATTCAAGGGGTACTACGCCCCATCCTGGACATAACCGGCGGCATCCATTCGTCGAAGGAGGGTATGTCGAACAACGGATGGTTGTTGAGAATGTCGAAGCGGATGACCTTGTAGGTGGAGATGAGCCACTGACCCATGCATCGGCTGTTATCCTGCACGTTGCCCATCTTGGTGGGCGCCACCGAGTAGTCGCGTCGGTAGCGCATAAAGATCTCGGCAAAGATCAGGGGATGCGGTACCTGCAGTTGAGTCGGATCCACATAACGATCCACCAGATCCGCCATCTCATTCTGTTCCAACGTCGAACGGAAGTCGTTGGAGCGGCGCAGCGCCACATAGACCACGTCCAAGAAGGCAAACCGATGATCATAGTGGCGCAGTAGCTGCACTTTCAACGGTATGGCCCGCCGTATGTGGTTCCTTTCGAAGCGCAACAAGTCGAGCCGCCAGTCTGCTGGGTCGTCCAGCAAATCGTGCTTGATCTGCTTGAAGCCCATGGGCGTGCTGCAGCGTTCCACGTTCCGGTTGCGTCGACGCCGCACAAAGTCGGTAAAGACGACGGCCGCCTGGCACGAGTTCTCCAGGAACTTACGCTCGGAAAAGTCCCAGTCCCACAACAGCTTCAGCTGCAGCACCGACAGCTTGGTGACTAGCCGGCTCAGCGGGCTGTGGATGTACACCATCGACGGCAGGGATATCTGATGTGGCTCATCCTTGGACGTCACCACATCCAATTCGATGTCCAGACTGCGGTTCGATGGCGAAGAGCCTGGAGTGGGTGCTCGTTGTCTTGCACCTTGTGACCTGTGCGTTCCGGAGGAGGCGGAGGAGCCCAGTCTGGCGGACGCCGCAGGTAGGAGCAGGAGGCGCGAGCGCCACTTGTTCATCAGCTGCCGTTGTATCCTCATCATTACATAGCTTAATTTAGGTATAATTTTGTATACAAAAGCCAGAATAATAATCAAAGCGAACGGATTTCATATGGTATGGGGTTTGTAGTTTTATGTAAATAAACACTTGGCACTGAATGCTCGGGACTCCGAGTAATAGGATCAGGGGAATAGAGACATTTGTCATTGCAATTGGACCCACATTTTCGCCAGCTTACACTGGGAGATTAATATCTTGAAAAATTAGGATTAAAATTTATCAAGAAATATGCAAGTTATACTAAATTTATTTAAAGTCCATGAAAAGTAACAAGTTCTGCCTCTAACTGGGTTATTGGCAACAAAAACAATAATATCGATAAGTAAAAATATCGATAGTTGATAGTTGGCAACTAATAACATCGATAAAAAAAACTAAAGAGCTAAAAGCAATAAGATTAACTTTATCTTCTTAAAATCAAGATATATCTTTCAACTTACAATTATTTTGAGCTTTTCAGGAGCTAGTGGTGACGATAAAACATCGATAAGTAGAAAACTGAAACAGTTATTGAAAATTCGATTTAAAATCGATTAAATACACATCTATGTCTGATTTTTCTCAATGCAACTTAACATAAAGGCGACAGAACAATAAGGTTCTAATTGAGCCGACATGGAAGGGAATTAGATCCGCCAGAGAGGCTCCTAGCTCCCGCAGGAGCTGCAGTGCCGACATTGATTCAACAGCCTGTAATTATCGAATGCATTAGCAAATGCAGAGTGCAACTCACCGTTCGCCGCCGCACCTTTGCCTTTGCCTTGGCCTTGGCCTGTTCTCAGCCCACCCACCAACCCGCATTGGTTTGCCCAAGCGTTCATTTATCCGGTCCGGGATCCTGGGGAGAACAAACAATGCAAATAGGGAGCCAGACCGGCAGACACTCAAGTAGAGCATCCTGAGTCCTGCTCAGTGTTTGCCATTATTACTCCCAACATCGGGTTAATTGCTTGACAATTGATTTCGTTTGCAAAATAAGCAAATGCTACGGCATAATTCAATGAAAGTCTGTACAGTTGCCTCAAAACATTTACAATTATTTGCAGTTAATTTTCCTGTTTATAATGCAGATAATTAAAAAATAAGTACAGTCTATTTATTATTCACTAAGCATGTACAGTTGCCCCCAAAGCATTCCGGTGAACTTGTAAACTTGGATGTGAAATGCTAATTGCAATTATTTATTGAGCAGTGTAACGATTAAGGTGTATGTCTACAGCCTGCAGCTATTATTTGTCAAGTTAATTTCCCAAATTAAGAGCCGAATTCTGTGTTATTCTCTGTTTGCCTTTGGAATGTTAAATTAATGTCTGGGTTCTGCGAATAGAAAAATCCCTTCAACTGAGTATGCAAATCCCTTGCACGAAATCGTTTCAGTTTGATGCCTACTAGGAAGGCCTTAACTATTCAGAGGATACACTCGTACAATGCTAAAATGCCAGCCCAACCAGCCATCCATGGTTGATGCCGTCGATTTATCAAACGAAATATGAAATGAACGATACGGAATAAACCTACGACAATGAAGTTTGGCGAGTATATGAATAAATGCAGCAGAATGGGAGGAGCGAGCGAGCATGGAGATGATATCCTCCTCCGTACACAAAATCCCCATGTAATCCCCGGCCAAAACAGAGCACCGAGATGTATCATCACAATAAAATATGTTAAGTAAATACGGAAGCGGGGAAAGGCAGAGCGAAGCGAGGGGAAAACTAAACAATAAGCCAAAAAGTACGCTTGATTAAGTTTAACTTCCGGTCTGTTATAAATTGAGCATTTATGTGGGATTTGTTTGCGAAAACAGTTTCTACTTTGCCAAGGCCCCTCCAGCAAAAAAAAAAGAGAAAATCTATGCCATCCATCCATCCATCCATCGGGCTGCCAAACGAGACAAATGTTTAGGCCGACACACACGGAGCACACACACACATCTCGTATGTCTATTTCCGGCGGAAGTGGTGAATAAAACATGAAACGAAATAAAATGACGGAGGGCAGCACAGAGGTGGAAAAACGAGAACTTTTAGTGGCCAAAAGCGAACATCCGTGGGGCAGGGACAGAGTGATTTTTCTGTTGGCATTTTGTGCTGTGTTTTGTTCTGTTTTGTTTGGTTTACTTTGGGCGCAAATGGCTAAATTATTCCTGACCCGGCCAATCGAAGGGTCCAAATAAAAATTATATGGCAAACATTTTACCGAGAGGCAGTGAGAGCAGTGCTCAGGCTGGGCTCTCGAGCTTCTCTGGCAGTTAATATCCGTAGATAAAATATTCAATTTCCCCCCGAATGACAAACTTAGGAAATAGCCAGAGCCAGAGAGATGTGGAGAGATGCGGAGAGAGAGATTCACCTGGCTGCTAAGGGACAACGATATGGTAATAGCATCGATGTCGATGTCTTCATATATGTATGTACTATTTCCGTTTATCAGATATCATTTTGCAGTTGGACATCTTGAGCATCCTGAATATTATAATCGCTTGTTGTTTGCTCGTTGAAATCCCAATTATCCTTATTGCCTTGCCGGTGGCCCTCGAGGAGAAAAAGGGACTTGGGTCATAAACTGCCCAAAACCCATTTGGCTTCGCTTCGCCGCAAATTATTTTACCAGTCATCTAATTCCTAAACCAAGGCTCTAAGGAACATATATTGAGGAAGGATATAAGTAGATACAAGCTACTGCTTGCTGTATTGTGATAGCAGGTCCTGCATTTGGATCAACCTGTCCCAAGACTCAACGAGAAGAAATTTAAACTCGATGTTCTCTCAGAAACTTGCTTACTACATATAGTACAAGTCTAAGGATCTTTCCCAGGAGAGTGAAAACGAAATGGGGAAATCATTAAACATTTTCTTCTCTTTCAACCATAATACTTTTATTATTATTACGATTACTATTACCATTACTATTTTTGCCTTGCACTCCTATGACCTATGGCAATAGTAAGCGTTGGGCACGCTGGAAAATCCGTAAATGGGATCGCACTGCGTGGTGTTTGGCGGCACGCACGGTGGATACAGAGAACCGGAGCAGGGAACGAAGCAGGGCAGGCAAGAGCTTCTGCATCCCGCTCCGCCTCCTACTCCACATCCCATTCCACATGGCGTCCGGCAGGGGTCGCACCTCTGCCTCCGCAGTGGCCTGTGCATTCTGCAGACCAAATCGTTCGGGGGTAAACCACCGCATACCTTCTTCTTTTTCTTGGGCTTCTTACGCTTGGGTTTGGGCTCGGGCTCGGGCTCAGGCTCGGGCTCAGGCTCGGGCTCTGGCTCAGGCTCCTCCTCACTAGGTGGACTCAAGACGCGCAACTCGGATATCCTGGTCTCGTACACCGCATCTTGGTGGACGGATTGTCGACCGGCCTTTTGCGACAGCTTCTCCTTTCTATTGGTCACCTTCATGTGCATCGTGCTCACCTGACTGAAGTCGGAGGCTCTTGGTTTGGGCACCATTTTTCCCTCCGGATCTTCTGCCATTTGAGGGGAATCGACTTCCTTTGTATTTTTCTTTATATTTTTGTAGGATTTCAGCTGACTTAAGGGAGTGGCCCTTGTTTTGGGCACAAATTTTGCTTTCGAGTCCCGCTTTATATTTTTCTGAGATTTTGGCAGACTTATATCAGAGGGCGTCCATTTATCTGACGAGTCCTGCTTTATAATTTTCGTGGCTTTTGGTTTGGTTTCTTTCTTCATATTCTTTGGGGTATTTCTAAAAAAAGGAAGTAAAAGTTATGCAATTATATATTTTCATTGCTTACAAAACCTTACCCTGAGGAAGGCCTTTTAGTTCCACAGTCATTCGTATTGGACTTTTTTTTCTGCTTCGGTGAGCGGGAGGAAGAGCCGGTCTTGGGTGAACGTTTGGTTGAACGTTTAAGTGACGGGCTTGAGGCGGGCGAGGAGGATAAGTTGGGTGACTCCTCAACGGGATAGTTGTAATCGTCGATTTCATTGAAATACGCGCTCTTCTTGCTTACACTGCTGCTCTCATAGTCTTGGTCGCCTATAATCGGCTGGGCCTCCTTATTTCCATAGTCTTGCTCATCGAGGAACGTCTCCTCCTTCATTTCACTGCTGGGCTCATAGTCTTGCTCCTCGAAAACCTTCTGGGCCTCCTTCTTTCTGCTGTTGCGCTCATGCTCTAGTTCATCGAGAATCGTCTCGGCCATCATCTTTCCGCTGCTGAGCTCATTGTCTTTCTCAAATATCTCGTTAGTTCGGTAGACACGGCGGTCCTTGAAGTCCGATGGCGAAGAAGCGCCCGATGGGGGTGTGCCAGTGGCTTCCATCAGGTTATCCATTATCGTTTCCAGCTCCGAATATTTCGCGGCATGGTCAGGAAGTACTATTGAGTCCGGATCGATTTCTTCATATGTGGTCTGAACTTCTGGGGGAGGATCATACTCATTGGACGACGCGAGGCGCCTTGTTACTTGGGTCTTGTAGGGCTTGCTGCCGTCGTTCGGGATCACGGTTGTCGTCTGGATCTCATCGACCACAATCTCCACTTCGCCGCTGCGGTGTCTAATCTCCTTTTCCTGTGTAGTCACATCGATGATCTCAACGCGGTCCGGAAGCGGTGGCGGTGGCGGTGGCGGGGGAGGGGGAGGCGGAGGCGGAGGTTCAGGCTGGCAGGGAGGTTCAGCCTCGGTTTGGACGCCTGCTTCGTGGGTTACCACGCACTCGCACTCACAGGTGTAGCATTTTTTCCGCCTGCAGGTCCTCCTTTTGCGCCTAGTTTTTTCTCTACATTCGTCGGCATCAATGTCCTGGCAATTGCATTGAGGTTTGTTTTGGCAATTGCATTGAGGCTTGTCCTTGCAACAGCACCTCTTAGATGGTGGCCACTGTTCACAGCACCTCTTAGGTGGTGGCGGTGGCTGCTGTTCACAGGAACTACAGCTGTTGTCCTGGCAACAGCACCTCTGAGGCGGTGGCTGCTGTTCACAAGAACTGCAGCTGCTGTCCTGGCAAAAGCACATCTTAGGCGGTGGCGGTGGCTGCTGTTCACAGCACATGCTGCTGTTGTCCTGGCAACAGCACCTCTTAGGCGGTGGAGGAGGCTGCTGTTCACAGCACCTTAAAGGCGGCGGTGGCTCCTGTTCACAGGAACTGCAGCTGCTGTCCTGGCAACAGCACCTCTTAGGCGGTGGCGGAGGCTGCTGTTCAGAGCATATGCTGCTGCTGTTGTCCTGGCAACAGCACCTCTTAGGCTGAGGCGGAGGCGGTGGCTGCTGTTCACAGCACCTCTTAGGTGGCGACGGTGGTTGGTGTTCATAGCAGCTCTGTGTTAGTGAAGGTGGCTGTTGTTCGTAGCTCCTGCTGCTGTTGTCCAGGTGACGGCACCTCTTAGGTGGTGGCGATGGCTGGTGTTCATAGCAGCTTTGTGTCGATGAAGGTGGTTGATGATCATAGCGCCTCTGAGGTGGTGGCGGTGGCTGTTGTTCATAGCAGCTCTCAGATAGTGAAGGTGGCTGTTCATAGCACCTTTGATTTGGTTGTGGTAGCTGCTGTCCACGGGATCTGCACGGCTCCCAATAAGACAAAGTTGATTGCTGGCTGCCGTAGTTTCCGTATTCCTGGTACTCCTGGATAAATTGCTCAGGATATTCCTGAATTAGTTCCGGCTTTTTATATTCTCGAGGATAATTCTGACCAGCATCCTGGCGAACAACTATTTGCTCTCCATAGCTCCTGCGATCTTTGATAGGTGTTCCTCGATAGTTTTTTGAACAGTTAAAGGGCTTGGAATTTTCCGCAGGACTCCAAGTCTCAGACATCGTCGCTCTATTGGACATCTGCCAACCGAATCGAGACCGAGCACACAGGCAAGGCTCCCTAAACGGTCTGCAGAGGTTCAACATCGCTCTTATCCTGGACTCTACCTACGGAGTATCACAGATCACTTCTTGGACTCTCTTTCAGGACAAAAGAGGAAACACATAACAATTTTTTATTTAAGAAAACATCGAAAGGGTTTTTATGGCATCACCGATAGAGCAAGGCGTGCTAGATCCCCAAATAAACCAATTAATAACCTTCGAGATTTAATTTCTTGGCCCTGAAAAAGCTACATATTTTAAGCCCATTTTGTTAGGAAGATGATCGGGACAACAATTTTGTAAACCAACATTCTTAGCAGCATTTACGGAGGCAGAACCCCGAGAGAAATAACTTGAACGCAAATGCATTGGAAAGAGAAACGTAGGACCGTCACAAGTCTTTGGAGAGAGTAGAGAAACCAACAAGACAAGACCATGCGAGATCCCACACACCAGCTTTTTCATGATTAAAAAACCAAGTTTTGAAGGTGCCTCAAAAGTAGTTAAAATAGTGCTCAAACATATTTCTTGGGAATACTTTGAAAAACAATAAAACCGTTTTCGATGATAAATTTTTGCATTTGCAGTTACTGAAGTTATCGAAGTACGCATCCATTAGCAAGCGATTGTAAAGGAGGAAGGACGGAAATTAAGAGACGTTTAATATCCTTTTCTTTTCTTTCAACAAGAATTTATTACTATTTCTATTATTGCCTGCACCCCTGTCACCTGCCACAATAACAAGGATATCCGCTCATGGGGCCAAATCGCATGGGACACAGCGGTGGCTTGCGCCGTGAATAGAGAGATTTGGAGCAGAGACCGATGCAGGGCAGGCAACAAATCCTGCGTCCCGCTCCGCATCCCGCTCCGCATCCCGCTCCACATCCCGCTCCACATGGCACCCCGCAGATTGTTTCGGGACACTTTCGCCTCCTTCTGCAAGCCACATCGTTCGAGGGATAACCGTTTTTCATATCCATTCGTATCGTGCACTTAGGCTTAGGCTTAGGTTTGGGTTTGGGTTCGGGTTCGGGCTCGGGCTCGGGCTCGGACTCCGACTCGGGCTCGGGCTCGGGCACGGACTCCGACTTGGATTCCTCCTCAGTAGGTGGAATCAAGACGCGCAATTCGGAAATCCTGGACTCAAAAACCGCATCTTCGTGGACGGATTCTCTACCGGCCTTCTGCGACAGCTTCTCCTTTCTATTGGTCACCTTCATGTGCATGGTGCTCACCTGACTGAAGTCGGAGGCCGTTGGCTTGAGCACCATATTTCCATCCGCGTCTCTTGCCATCTGAGGGGAATCTCCTTTTATATGGACAGCCTTTTTTTGCATTTTAGAGTCATCCATCGTATTATATTTTGGGGTATATCTAAAATAAAAGATAGTAAATATGATGCGATTTTGTATTTGCATCACTTACAACTCTTACCCTGAGGCTTGCCGTTTAGCACCACTCTCAAATGAATTCTTTTTCTTTTGCTTCGGTGACAGAAGTTCTTTAACGAGGGGAGAGCGGATCTTGGGTGATTGTTTGGGTGAACGTTTGAGTGGTGAGTCGGGATTGTCGAGAATCGTCTGGGCCTCCTTCTTTCCGCTGTTGCGCTCATGGTCCTTCTCATATGTCTCGTTAGTGCGGTAGACACGACGGTCCTTGAAGTCCGTTGGCGTGGCGGAGCCCGATGTGGGTGAGGTGGGTAGTTCCTTCAGGTTTTCCATTATCGTCTCTAGCTCCGAATATCTCACGGCCTGCTCAGGAAGTACTACAGCGTTCGGATCGAGTTCTTCTTCATATTGGGTGTGAACTTCTTGGGGAAGATCACTATCAGTGGACGACGCGAGGCGCCTTGTTACACGGGTCTTGTAGGGCTTGCTGCCATCGTTCGGGATCACGGTTGTCGTCTGGATCTCATCGACGACAACCTCCACTTCGCCGCTGCGGTGTCTGATCTCCCTTTCCTGTGTCGTCACATCGATGATCTCTACGCGGTCGGGAAGCGGAGGTTCAGGCTGGCAGGGAGGTTCACCCTCGGTTTGGACGCCTGCTTCGTGGGTTACCACGCACTCGCACTCACAGGTGTAGCATTTCTTCCGCCTGCAGGTTCTCCTTTTGCGCCTAGTTTTTTCTCTACATTCGTCGGCATCCATGTCCTGACAATTGCATTGAGATTTGTCCTGGCAATCGCTTTTAGATCTCTCCTGGCAATTGCTTTTAGATTTGTCCTGGCAATCGCTTTTAGGTTTCTCCTGGCAATTGCATGGAGGTTTGTCCTTGCAACAGCACCTCTTACTTGGTGGCGGTGGCTGCTGTTCACAACATCTCTTACATGGTGGCGGTGGCTGCTGTTTACAGCTACAGTCGTCCCTGCAACAGCACTTCTTAGATGATGATGGTGGCCGCTGTTTACAGCATCTCTTAGGTGGCTCCTGTCCACAGCACATGCAGTTGTTGTCCTGGCAACAGCACCTCTTACAAGGTGGCGGTGGCTGTTCACAACATCTCTTACATGGTGGCGGTGGCTCCTGTTCACAGCACATGCTGCTGTCGTCCTGGCAACAGCACCTCTTAGGTGGTGGCGGTGATTCCTGTTTACAGCACCTTTTAGAAGGTGGCGGTTCACAACATCTCTTACATGGTGACGGTGGCTCCTGTTCACAGCACATGCTGCTGTTGTCCTGGCAACAGCACCTCTTAGGTGGTGGAGGTGGTTCCTCTTCAGAGGACCTCTTGGGTGGTGGCGGTGGTTCCTCTTCACAGTACCTCTTGGGTGCTGGCGGTGGCTCCTGTTCACAGCATATCTTGGGTGATGGCTGTGGTTCCGTTTTAGGTGGCGGTGGCTGCTGTTCCCAGCACCTCCGAGGTGGTGGCAGTGACTGCTGTTCATAGCCCCTGCTGCTGTAGTCCTGGCAATAGCACCTCTTAGGCGGTTGCGGTGGCTGCGGCTCATAGGAACTGCAGCTGTTGTCCCGGCAATAGCACCTGCGAGGTCTTGGTGACTGTTGATCATAGCACCTCCGAGGTTGAGGTGCTGGCGGCTGACCACAACAGCATCTCTGAAATGGTGGTTGCGGCTGCTGTCCGCAGGTTCTCTGTGGTGCTACTGGTGGCTGCTGAGCACAGCAGCGGCAGGTTTCCCAATACTGCCAAGGCGTTTGCTGACTGCCGTAGTTTCCATATTCCTGGAAGTCCTGAAGAATTTGTTCAGGATATTCGAGAATTAAATCCAACTTTTTATATTCTCGGGGATAATTCTGACCGGCAACCTGGCGATCAACTATTTGCACTCCATAACTCCTGCGATCTTTGATAGGTGTTCCTCGATAGTTTTTTATAAAGGTGTAGGGTTTGGAATTCTCTGCAGGACTCCAAGTCACGGGCATCGTCGCTCTATTGGGCATTTGCCAACCGAATCGAGGCCGAGCAGACGGGTAGGGCTCTTTAAACGATCTGCAGAGGTTTGACATCGCTTTTACCCTGGACCCTGCCTACGGACTACCACAGACTTCTTGGACTCTCTTTCAGGACAAAAGGAGAAACACATAACAATTTTTGTTCAAGAAAACATCGAAAGGGTTTTTGTTTTTAGAGACATCACCGGTAGAGCAAGGCATGCTTGATACATAATTATACTTTAAAGTCTTAGATCGTGGTCACTCTTTGTTCTGAAAAAGCTACAACTCTTTGGTCATGTGGCGTGCCATTGAATGAACTTGTGTTGCGTTTAGTACTTTCAACAAAAAGAGAATTTAATTCTAACTTTATCAAACTCATATCAAAATCAAGTTTTCTCAAACTAAATCCTTAGATAGTCGCTTGTGAGTGTAAGTCAATAAGCAGACTAATCTTCTGTTATCCAAATTGCATTACTCCTTTTCAGTAGAAGTGTTAAATAGCAAAAACACTAAAATAAAACATTGTGGAGCTATGACTCAAAGGTCCAACTAGGTACCCTGGACTCTTAGTTCTGAAAGATTCATAGTTCCGACTATTGCTAGACACACATATGTATATTTTTTTTTTATATAACGAAATTTTTTGAGTACGAAATTTTGTGGACGCCATGAGTTTCCAGAAGCAGCTGGACGACTTCAACCGGAAGTTGGACGTGGCTCCATGGTATTTAGGCATCTCGACGCTCCAGGAGGAGACCATAAAGAGCATGCACGAGAAGCTGCGAGATGACTACGAGCAGACAACGGGCTCCACCATGTACCGTGCTTTGGTTGTTCTGGGCATCAAGCCAGTAATATCTCCGAGGCAGATCAGACGGTTGGTCCAACTCAGCAGGAACAACATACTGGCCTTCCTCTTCTTCGTGCTCGAAGGCTACTACAAGACCTGCCGCCCCAAAGGCAGCACGGTGTATAGCATCAATGAGCAGCTGCTGATGATAGCCATTTCCAGGATCGATCTGCTGCCCACGCTCCGTGGCCTGGACTCGATTCTACCGCCACCACAGCTCCATCCGCTAGAGATTAGGCGGCTTAATCGAGCCGCGAGACTAAAGGCGCAGGTTCATGCGACACCTTCGCCAATTGTCACCGAAGCTCCAGCGAAGAAGCCCATGAAGAAGTCGCCTTACTACCAGAAACAGCCCAGGCCCGTCCCACGGATCTCGAACTTGACCACTAAGCAAACCGATTTTATAGTGGAATTCAATTTCTGGCCTAGCAATGGTCCGCCCAATTATGGCGAGGAGCGGGAGGAGGAGCCCTGGTTTGCCCAGTATCACCTTAATCCCGGCCTGCGTTTGATCAAGAAGACCATGTCCGAGACTCTGGAGCGCTACTTCAACATGGGCGACAAAAAAGACAAAGACAAAGAGGACGGGGATGGAACGAAGAGTAGCGAGTCGCATGCAAATATGTGCCTAGTCCACAGGATGCAGGGGGAGCAGGGCCAGCTGCTAAAGGATGAGCTGGCAGTGAAAGCCAGGGATCGCTGCTTGGAACTCTTGGACATCACACAGCCGTACACCAAGGTGCGTCAGAAGAGGATCGTGGCCCAGCTGGAGAACGACATCGATCTGATTATGGATCGCCATCGCCGGGCGATGCACTGTGACCAGACCAAGGTTCTCACCATCGAGAACACAGACTGCGTGCTCTGCCAGCAGATGTTGGTGTCACAGCCCTGGCCAGAGCCCAATGATCAGGTGGGACGAGCTCTGATCGGTGAGGACTGTGGCCTGGCCCACACGGCTGCCATGGATACATATCGGGGTAAAAGGCTGGAGGGAGGCGGCAAGTCGAAAAAGGATAAGAAAGGTAAAAAGGATAAGAAGGGAAAAAAGGATAAGAAAAAAAAGGAGGAGCCTCCGGAAGAGCCCCCAAAACCCGAGGAACCCAAGAAAAAAGTTACGCCATGGAAGCCACCGCCTCCCAAACTCCACCACGAACCTTTTCGCATGACGAACATCGACTTTAAAAGGAAACTGAAGAAATGCCTACCGCCGCAGACTCTTTCGGAATGCGATGTTCCGCCGGCACCCAAAAAGTCGGCCGTGTCCTTTGCCCTAGCCATGGGTAAAATCCATGCAAAGGGTCAAAAGTGCGAGATACAACAGCCGGTGAAGAAACCGGTCAAGAAGAAGTTCTTCCGGGCATCCAGATCGAACAAGCCCTTTCAGTTCAAATACCATCGGGTCTTCCAGTCCGGCCAGCCGAGACCCTTTGACCTCAAGCGGCTGGTGACCAAGTCCTTTGTGAAGGCGCTGAATAAATCGGATTCCGATGATCCGAATGGGGGACTCAATATGACCAATCCAGTGTCAGAGATACAACTGAATGAAGATATACCCCCAGCAGACGAACAACTGGAACAACTGCAGCCAGTGACTGAACCGGATCCGGATCTTCAAGAAAAGCTAAACGATGATCTCTTCGGGGAGGAAAAGACCGAACGTGACAGTCGCGAGACCCTGGATCGTTCCAGCAGCCACACTCAGCGTAGTCACATCGACTACAAGGCCCAGATCGTGGAGGCGGTGATACAGTGTGCCAACACCATTTGGCAGAAGCAGGCCGCCTTCAAGCGGGCCGAAATGGAACAGCAGGAGCGGATGGTCAAGCGGAATGCACTTAAGTACCAGGAAGATGAAAAGTTCGATCCGGACAACGCCGAGCAAATGAATAATCTGCTAAAGGACGGCCTCAAGGTCCTAAGTCGGAATCCACGTTACGTGCTGGCCAGTCTGCCGGATAGCCACAAGCTACCCGTTATGCGAGAGTGGATCAAGCGGCGGTATGGCAAGGCCTACAGCCAGAAGGAGCTAGAGGCCAGCCTGGTAGAGTCCTCTAGGATCTTTGAGTTGGTCACCTTGGCCCAAGGTAATTTACCAAATCCCAATACCCAGACCATAGATCGGATACCCAGATCCAAGGAGAACTTTGACAACTACAAGGAGATCAAGAAGCTGGTAAGTAAACCTCTGTAAGAAGTGACAAAAATTCTAAATTCCTTCCACAGGCCGCCGACATCAAGGACGACTATCATGGCCAACTGAACGAACAATATATGAGCAGCATTGGATCGGCCTGGTATGCCATGGGCAACTATCTGGTGCCGGGCGGTCCTCCGCGCAGGACCTTCTTCGCGTACATGGTCTCCAATCCGAACGATATAATGCGTGCGAAAACCTGGAACGGAGATTTCCGAAACTATCGCCAGATGAGGGATAGACGCAAGGAGCTGGAGAAATAATAAGAGATTCAATCTTCAGACTTTTAACCGTGAGCTCCGAGACAAACCGCCATTGATGTAGAGTGAATCCGTCAAAGTTCTGTCTAAGTCCTCTGCCAGTTCGGCACAGTACAGCTCAATCCACAATTGAGGTTAGGCAGTCGGCCGGCAAACAAATTCAGTTAATTATGCAAGCCAGAAATATATTTTCATAAATGTAACCCACGCATTGCCCCAAACCAAAAGTCCCCAAGGAAGTTAATCTAATTCGGGCGCCATGTCAACACAGTCCCTTTTTCCGGTGAATCATGTGGAATTTGTTGGCCAAAGTCCCTTTTTGAGATATATTAGGCCCCAGCATATTTATGGTCAACCGCTGACGTCTGCTATTTTACGGGCCCATCACATTTGCATAGAGAAGATACATCATTTGCTGGCAAATATTTGTAGGTTTCCTGTATCAACAAGTTGGGCAGGATTGACTCTGCTCTCCTGTCTGTTAACTTGGCGTCCACTGCTCCGTGGAGGGGAAATCCCGCTGTTAGCTTGCATTCCACAAACGAGAGAGTGGTCGCTCTTCTGCCACCCAAAGAAGAGCACTAAATTGGATGGTAATCGGTTCAAGTCTTGGACCATGTCTTGTGGCACTGTTAGCTTTAGTCTTGTGCTGGGGCTTGGGGGATTTGGTTGCCAGGATGGATGGATGGACTGAGGACCCTGCCAGTGGGTTAACACTCCACTGACCCACTTGCGGTCGTGGCTGACCTTTCGCACGCACTCCCAATTGCAGGATAAAGTGCTGAGATGCGCGAACGCGAGCAAACTCCAATTAAAAGCGAGTTACAATTTCCGTTTGGCGGCTGCTTCGTCAGCCTTTTTTTTTCTTTCCTCCTCAACTGCCAATTTTCTTGGCAATTTTTGTTCGCCTTGGCTTGGCTTCCAATTGAAAATTATGCATGCAAAGGCAATCTGGAATCCAGAACATAACAGACAATTAGAGTGGCAACAAAAAAGAGGCTAAGAACAAGTTGGGTGTTAACTGGTAAAGTGGAAAGACCAAGAAAAAAAATTGTTAGGGAGCTGGCAGCGAAAAAAGCATATTTTCTACCTTTAAAATTTTCTGATATATTCCCAAGTATAGTTCATTGCGTTTATTGTAAGTCCTTGCATGTATCGATAACTAAAAAATTAAGAGATTACCAATGTTCAAGAATAGGAAGAGTCAGATACTAAACGTCTTCTTCAATTTTATTTAACACATCCATTTCTTCAATTAAAAACATTTTTAATAATATTAGTTTCAAGTTTCATCCCTTCAAATGTTTAAGATTTCCTCACTTGTACCCCTTTTCTTATAAAATTTATTATTTTATAACCTATTATTACCTCACAATTTCTCCCAGTGCTTCCAGCTTAACCCCTTAACATCAGATTCCTTTTAAAACTGCCGAAGCAGTTCTCAACCAGTTCTTTGATTTGCTATTCTCTGCTAAAAATTTCCCTTTCTATTGCCGATTTCTAGATAAAAATCTTGTTCGTCTTGGTTTCTTTTCTCTCTTTTTGTTTGTGTTTTTTTGTACTCGAGTAAAACTGCGACACTCAATCAGTTGACAGATGAAATTATACACCCCGAGACTGGGGACTGGGGCAGGTGCTAAAAGGATCGCCGCAGGGAAGGAGGTGGCGGAGCTAGAGGAGAACGTGTGAGGCTGTCACAGACAAGGACCAGCACCTGTGTGTGCTTGGGTACGAGCAACTCTACCTGGGCTACATCCATCCCGCATCAGCATCAGCCTGGCAAGGTATGGATAAATATGAGAGCAAAAAAGCGGCAATATGAAAGCCCAGCAAAAAAGAAGGGAATCGGTGAACGAAGCTCTGGGAGGAACGGAAAGAATATATGAGAAATGTACATTTGGACAGGCTACACACACAGAGCAAAGGCTATAGCTGCAGAGCGATAGAGACGGAGACAGTCAGATGTCAAACATTCTTTTGACACTTTGTCATAGCAGCTCCTCTCTCGGTGACACTTGTCAGCAGTCGGATTTCGCATTTCGAATTTCGCATTTTGGTGGAATGGAATGGAGACTGGCAGTGCCGCCGCAGTTGATTTACACTGCCATTCAGCTCATACATAAATATCTATATATATATATATATATATTCATGTGGGTTACCGTATCTTAATAGCATTTACTTATGAAATCGGTTCCAAATCGTTCTGAATTCAATTTAGCTAATCCATAAACACAGAGACAGACAGAGACACTCTCTCTCTCTCTGAAGATAACAAATCTGTTTTTGGGTGTCAGGCCACCTAGGGATATAAATAAACATATTTCCAAAAAAAGGGTACGTTTTGGTCCTTCGAGCCGGAGTGCCTGTATTTAACTATTCAACCGTCTTTCTAAGAGACTAAAGAATAGTGAAAACGTACATGGGGTATAAATATTTATATAAGATCATAGAAACGATAGCATTACAAAATGAAATTTAATCACAATAATTTATACAAAAATACTTCCCATGACCTGAGGTCTTTAAGTTCGGCCCGAAATATGATAATCAGTTTCTTGGCAACTGTCAAGTTTTCCTGTTCTCAAAGTCTTCGAACCAAACTCAATTAGCCAACAGTTTGGCTATTTAACTAGCGAGTTGACGGCCATTTATCAGAGCATCTAATCTAATCCTTTTACTGGTCAAATAAATTAAAATGGAAAGCCCTTTTCGGCAGCGCCACTAAATTACACCAAAAAAGATAATTAACCTGTGTGGGCTGGCGCTGGCTCTGGCTCTGGCTCCGCGGAGAGTGTGTTGCGAATGGTTTTTGCGGGCACTTTATTAGGTCTTCGACCCAAAGGAGACGGAGGCAACGACGGCGGCGGAAGCAAGGACCAAGGATGAAGGAGCGAGAAATTACAAAATGGCGCAAATTATTGCAGGACAGCGACCGACCTCGTTGGCTATTTCCGTCGTCAGGCATTTTTCCAAATGAAGTTTCGCAAGTAATCATGAAAAAGGTAATTTAATAAAAGCAAAATCGAGCAACATAAAACTAATTTACGGCCTGAAATTGCCTGTGAAAAGCCGAGTGAAAACCCGAGAAAAATGCGGCCACAAGATGAGGCTGAAGCTGAGTTTTCCCGGCAACGTTTTTTGGCCTTTGAAGTTCAAGGTTAAACACACTTACCAGCTGGCCAGCTGTTGGCTGCTCCAGCCAGCCGAAATAATGGACTTGGGCAGTGGGGGAGAAGCTCAAGATCGATTCAATAAGGGATAAGCCAGTAGCATGCATGAGCTCTCCTTGGTCCAAGGTTCGAGGTCCTTGCAGTGACACAATTGCACAGCAGCAACGGAGGAGAAGCAGCTCCATAAGTAGCTCTTGCTGGCACATCCTCAGGACACTCTCCACAGAGTAGCAGCAAGGATTTCCTTGAATTTTTCCTTAACCTAAAAATGCACAAAATATTTCTTAGGGGACTTAGCTGCTGGAATTTATTGATATTTTTGCTAGCTAAAGGGCTTTAGCCCAGAAAGGATGCTTTTAAATTCAATTAAAGTGAAATAATTATTTACTATTTTTATAAAGTTATCTTATTAAGCTTTCTTAAAAAAAAAGAGGTTTTACTGCAACAACCTTCCCCCTTGACCACACACATGACAAAACAATTTCGTAACTTATTTATTTCACATATTTTTTATGTTCTCTACATTTTTATTTTCCGCTCTTTTGCTCCTTTTTTTGTGTTGACCTGCTGGCTTGTGGCCAAGCTCTGCAAAATTGTTGGCCAGAAAATGTAACAAGGCCAAGGAAGTGCAGCAGCAAATATGGCTAAAAATGCTAAAGGACAACATGTTAAAGTTGAGGCAAATATGTTGGAAACTGAGCAGAGGGTTCCTGTCATATTTTGTGGCATTTAGCTACTATTTTTTTTTTTGGCTGCAGCTGCAAATTCAAATCAAAGTATTTAAGCTGGAATTTCCACGTCCCTTTTTGCATTATTTAAAAAAGTTGCTTTAATGCCAGTTTATGGTAAGGCATTCGGGCCAAAAAAAAAACTTGAGCAGGTCATCTGGGAGACGGCGACGGCGGCAAGTAAAGTTTTCTGGCCTACGCAAATGAGACCCAATTCCGCCCAAGAGCGAAGCAGTGGAGCAGTTTCGAGCAGTAGGTCACCGCCACCACCGAGGAATAAAAGGAAAAGTGGTGCAGAAGAGCGCTTAAAGAGAGCCCGGGTTAGCCTTCAGTTTCCCTGATGAATGGGCCAGTTTATGCGGCAGACTCTTAGGAGAAACATATTTACAAATTCTTATGGATTATTGCTCAGTATTTTCTTAATCTTAGTTTCCTATTTGTGTTATTTTATGTTCCCCCCAGAACCCTAACTAAAAAAAGAATAAAACCCTAGAAAGAAAAACAATCTGTTTCCAAGGCTTTCGCAGCTGGTTTTCGCTTCTGCTTCTTTATGCCCCACACCGAACATAATCTAAAACAGAAATGTTAAAATCCATTTTAATTTCTATTATGCAAATTTGCTCAAGTGCCATGTGTCGGGTCGTCCGGGGCGACGTCAGATTTTTAGCCCACTCCAGTCCAGACCCAGAGAAGTGGTCTGTCCCACACACAAACACACACCAGCGCACAAAGTACACCAGGCACGGGCACGGGTACGGTCCCGGGCACAAACACACTCATGTGAGATGGGGCAAGTGGTTCTAGTCTAGTCGGGCTCGCCTTGCTCCGAATGCATAATAACATTATTATGGTAGAGATGCGGTCCAAGTGGGGTGGTGCGAATTGGAAACTGGACAGCAAAAAAACCAAAAGGAAAAATTGTTAAAAATAATATACAGTAAAGCTTGGACTGTTAAACAAGAATATAAAATTATAAAATACTATAAAATCTTATTTATAATATAAGCAATACATAATTTAAAAAAAAACATAAGCAGCCTAAAAGTATGCTATGATACATAAAGTACGAGTTCCTTAATATTTTAAAGCATACTTTTAGGGTCTTTGCTAAAGATTTCAAAGTGAATTCAAGCTTAGACTTGGCTAAATTCAATGTATGACCTTGATTTTTAAATAAACTAATATAATACGCCACTAATAAAGACCACTCCAATGTCAGAAGCAGCTTGAACCCTCGAAGTGTTGTTCAAATTCTAGAATCTCTCCTGTAAATTATGACCTGCTCGATGCCCCCGTTGCCAAATGCGGCAAACTTTTTTTTGCTAAAATAATTTTTGGGCTAAAAATTTGAATGCAGAATTTTTCAGACTCGTTGCTGCTGCTGTTGCTGCTGCTGCCGGTGCTGCTCCTGCTGCATCCTTTCATTTCTGACATGGCCAATTCAATTTGTGAAAATATGGCACAAAGGCGGCGGCGACCGGCACACTGGCACATATATACCTCTATATATATGTACATATATTCAGATATATGTTATGCTACCTCGTAGCTCTGCAGTTTGTGGGACATGGAGAAGCCCAATTTAAACGCCTGCCGAGTGACACATGCTGGAATGGGAGACAGGACACACACACACTCGGGAGCTGGGAGACAGGAGACGAAGCTGCGACAGGAGCCACATTGCTGACGACAAAGCAAAGTGGGTCAAAAAGAGGGCAAAAAAATGCGAGGCATTTCTCGCGGGTGTCACACACACAGAGACACACACACACACACGTACAGTACGCCTGCTCCTTGGCGCACATGTTAAACATCCTCGCGCCCTTGTCATGGCCTCCACCCAAAACGCCACCCCACGCCCGCGTCTCTCGCCACAAAGGCCCAGCGGTGTCAGCGGCGGCACTTTGACATTTTTGGAGCAATGTGCCCTGCGGCTAGCGAGGCGGCGGGGAGGTTGCCAGGACGAAGGATCTGTGAGGCGGGAGGAGGAGCAAGCTGGGAACCGAGAGAGCCGAGGGCACGCTCCCTCTCTCACTGCTCGGGTGAAAGGCAAATCATGTGCGGCAACAACAAAACAACGCAAATCCCATTCAAGTTTTAGGCAAAACGAAGTTTAGATACTCTTGAGATGCATTTTAAATTTAAGAATTCCTAAAAAAACGTTTTAAATATTTTTAGCGATTTCAAAACTTAAAATCTCTTGAAAAGCCGTCAAAAAGTATACTATACAAAATGCATTTTCGTTTTTTAGCATATTTAAAATAATTTTAAGGATGTTTTCCAATTATAAAGATTTTTGCGTAACTCTTAAATTTAGCTTCGAAACTTATTAATTTATATTGTTGATTACCTTGTGGAATTCCCAAATGTATGAATATTTCCCATCTTTTCTAAGAAAATCATAACCCCCAAAAGCAGTTAGAAAAACTCAAATGCAACATGCAAATAGAATAAATGGAGCAAGAGCGTCGGAATGGGGAATACTGAATGTTGTGAATGGAGGATGAAATAGGGGGCAAGAGGACGGGGTGACTCTGAGGGAACCACGACATTGATTTCGCATTTGGCATTCGCAGTCGCATTCGCAGCAGCGGCGTTTGGAGCTCCCAGCTCGGGGATTCCCCCTTGGGGGCAGAGCCGGCGCGCGGTGCGAATCAGTTTACGTATGTCAATGGCGTTCGTTTCCTTTTGTAATAAAATTTTATGAGCCGCCGTCGCCTCGGCATTGTCAATTTTTATTGTTATTGTTTCGGCAACATAAACTTGAAATCGATTAGAGCGCGAGAGGAGGGAAAAGGAGAAGTGTAGCAAAGAGCAGCGAAGAATAGGGAAGAGGACGAAAAGGAACCACAAGTTTCGCAAGTCAAAAGCTCAAGTGACAAAGTTTTATTTTGATTTATGGCCCGGAATCAGGAAAGCGCATAGAGCTCGTAGATCTCTCCCTGGCACTCTCACTCCCCTCTGCCCGCCAAGGAATCAAAAGTCATCGTCATTCGGCCAGATAAGTAAAAGCCAAAAAAGAGCGAACCGAAAACCGAAAACTTGGCCAGCAGGCTGAACAAATAAATCACACAAATTAAACACAGAGTCCAATGCAATTTGACGTCGCAACTTGCAAAGTTCTTCCGCACGGCTGGGGTTCTGCAGGGGGGTTTCTCTTGTCGGGATGGTCTATAGAGGGGTTCTCTGGGACGTTCTCGGGGGGGTTTTTGAAGACACAGCAGATTGCGACTGCCTCTGCCACTGCCTCGGCCGCTTTTATGATGCGGCCAGCAAAAGTTGGTTCTTAGCCGCGGCTTATTTGCGCCCAGCCTTCATCCTCCGTTTGCGTTTCCGTTTCCGCTCCTCTGTTCGTTTTTCTCTCTTTTTTTATGCATTTCCCTTAATTGCATCAAGTTGGGGAATTGTTTGACCAGGGAATTGGCCAAATAAATTGTTGACAAAGCGAGTGTAAGCGATATGCCAAGCGAAGTAAAGCGAGATGCCAGCTTTATTAGCTTTTCCATGATGCTATCTTGGATCATTAAAATCCCTGCAATTAGCCATAAAAATATATTGCTTGCGAGAGATCAAGTGCTTCAGGTGAAATCGAATTTTTTATTTTTTATTTAAATACGTTTTTTATATGGGATTTAGATTGCATTTTTTATAAGAAATGTGTTAATTTCAAGATGTTTTGGTATTAAAAGATTGCATATAGATGTCGATTTTATAATCCTAGAATATGCAGATTTACTATCCGAACAAAAATTAAGAAAAGAGTTGAAAAATAAACTATTTCTGCTTAGTTATAGTTTTGACTTTTTCATCAAATTATCATATTATCAAATAAAAATAAATAAATAAAATTTTATACCTATAATACCATATTATATATCGCTATTGATAAATATTGATATAGGACCTTAATAATATAATGCTAATAAGCAAAGACTTGTCCACAGACTTTTTTCTACTTCGTCATTAAAATATTATTGTATTACAATATAAACAATAATAAAATAATAATGATATAATATAGTACCTTGAAAACTTTGGACTAAACTGCAATACCCTGCAAGATTATAACAATTACAACACATATTATTCACCCCAAAAACCCCCTCCTTCGATTGTCGGACTAATCAAGTCGATTTATCAAAATGCCCATTAACAATCGATAAATTCAAGTCGCCAATTTCCGTTATCTGTTATCTGGCAGCCGGGCGATTGTCGCGCACTCCACAACTCCCAGAGTTGCCATTTCCTGGATTCCCCGATTCCCGGATTCCCCGATTCCCTGATTCCCAGTCCCTGTCCCCGTTGCGATGATGAGATGATTGGCTCAGCGCATTCACACGTAAGTCGTTTGTAATTTAGTTGAGTTCATAATCGTAATAATTATGGGTGGGTGCTGAGTGTGCCCGTGCCCTGTGTGTGTGTGGGAAGTTCAAGCTTATGGCAAAGTACACTTACTGCTCGGCGTTTCCCTGGTTTTTTCTGCGTGTCCATAACATGCGCAAATAACATAATTTCTGGCATTAAAATCAATTTTCATCTTTCCCCAGACGCCGTCAATTGTAGCAGCAGCTGCTTTTCCCTTCGCCTTTTCCGCCCGGCTTTCTTTTTCCGTTCTATTTGCTTTGAATTGGCCTGAACACTGGGCATTGTCGTGAAAATAATGCAAATAGTAATTTCTGGAATTGCCTTTTTGGCCGCGCCACCGCAGTCAACTTCTGGCCATTGCCATAGACATGGGCATAGACATGGCCAGAGATTTCTGGCGGCGAAGGCATCATCATCATCCTCCATCCTCTAATGACAATGGGCATCATTTTCATTCCCATTCCGAATTTATTCCGCCGTTGTCTGCGGTCTGGCGAAATGGTCGTCCCTAAAATTGTCGACCAGACAATATTTTCCACACGACAATCATAATGGACAGCAGGCTCGGCACAGGAACTGAAGTTGTCTCTGACCCAACACTTTAATCTTCAAGTTGAGTCCGGAAATAGCTGAACTATTAGGGGAAAAATCAAGCCTAATACCTTGGGATTTGGGATTAGCTTTTGAAGTTAGTAGGATCCAACAAGAGTTTAACTTGTATTCCCTTAGAGTAGCAGCTCAAAATGGTATTAAAAAACTTGAAGCTTTTATATTAATATATTTTTACACAAAACCATACAAAAAAGGACACTGGCCAAGGCAAGGAACTTTAATTTTAAAAATTTCATTTGAAAGGAATCCAGAGATTCAATTCCTTAAAGGCTTAACCGAAAGTGTCAAAACCAAGAGGGAATTTTGGGTAAAATGGAAAGCAGAAGAGAGTGGGTTTTCAAAGTGAAATAAACATTACAAAATAATATAAATGCGAAATATATATATATAGGGTAAGTGGAGCGTGCGGCGGCAGGGAGATCCTTCTGAATGTGTGAAAAATGAAGGGAAATGCCGCGACGCTGAGGCGGAAATGAAAAATGCACGAGTAGGATGGAACGGAAATGCTACCAACGGCGATAAGAATGCTTAACAACAGCAACTACAACAACCAGAACAACAACAGTGACTTTAAGAAAGAAAAGAGAAATAAAAGCAAAATAAGGAGAAGGAACAGAAATAAACCAACAATGAAAAAAGAGTAATGCTTCAAGAGTTGTACAAAACATTACGAATCCAGGAGTGCGAAAAGGAACTCAAGAGGGGTAAAAACAGCAAAAAGAAAAGCGATTGCAAGTCAAATATTGTGTCAATGAATGTAGGGAATTCGTATATAAGTAAATATGGGTTTTAATTTGAGAAATCAAGGAAAAAATAATTTCTTTCTTTAATTTTCTAATGATAATAAAGCCTTGATTTATGCTTTATATTTTAAAATTTCCTCTAAGAAAGCTTAATAAATTTAAATCTCGAAAAAGCAAATACAGTTCGTGTAGCACACTTTTCGACACCTCTTCAGTGGGTTTAAAAACCTTTCTTCCTTTCAATCTGTCCAAATATTTTAGACCTCTTGAAGATCTTTTAAATTCTTCAGTATAACAAAAGCACTCTGAGCTCCTCTCGCTTTATATTGCCTAATTGGTATGATTTCTCCCATTTTCATCTCGAAATTAGTTGCTCCCCCTCACTCGTGACTCCATTGGCTGAACGAGCGTGTGTCATTCAATCGCAGGTTGAGCGGCAAATTGAGGACTCCCGAGGACCATCCGACGTCGCCTGATTTGCGCTAATTGCGAGTGCAAGCGCCCGTGAATGTGAATTCTGCTACTGCAGCGTCCTCGAGTGCAGACCACTTGCACTTCCCATCCCATCCCCACTTTTGGCAGCAACTCCATTTCCAGCTCCAACTCCCAGCGACCTCCTCACCTTGCAGCAAACCACTCAAAACGGGAAGCGGAACGTGCCATTCGGCCAGATCATCACGTGCAGTAAGAAAAAAATATGGGATAAAAGTTTAAGAGAATTTTTTAAAAACAGTTTTGTGCTGGAAAACATCGTAAATAGTTTCAAAATACAAATTCAGAAATGATGAAAGGCATTTAAAGTCAGCTTAGTTATTCTGGAGAGAAAAATAGAAAGCTCTCTCAAAGTGCAGCTAAAGAGAAATTCTCTCGTTCGCTACTACTTGTACAAGGCAGGTAAAGCCTGAAAGAGGGAGAATAGAAGAAGAGCTATTGTGAATTTATTTAAATTACAAGTTTAGACTCCGCTTAGTAATTCTATACGGAAAAATATAAAGTTCTCTCAGAGTGCAGCTAAAGAGAAACATGACAGCTAAAGCCTGAAAGAGAGAGAGAGAAAAGAGGAAGAACTAGATTTTTCTCAAAGCAAGTAGACCCAAGTGAGCTCCTTTTAAAGATGTTATAATTATTTGACTTTTCTCGGTGTATCGACATTCACTCCTTTTGTTCCTGAACAAGTCCTTCCATCCTTCTTCGGGGTGCCAAAAGTATTTGGCAGCGTGTCTATTTGGCTTTTTCACACCAAACGCCAACTTTTTGGCTTTCAAAAGATGGTATTCAGTATTCCCCTGAGCGAAACAAAGGGCTTGGGTAAAGGAAGGGAAGAAATACAAGAAAGGGACACCGGCGAGACAAGAAATGAGTCATTAGGCAATAAGCAAAAACAAAAAAAGGGAGAGAGCGAAAGGCAAGGAAAAACAAGGTCCTGTGAAATTTGCACACGCGCTATCAATTTTGAGGCTCAAACAATGGGACATTTTAGCCCTTCTACGGGCTATTTGTCTCAGCTTTTTTCCGCTCCTTTCTTTGGACGCGTGCCGGCAATCAAAAATAATAAACACCCCTAATTTTTGAGGACTAGCACAGCGCCAGAAGAATTGATGGCGTTGATAAGCAGAACTGAGTGTCGTCTGTCCCCCGTCGAGTCGCTCAGTTTCAACTCTGCTTTCGGTCTCTCATTAAAATCAACACCCAGCACCATCGCCGCCGCCGCCGCTCTGATGATATTTCAGAGCTCGTCATCGTCATCGTCAGCGTCAGCATCGTCGCAGCGTCATTAATATTTGGCGCTTAGGCAAATGCAGCCGCATGAATTGTGGCTAAGTCCTCCTCCTGCTCCTGCTACTCCCACTCCTGGGCTCTGATCCCACTTCTCCTGCGCTCTCCATTCGCAGCATCCTGTTTTTGGGTGGAGAGGAGACCACCCAATGATTGCATACACTGAGGAATAAACACTTTCAAAGGTTTATAGTTTAAATATATAAATTGTCTACATCCCAAATAACCATTGCTAGTTAATGCCTTTAAGTGGCTAAAATATTTAAAAATCATCTTTAAAATAATTAAGGAGATTTTTTCCTAATTAAGCAAGATTTTCGCTCAGTCTCCGCTGGATGACGCGCTGTTTTGTCCCATTTGAAGCCGAAGCAGGAGCAGAGGGAGCACAAGCAAAAGCTACAGCAGGAACCAGGACCAAGAGCTGGGGCTGGAAGCAGGGACACAGGAGGTGTAGCAACAGCAACAGAGATTTGGATCTTTTGGTCTATTGTTTGCAGCATCGAAATAATGCCGTTTCATGCATATGCATTCACGCTGCGATATATAGGGAAGAGGCTTGGAACAGGGGACACGGGGCAGGGGCAGGCACCGTGCGCAGACAATCAAATTTGATGTCAGAATGTGCCGGCGAATAAAAGCGGTCTGTTTAATATGCATATATGCATCCGAGTTCCAGTTTCGCTTCCAGTTTCGTTCCCAGTCCCCATATCCTCCGAACCCTTTTCGCTCCTCCTCGTCCTCCTATGTATATTTGCCAAAGCGCATCAAAATAATGAGCAGCCGCCCGTAAATATGCTTTAAAATTTTGCGAGTTGTCATGGGAGGATTAATGGAAGCTAAGCTCAATGGGGGGAGGGTTAGGGACAGGGACATATATGAGGTTCCAAAATGAGTGAGGGGATAGATGGAGGAGGTTTGGGAATGAAATATGTTGCGAAATTAGAACGATTGTGGCTGGACTTTCAAGTGATAAAAGCTAATGATGAATGGTGCATGGGAAAAATGTAATATGTTGCCTTAAAAAATTTGTAATATCAAAAATTTAATGATATAAATTTCAACCTAAATCAAATTGGGGAATTTTCAGGGGTCAGATAGAAAGAAGCATAGCATACTTTTTCGCTGCTTGATAGTAAATTTAAAGAAGTGAATAATTTCTGCTGAATTGATTTACATTTATCGTTATCTTAACTTTAAATAATTTTTAATAATATGAGGTATCATCACCGGTATCAAATCTCTACTTGTAAAAGTCACAAGAAAACCCATGTTATGTGGTTTCAGGCTACTCCTGTCCATGTCCATGTCCAGGCTCTTGGCATTTCAAGCCCTGGCCTCTCTCTATTGGTTTTCCCCTTCGATGCGTGCTAAAAGTGTTTTTCTTTGGGCGCTTTCTTTTTGCTGCTCAGCGCTAGAGTAAACAGAGAAACTCGACAGGAGCAGCAGCAACAGCAACAACAATAGCAGGAATCAACTATAAGGAGCACTTAAAAGAAACACATAGAAGGGGCGGAGGTTAGGAGCAAGTGGCTCCGAGAAGAAGAAACTGGATGCCTGACTCTGTTGTTGTTGTTTCGAGTGTTGTTTGGGGTTGGACAGAGAAGTAGGAGGTTTTGCTAGAACTCGATTTGCACTGCCAAGGTCGTCGTGTCGTCGTGTTTCCCCCACCTCCCTTTTAGGGGCCCAATCAAGAGCTCGTTGAGGTGGTCAAGTGAATTATTGAGGCATGGGGGGAGGGGGATAGAGCTTGGGTTAACCCGGACTATGGGGGAATCGAATTTGCATTAGCATCAAGTGGCTGACACTCTCAATATTTATAGAGGTGTTGTCGGGTGCGATTCCATTTCGATGATTGCTTATCGATCTCTCATCGAAATTAGCCATAATAATAATTATTCATTCAAGTGAATAAAATGGAAAGAAAAAGGGTTGAATAATGGCTGAGGAATAAATTTGATTAAGAGTCTTTTGAGAAGTGGAAGATATTTCATCTGATTTAACAAGAGAAATATATCTAAATTTAATATTTCAATAAAATTATTTTGTATTCATCAAGGAACTACGTTAAAAGTGGCTTAAAAACAAAAAGGTTGAAGAAGGAGAGTTTGGCTTTGTCGAAAATATATTTCTCTCTCTTCAGATTCAGCTACGTGAGACATTGTGCTCTTAGCTGGAGTAACAAAAATCTCTAGAAACTTCTTTAGAACCCATAAGGATAAAATTATCCTTAGATTACTTTTCTTTAAACTGCTTACAATGCACTTACACACACACACACACACAAAACGTACTAATAATGCCACTGCAGTGCCGCATATGCTAGCCAGATGGCGCCACTTGTACACAAATTCAAGCTCTACGAGAGAGAGGAAAAAGAGACGGCAAAGAGAGAGGGGAAAAGAGCGGAAATTTTGTGTTGCAAGTTTTGCAGCAATAAAATATTTGCAATTTAATTAAACGAAATTAAACAATCCAGCAGCCTGCCAGCCAGCATTTGTGCAAACATGTGTGGCAATTGTGCTTGTGCTCGTAATCTAAATTTGTAAGTTGCCATCTCTTTGTGCCCTGTCCCTGTCCGTGTCCCTGTCCCTGTCCGTCTCCCTTGGCCGGACAAGTGCAAGTTTTTGGGTTTTCTGCCTGGCCCCTGCTTCCTACTTTTGTGGCAAAGTTTCTTCCGAATGTCTCAGAGCCTGAAGGCGCCAGCAAGAAATAGTTTTCACGTTCTATTTCCTTTCAGAGAGAGGGGAAAGAATTCAAACAAAAGTGCGGCGGCCCGGGGACGGAAGCAATAAATGTAAAGTAAAGTAAGCAAAGTTTTCACTCTGATTATGATAAGGAGGCGGTGGGCGGTCAGCAAATCGATTCGATTTCGGATTTGTGAATATGCAACAGAGTCCGTTCCCACAATCAAAACATGCTAGCCAGTGCAAAAATATATTTTGCATAAATATTTACGCAGTCCAACCACCGAAGATCTGTGCAGAGTCAATAAAAAGGGGATTTTTGCATTGGCCAGAAAAGTTTTTAATGAATTTATTCGTCCTGCATCCCTGTCTCTTTTTAGAGGCATTAAAACAACAAACAATGAAAGCACCTACACAGAGCTCTACCTGGCGTAATTTACGACATCAACAAAATGTAATACACAAGTTTAGACAATAAAAAGCATCGACATCCCAATCGAAAGGCAAACACAGGCAAGCAAGCAAGCAAACAAGGACCTGGACTACAAAAAAAAAAAACAAGGGAAAGCAGAGAAAGCGAAGAAAGCCCAGGAACAATGGAGCAACAAAGCTGGGGGAAAACTCTCCACTAATTGAAATATATATTTCCGCATTCAAGTTCTGATTTCCAAAGAAAACTTCTCTCGGCAGAGAGGTGAAAAGTGCAATGAATAGATTTTTAGGTTCATTTGCGAGGCTTTAAAATGCATTTCACAATGATGAATTCAAGAAGTTTTTATGCCAAGCAGCTTAACGCGGGCAATTACTAGAGATTTTAAGGGAATAAAAAGCTTTTACTGCTGAATTTTTGCTTTTAATAGGAATATATTTTCATAGCAATAATGTTGATATTATAATGGAAGATTTGTTTAGTTAAGCCAAAGAAAGAAATTTCATTACAAATTATAAATAATACATAAAAATTGTAGTTAAAAGTAACTTTAATTTAGAAGTGAAACAAGGACCCTCACATCTTTTGCAAGATAAATCGAAAAAACCTTTGTATTCAAATACAAACTCCAATGACAGCCATTTATGAAGCACAAAACCTTTGACTTCCTTTTACCTGGCTTAACCTGATCCATTGGGACCTCTCCTTGGGAAAGAAAGAACTTTCAAATTATATAACTTAAGTTAATACATAAAAATGTTAGTTAAAAGTAACTTTAATATTGAAGTGCGACAAGGACCCTCAGAGAACTCTCAAATCTTTTGCAAGATAAATCGAAAAAACCATTGTATTCAAATACAAACTCCATTGACAGCCATTTATGAAGCACAAACCCTTTGACTTCCTTTTACCTGGCTTAACCTGCTCCATTTCCTGACCCATTGTAATCACGTTTGCCTCCTCTCCTTGGGAGCTGCAATTGGCCTGATTGCCGGGCACACACACAGAGAGCATAATCGACAATCGGTTGGCAAGAATTGATAATCTAAACACTCCAATTGAATTGCAATTGCAGCTACACACAAATAATTTGTCTCTCGCTTAAGCGGAGGCCACGACGAGGCGAGGCGGGGCCCCGGCGGGGGGCTACTAAGCATGTCGTATTCAATTAGGGCTAATTAGACCATTTTCCATTTTGCAAACGGACAGGACAGGACAGGACAGCAGCAGCGGCGAGTGCGTAGTGCCTGCCACGTGCACAGAAATCCAAGTCCACACAGAAAGGATACCACGAAGGATACTCCCACACACACACACACGAGCAGCTGAAGCCCGGCCAATCGGCGAGGCACGCATCCAGAAATTCAATTTTAATGCGGCTATTACATAATTTGATCCCTGCCCTGCTCAGACACTGAATGCATATTAATTAACGTTCGAAATTTGATTGTGTGCCAAAACTGCAGCAGCAGTTGCTGCTGGAGCAAGGATCTGCCCAGCCGCCCAAGAAACCGTTGGATTGCTGAAAATACCAGAATTATCCTTATTCCCTTAGGCATTTGGACATTCAAAAGAGCTAACCAAGCATAAAACTTGCCCACAAATTACTTACATACATACTATGGGGCCCGAGAGCACTGGAGCCATAAAAATACATACAGTTTTTGTGTGGAGAAATTGGATAAGAGAAACTATTTAAAGTCGCTAGGAGAAGTAGGAAAAATTTAATAGTGCAAGTGAATAAATTAAATTGAGAATTTAAGAATTTGGGGATGGATTAAAATATTAAATATATATTTCTATATTTTTCAATTTGATATAAATTGATTCAAAAGCTTTCAGTTTCGAAAAATCTTCAGGGTTGGGTGTTTCCCAGACCAGTTTCAATACACTTCTCCAAAATCCTTACGATTTCATTTTGTCTCTGTTAATTTATAGTTAAAACTAAAAACCTTCTGTAAGTTGAAAATCCCTGACTTATTCTTTGATATTTCCTAAACACTAATGTACGTCAAAAATTTTAAAATATTTAATTTCTAGAATTCTTTTTATATTTTTCCATGAGTATAATTTTTACAGATTTTTTTTCTAAAGGATCCTGAACTCCCGCCATTAATTTGACATTTGAGCGATATTTAATAGTCTCACTCACTCGCTCTCCCTCTCTCTCTCTTTCCTGTTCCACTGAAAGCATTTGGGATTCAATTAATTTGCTATAAATAAATAAGCAAAAAGTAGCACTAAAAATGCCAATGTCCAGCGTAAATATTTAACATGCAATAATCCGGCAGCAAGCAATCGGCAGTCAGTTTTCTGTGTCTGTTCGAGCCTGTTCTACACGCGCATCAAGCTGGCATCACATTTAATTAATTTAATAACCGCTTTTAACAAGCATTAATAGCGTTAATTTTTCTGACAGGGCCACTTTTCATTTGCATTTCCCCAGCAAATATACATATGTATATAGAGCGATGCATACGAAATGCATATACACAAGGATTCTCTTTGTGGTTTCAATTATGGGTGAAATCATCAATTGATTGATTCGCTGCTGAAAGAGATCTGACTCCAAACTGGGAGAATATTTTCAAAGGTTTTTTTGCCAGACTTTGCTTGGTGGAGTTTTGTAATTATGAAAACGAAAAGTTTTTGGTGGGAAATTAGTTTTTTTTAAGTCAAAATTAAAACTAGGAGAGCTTTAGTAATTTGTAAACATTTTGTATGGAATTCTTCCCTTTATTTAGTACATGTAAAATCCGCTTAAAAGTGGACTTTTTCCCTTCATTCGACGTTTCCCATAATTGAAAGACTTTCTTAACAATTATATTAATTTCTAATACACTTTGTCCAACTGCAAAGCTCTCAATCTCATTGAGTTTGCTCTGCAAGCTCCCCCTCGGGCGTTTGTCAGCTGAAATCCAACAAAGTATCCAGCTCAGAAGTCACTTGTGTTTGCCAGTTCCTGCAAGTTGAAGTGGCTGTGAATGCAAGATTATTGCATAAGCCATCATAATAGTGGCCAATTGACAGATAGTTTTGCTCAATTGACGTCCTAAGTCCCACTTTTGCCAGAGAACACAATCCATTAGCTCATCCTCTCTCTCTCTCTCTCTCCTGGCACGTCAATTACAGGCGATTAATTTGCCTAATTGGCAGTCAGCCGTGAAGATCCCCGCCTAGATCTGTGCTCCGGCTGCAGCTCCAGCTTCCTGACAGCAGCTGGGAGCTAGGACAACTAAATGCTGTTGTTGCTGTTGTTGTTGGCAACGCCATTTCCATGTTCTTTCCACATGTCGTCATCGTCATCGTCATCGGTGGATGTGGATGTGGAAATGGCACCGAGGATGAGTACATATTTTGACGGACCCGTGTAAACGTCAAATGCCGGCAGAGGGAATCGGAGGAAATCCGAGGAAAATGGAAAAGCGGAGGGATCCAAAACAAAGGAGCCCTGCTGCAGATGGATAGTGTCGGTGTGTGTCCCGTGTCAGGCAATCCACCAGTCAAAGTCCTGACAGGACCCGTTTCTGACAGGCACGCTGGACTCCTCAAGGCCCACCATTCCCACTGCCCGCTGCTCGCATTCCTTTCAATGGCGGCTCTAAGATTTCATCGCCATTGCCTTAATTAATACCAAGAACATGGAACTTGACAGCTGCTTGCAGCCTTGGCTTGAGGTCCCTGTGGCGCTGGGAGGAGGTGACACAGGTGCCAGGCCAGGCACAAGGCAATCCTTTCGAAATAAGTCCATGCATTTAAGAAATCAAAACTATACAAAGAACATAGAATTTTCTTACAAAAAATTAAAATAAAGTGGAAAAATTTTAGGTAAATACTTAAACTAACAGCTTAAAAAAGTGTAGTCCTTAGATATATTTCCTCAAAGCCCGACTAAAGTCACTGGCGCATTCCTTTAACCATTGCTGATTTATATTGCCAAGATCGAGGGCTTCCTTGAGAGGTTCCTTGAACTGCTTGTTCTCCTTCAACTGCTCATTAAGCTTCTCCAATTCTTTGGGTTCTTGAACCTGACCCACCAGCCGGAGCAGCAGGCCTGTAAGCTCCTTCTTTTTAAACTTTTCACTGCAATTAGTTTATTAAAATTATTAATTTATTTAAAAAGAATGTCTTCAAAACGTACCCTATGGTTTTTGCTTGGCTCAGTATTAGGTCTGTTGTCTGGGAAGTCAAGTAATCTCCACTTAAAGCCGTCTTTACTGCTGACAGATAACAATCCCTGATAGGTTTCTTATCCGATGTCAAGGTAAACTCCAGAAAATCCTTAAAAAGATTAAACTCTCGACTGCAGCCAAGGGCAGAGGCCCAGATCTGTTGTTGAGCAGCATTCGTGGCATTCTTAAAGAGTCCCAAAACCTCTTGGAACTCTGTCTCTCCTCCTTCTTTGAGATAAGAGCAGTAGACTACTTCGCGGAAATCGGAGGGTATCTCTTGTCGGGATAGTGCCAGTTCCTTGGCCTGTTCAATGCAGTCATCCACTTGGTAGTCACAGGCCTGAGAGTACACAAACCGCTGGAAGGATATATCCTTGGTGGCTGGCACAGTCTTCGATATTAATCCTAACTTTGAAAAGCGTTTGTACAATGGTAAGAGTAGCTTTTGCATGTAGACCTGAAAGAAAGAGGATTTTAATCAAAAGCAATTCTTGAATCTTTTCTAGTATTCTCACCTTAAAATCCTTCTTGTCCTGACCGCTTAGCAAAGCTCCCAAGTCATTTAATAACTTCACCGCTCTCTTCCAAGGCAAATACTCTGTCTCATTCCTTAGATACTCCAGAATATCGAGGGCCCAGTCGTAGCTTTGAATTCTAACCGAAGCCAAGGCCAGGATGTCATCCACCAACTGAGCTCTGTTCAGTTTATGGATCCCACAAAAATTGGGATCATTCCGCAGACTCTGGCTTATAAGGATCCAATTGTGTTCGTCGTAGTTAACCCTAAATATGGAGCTAACTTGTGGGTTCACAAGAAGCCATTCATCAGAGCTTGGGGGATCTGGCAAAGTCAGGACATCTTGAGTCCCTGCAGGACACTCCAGGCTTGCCTGAGGTATAGTTTTCTCAAAATCGGGCAGGCCTTGTCTGATGAAACTAAGAGGTATCCACCAGCAGGCCGAGTTTCTCTCAGTCTCCTTTCCCCTAAAGAATCTGGTTTGATTGAGTGTCACCACGTCCTTTCCCGTGTAATCCCTAATGATGGTGACCAGGGGATAGCCACCTTGCAGGGTCCACGTGTCCATGGCTCTACTCAGATTAAAGTCTGGGGAGATGACATTGCCTTGCTGAGCAGCCTCCTGCATGGATTTCCACAGATCCGCCTGAACCACATTTCCCAGAGCGTGCTGCCTCAAGTAAGAGCGAATGCCCTGATAGAAGACATCCTCTCCGAGGACCTTGTGCAGCATCCGGATCATCAACGAACCCTTTTGATAGACATACTCCGAGAACTGGCCCAGAATCTGGGCAGGATCGCGTACCTCCTTCGAGATGGCTGGCACTGAACCACCCGAGTCTTTGGCAAAAAAGTCCTGAAGATCCTGGGCAACACTAAGCTCTCCTCTGGCCAACTCCGGCTGCAAAGCATCCAAAGCTATGTAGGAAAAATATGTAGAAGGTCCCTCCTTCAGCCAGAGATCGTTCCACCACTTCATAGTCACCAGATTCCCGAACCACTGATGCCCATACTCATGACCGGCGGTAAAGGCATTTGAATCCTTCTTGTCCTGCAGATCATCATACGGGTTGATCGCCAATTTAAACTGGTTGAACGTGACCAGGCCCCAGTTTTCCATGGCTGAAAATCGGTGAGTAGGAGCAATAAACTGATCGATTTTCGTCAGCGGGAAATCAAGCTGGAAGAGATCCTCGAAGAAGTTGATTAACTTGGGCGTCATTTCCAGAGATTGCAGTTCCTTGTCCAGCAACTCCGGCTGCATCCAGTTGCGGAAGATTACTCTGCTGTGAGGAAGCTGGTTATTCGCATCTGTGGCTCTGCACTGCAGATCATGGACAGCAAAGGCCACCAAGTAAGTGGAGGTCTTTAGCAGCTTTTCATGCTGACACCAAATGTAGTTGTCAAGATTTTCGCTGGGGAAATATTGTAGATGAAAGAGCATAGATCCTGGAGATCACATCTACTTACTGATTTCGACATCCCAGAACTGGCGTGTTACTCAATCCCGTGTAGTTCCTATGATATCCCAGGGTGATATCAAAGGTGGCCTTCCAGGAGGGTTCATCGAAGCAGGGAAAGGCCTGGCGAGCGAATGTTGGTGAAAACTGTGTCACCGCTAAATTGCTTTAATTAGAAAAGGAATTAATTAAACAAGATATAAATTAATTAAAAGTTTAAAAACTCACTGAACTTTCTTCGTTTCCGCATCCGTGTAGGAACTGTTGTAGTAACCCGATTCCGAGCTATTGAGTCTTGCCCGAAAATGCATTTGCAGTTGGTAAACCTCGCCCTTTTCCAGTTCCCGGCACAAGTGCAGGGTGTAGAACTCGTACAGATCATGGGTTTCTATGCTCGTCACACAGTTTGTATCCTGGAAGGAGCTCACTGTTGTCCTTTTCTCATCTATCTCTAGATCCTTCACATGCAAAGTGATATTCCAGGTTGATTCTCGTGCCAGTAGATCGATCTTAACAAAGCCCTCGAAACGCAGTTCATCCAAGTGAGTGAGAATCTGTAGGCTATAATGCTGAGGCTCCAAGGCCCTGGGCAGGCGATAATAGTCATCGTGCACAGCAAAGATCGAGGGAACTATAGCCAGCAGCAGGAGCCAAAAAAGTTGGCTAAGCAACGTCATCATCTATAAATCAAGTGGAATATATATTAAATCAGTTTTTGTAATTTTTTCAAGCATGTTGTCAAGATTTTTGAGGGGCGGCTCAACGTGTCCCATCAAAATTGGGAAACCACCTGTCCCTCCCCCTCCTCCTCCTCCTCGGACCTTGCCTTGCCGCGAGGTGTGTCACCTGTCCAGGGGCAGCCGGTTAAAGCTCCGCGTGATCCAGCTGCTCAGTGGACTCCGGCAACGTTACTGCCTCTGGCGTCTGCGCAGGCTGCTTGGAGTAGCCTTCAATGAGGGCGACTTCCAGGAGGGCACCCGACAGGCTGCGGCCACCATGATGGAAGCGGTACGCCTGTCGAACTGGATTTGCATCCGGAGCTGCTGCACGGAACGCGGCTCAGTGGACATCTACGGACTGGCCCAGGGTCAGGGCAGCCAGCGATCCGTGGGCAGCCTGATGCGCTTCCAGAGCCAGCACCTGAGGCACGCGGTGCCGCTGAAGGTGTGCCGCCAGTGGATCGATGGACATTGCTGTGTCCTGGTGGACATGTTGTTCGTCGGTTTGCGCAATCTCCTGGACTTTGACAGCCAGGAGGAGCAGGCGGAGATCTTCGAGCGGCTGCAGAACATGCTTTCCGAGCTGCATCTTCGGAGGATCGACGAACCCATGCAGCGCTGCCTGGTGGGCGCCGAGGTAGGACTTACCTTTTGCAAAAAGCTCAAGAAACTAAAGGAGGATTCCCAGGACTCGTTTCGGTTTTCCACCAACAAAGACGGCAACGACGACGGCTGGCTGGTGGACTCGTACCGCATGCACCACCTCAAGCTGATTAGCTTCAGTCCCGAAACCCGGTGCCTTCGCGTTATTGAGTTCCTAAAACCGGTTTAGCTGGAGCTCAAGCTGGAGCTGAACGTGGAGGTGTCGCCAATGAAGCACTCGCTGTAATTGCAGTCACGTGTGCCTTTCGAGCAGTTCAATGATCTAACCTTCTAGCCGAATTACCCAAATATGGGAGGCACTACACCCGCGTTGATCGTCGCCCGACTCGAGTCTGAAGTGAACTGAACGACTGGACGGTTGACTCCACGTACTTAAGGAATCTCTCTTTCGGAACTCTCAGTCATTTCTTTTGGTATTTTACAAAATGGAAAAATTATTAGTTGATTTGTACCTGCAATCTTCGGTTTTTATATTATATTTGGGGCCTAAAATTGTATGTTTTTTTTTTAAGAATTTTAAATTACTTGGTAATTATTTAATGTATTTTTAATTAGGAAACTTTTAATTAGAAATGTGTAAGATTTTGTGAAAATTATTAAGTTTTAAATAAGTATAAGCTTGCATTATCTTAATAACTTATTTTAAATTCATCACCCTTAAAAGTCGCTAAGTTTTTGTACAATACATAACAAGTGTTCACTGTCTTTTCACTATTGATCGTAGCTTTTGACTTAAATCGTCAAATAACTGTGTAAAGATCATAAGCAAAACAAAGAAGCTATTTTTAGCTCTGTGCATGCAAAATTTTATGTTGTTTACCATTCACTTTTTGCTGATAGGAATAAGTGCAGAAAACAACTTTTTGAGTGGCATAAGTATTTTGACATAGGTATTTTGATATAAATATTTAAACAAAATTATTAATTAAATGTGTAAAACTACAAAGTAAAATAAAGGTTAATTTAAAACGTATTTTAAATAAGTAAGAGCGTCCAATATTTCAATATTCAAAGATTTATAAAATTGTTTTTATACGAAACTTAAAGAGAAACCTTCTTTTAATATATAAGTATGTATGTACAAATTCTGTATAAAATATATAAAAAAAACTCTTAGATTTAATGTTAAATTAAAAGCTTACTTACGGTATTTTAAATTCGATACCCTTAAAACTCGCTTAGCTTTTGTACAAAATATATAATTACTGCTAACTTGCTTTTATTAATTTCCAGAGAGAGGGAAGGAATGAGATCACTGATTTCCAACTGAAACAAGGCACACTTACACTACAGAACAAAACATCTGTCCCTAAGGGAGCCTTTTAATTTGCTCCAAACGAAAAGTAGAGTAATTTGTCAGGACGAACTCCTTACCCATGATGCACGCACATTTACACACCAGATGCTCCTGCTCCTGCTACTCCTGCTGCTCCTGCTCCTGCTGCTGTTCCTCTGCAAAAGAGTAAACTATTTTTCGATGGGAACCGAAAAGGATCCAAAGGAGAAAGGAGGCGAGACGAAATCACGGCGTGTCGCTTTCGAATGGAAACATAAAAAATTGAGGGCTTAATTAAAAAGCAAAAATGTGCTGCGATTTTCCGCTTTTTTAACGCCAACAGCAGCAGCAGCGCCAGCCATGGCCCTTGGCCCAGGACCCGTATTTATATCCGGGTCCCAAAAAAGCAAAAAAAAAAACATTTTCCGGAACTCTCGCTCCTCTCTCGCTCAGAGGAAAAAGCAGTGCTCTACAAGTGCAAAAACTACTTGCTGGCGACTTTTTATGTTCCGCATGTTCCTTGCAAGAAGTAGCAGTAGTACTATAGTTCCTTTCGAATTTTCCCCGGCCTGGCCTCATGTGTCTTTTTATTCCCACCTCGCTCTCTCTCCCCTTCGTTCCCTTCATTCCCTTACAAATTAAGCTTTTTCATTGCGTTTACTTTTTGTTATTCGCCGTTTTGTTTTTGGCCAAGACCATGACTTTTGTTGTTAATTAAAGTTACGGCTAAAAACGAGCAACAACTCTCAAGTGCTCATTAAAATTGAAATGCGACTGCGACGGCTGGAAACACAAAGCCAGCAGGACCAAATGTGTGCCAAATAATGATGTTCCAGGACGACCAGCGACAACGACAACGACGACGATACTAAATGGGATTCCAAAGGTGGTGAGAGCGGTGGGCTTCAATGTGTTTTCATATCCTTCTTCAGGCAGAGTTTCGCTGATATTTTGGAACAAGAAATATAGCTTTAATATTAAATAATTCAAGATAAGTAGCCACTGTGAAAATATGTATTATTCAAGTATTTTTGTATCAGTATTTAATTTTATCATTTACACTACGCATAAATCATAATTTAATAGAAAATTCTTGTATTGTTGTCATAAGAGAAGATAAGAATGAGATAAAGCGCAAGGACTTCAAGAACTACACAAAACATCTAAATCAAATTCTCTATTATGAGAATTTAACTCAAGAGAAGAAAAGGATACAATTTCCGACCCATGTTAAATTTGTGTTCTTATGGCAAATGGAATGTCCAAGAACTGACACTGGTACTGGCACTGGCACCACTTTAACCACGAAACCTTCTGGAGTCATTTGTATACTGAGAGTCCGGGTCCATATATAAATATGCAGTACTCTCCGCCAGAATCAGGGCAATTGCAGGGCTTTAAAGTGCTCCTTGGCAGGCCACATAAATAAATGTTTGCACATTTACTTTACAAGGCTTCCTCCTGCTCCTGCTCCCTGCCCCTTGCAGTTACCAGCTACCAGTTACCAGCTACCAGTTTCCCGGATTGCGGGTGTTGTATTCGCTTTGTTGCTCCCAGCACGTTCATAACTCAACTCCTGCGCTGCTGCTGCTGCTGCTGCTGCAAGGATTGGAGGAGGATATGCCGGAGGTGTTGCTTCCCAGACGCTTTATTTACTTGCAATTCGATGCTCGCACAAATCCCGGGCAACTTTCGAACTGCATTGTTTCTTTGTTACTTGCCGGCCCGCCCCGGCGATATTCTCCGGAGAGAGATTGCCATAACTTTGTATAGTGTAATGGCAATGCAATTGGATAAATTTGGCAGCCCGACGAGCTGAGCTAAGCTGAGTTGCTGCACCCATCACCGGGGGGAGGGAGATCCTGGATACGCTACTGCTCCCTCAATTGCCGAGCGCCGACTCAATTTTGGGCCAAATCTCATGGGCGGTCAAAACATCATGGCCATGGGGATGATGCAGTGGACTAACTGAATGGAATCCCTGCAATCACGTCCCCAATGGGCATCTTAGTAGCTAACAGGAGGATTAGGATGAACTGCAGGATGCGGAAAGCAGGCTGCCGGCGAACTAACTGCAATCTAATTCTCAGTGGGGCCGAGGAGGTCGTTTATCGGCAGGGCTTGTGAGAAGGGTACAAAGTGAATTGGAGAGGGAATATTATTTCTGCAACGTCTTTGAAGTTATTAAACTATAAATTAATAATTTAAACAAATTTAAAAGGCTTTAAATTGATTACCAAGGGAATTTCCGGCGACAGGCTTTTTTTTATATCGATATATGGTATTTATTATAGATTATATAGGTTAGTATTTAGTAGTATTTTTATGTATTTTCTAGTATTATTATTTCTTAGTATTTACAGTATTTTAATTGTATTTTTGTATACAATGGCTCACTTTAATTTCGAGTTTATTTACCAATTTAAGACAAATGTACATATAATCAGTTTAAGATGCTTATTCTACTCATCAATATACTCCAATTCAAGGTTCACCTTTCGATTCGGAGGAGCTATGTCGTTCGTCGTAGGGCTATAAGCTGAGCCGACAATGCACCAAGTGCGACACGGCCCCGGCTCCATTTTCAGGGCGGTTAGCAGAATGTCACGTAGCAAATGCGACAGCGTGGTCAACATAATGAATGGGGCGTGGGGCGGCCACCCACGAACAATACTGCTCCCGCTGCTCCAGCTCCTACTGCTCCTGCTTCCATGAAGCCTTTCGCGCGTAGAGCAACAAAAGAGTGCAGCACATGCTGCAGGAGCAGGTGCAGGTGCAGCCATAGACGCAAGTTCCTTTTTCCCTCGAAAGGGTGATACAAACTTGGCTTTTTTCTAGACGGTTTGAAAGTATATTTCTTATGAGAAATTTTTGGGTTTATCAAAAAATATTGTTTAAACTAGATTCGTTAAGAGAATGCTTTCATCTATGCTGTAATTTTTTGTGTCTGGTTTTAGGTTTCAGTTAGTTTCCGTTTCAAAAAAACACTTCTTACATCTCATCTAATAATTTTGATTATTTTTGGTTTAAATTATAGCTTTCCTTGCCCGCTATTTAGCTTGAAAAGTTATCCAGTTGACACAGAACTGCCCTGTAACGGCTCCCGTCTGTGGTATCCATTCCGTGTGTCTGGTGTCCACTGATTGCTCTGGCGGGCAATTGCAATAACCTTTGCTCATGTCGACCATGTCACGACATCTCCGCCTCGGTTTTTTTGGGGGGCGGGAGAGGGAGCCAAAAAGGAAACCCCCGTCAGACAGTGTGTGTGTGTGTTGGGTATCTCGCCTTCGAAAAATGTGTCGTCGATGTGCACGTGACATTTTCGGATGCAATTTGCAATTTGATTTTGTTCCCTAGAGAGAACTCCCCAGTCAGTCCCTATTCCTATGCCGATCCCGTGTTCTCTTCTACGTTCTCCGTTTGCCGTTCGCCGGGCCAAGTTGCAGTTTCAGTTTGTTGCCTAAGTTCAAGGATCAAATTGATTCCCTCGACTGGCAGCAGGTGTGAGCTGCGGGATGCGTCTTTGCATTGTTACACTTGACCAATTCGGATTGCAATTACACACCTGACTGTTTCCCCCCATCCCCCACCAGTTTTGGAACATGACTTTATGGGATGAAAAGGCATAGTCCGCCTCACTGAAATTGCCGAACAACGATTTGTGTGTGCTGGCTTGGCCATGTTTTCCCATCTGCTTTCTTTGTTGGCACCGCCACTTCTTTGTCCTTTTATTGTTTGGCCGCCACGCGCTGTGTAGCAATTTGTGGGGATTATTTGTTGACTTGGAGAAAGTGAAAGAGAGACAATTAGGAGTAAATGGTAGGACACTGGGTTAATTGAAAGTATATTTTGCTTTTCTTTTTCATTTTCAATTAAACTTGAAGGCAATAAAAGTGAAAACTTGCCCAAGTGGTAAGCGGTAAGAACAAGGTATTATATGTAAGGTATACCGATAGTTATCGAAGTTAAACATGAAATAATTAATAAATCATTACTTTAAATGGTTAAAACTGATATTAAACTATACCCTATACCCCTACACCCCCTTATGTGCCGCATCTGAAGAGTGGGTGGCAGTCATGTAGGGAAGGCGACTGATACCACCCACGTCTGGGGGTTACAACTCGCTCGATTGACCTTTGGTGAGTGGCAAATGGTGTTGAGTGTCAGTCGACTGCTACATGCAGCTACTCAGCCTCAATTTCCCGCCCCCATCCCAAGTCCTGGGGCATTCGATTAGTCGTCGTCGTCGTTGGGAGACCTAATTGAGGAGGCATCAAATCCGGCCTGGAGGAGTTTGTCGGCTGGCTCACATTAGTGTTTCCAATCAAACACACACACTGTTTTCTGTGGAGCTGTCTCATACTCACTAGCAAGATGTCCTGGAATTTGTAAGAGCTCTCTCTCGTAGAAACCTATCAATTATGATCCCTTTTTACTTGCCAGCCTTTCTCTGCTGAACCAACCCGATATGTTAAGGAAACCTTCGGGCAGTGGCGTCATTAACTTTCTGGTCAAGCCGATGGGCGTTGAGATGGGTACCGCTGATCAGGTTTTTATTGGATCCCGGCGCCGACGGCTAAGGGAGCAGTTCCAGAAGGATGACGAATGGGAGGCCGCCGAACTATCCCGCCTTGGCTTGAGCTGCATCAAGGCCCCGGACTGTTATCCTTGCTGCACGCGCTACGAGCGTGCCAAGTTGAAGCTGTAGCATCTCATCAAGTGTTTTACGTGTAGAATTTTTCAATTAATTCGGCATATATAATTTTTACTTTAAGAGATGGAATAAAATTAAAACTATTGTGGCTTTAATATATTATTTTTTATATCAGAATTCTAATCATTTTATTTTTTTTAGAACTAAGTTTCTTTGAATTGCTTTTTGCAGCTCTTTACAAGTTGATGCATTTCTTCAGTCGTAGATCGATAACAATATCTATCAAGCTGCATTTCTAATCGATGTTTAAATGTGATACTTTTTAGTGTTACCTTGTTGCTAGTAATATCGTATTCACACAATTTGTGTATTGTTATGTTACCTATTTTTTTTCCGAAAGCTTTCTTTTCTCCATATTTTCTCCATATTCCCCACCTCATCCTGAGTCCCGGAGTATTAGAATAGTCGTCGTTGGGAAACCTAATCGAGAAGGCATCAAATCCGGCCTGGAGGAGTTTGCCAACTGGCTTACATTGGTGTTTCCAGTCACACACACACACTGTTTTCCGTGGAGCTGTCCCATACTCACTTACAAAATGAAAAAGTCTGATTTGTAAGGCCTTCCGTGGAAACATCCCTTTAAAAAAAAAACCCATTAAATTTGTGTCCTATTTCCTTGCTAGCCTTACTGTACTAAACCAGCTCGATCTAGTGAAGACCTCCACGGGCAGTACCGTCGTTAACTTTTTGATCAAGCCAATAAGGATTGAGATGGCCACTGCCGATCAGCTCATCACTGGATCCAGACGCGACCGAATGATGCATCTGATTGAAAAGGATCGGGCCTGGGAGGCCGCCGAGCTGTCCCGTCTGGGTTTGAGTTGCATCAAGGCTCCGGACTGTTATCCTTGCTGCACGCGTTACGAGTGCTCCAAGGTGAAGTTGTAGTCTCTAAAATTCCGTAGTTTTCAATGTATTTCGTCCATATGATTTTGATTATTGGAAATTGATTGTTGGTGAATATAGGATAAAATAGTTATTTTTGTTTTATTTTCTATTTTAACTAAGGTTCTTTGAATTGTATTTAGATCGATAACAATATACATCTAGCTGCTTTTCATATCGATGTTTTAATGCGGTATTTTTTAATGTTACCTTAGAATGTCATATTCACACTGAACTTATTGTTAACGTAAATATTTATTTATTTTTATTCCGAAAGCTTTCTATATAGCCTTTTGAAACACCTTTTTTTGTGGCCGCGTTTTTGCGGTCAACTGTAATAAATTGATTCTTTGGGCCTTGTCTGCGGCCATTAATCTATTTCCCGGGCAGGATGCGCCGCCACGCCCCCCAAAAGCTGGATTTGTTGTTCATTGTTTAATGAATGGCAGAGGCAAATTTCGGCGCCTTTGTTTTCGGAGATATAAAACCCTTTTGGGGCGGATCGTGTTGTTTTTTTCGCACAAGTCCCCGGGTGGAATGGGAAGGATTTGTGGCGAAACAAAACACAACTGATTATGGCAGCGAGAGGAGGCCGAAACTGAGGCCTAGCTCAATAAAAGAGCCACTTGCTCGGATTAATTGAAAGCCAAAAGAGCGAGGTTTGCCCGTCTTTTTTTCGGGACTCGCCTGCGTCCGCTCCTCCATCATCATTTGTCATTGTCAGCTAACGGAGTGTGATGGCCCGCTCCATTTTGCACTAGATGAGATAAGAGACCCCGGACCGGGGACAACACCACCTACCTCCCATCCGATTTCGCTCAGTGCACTCGGCTGCACTTCCGCTGCACGGCGCGCTCCTTTCCTGACTTTTCTTTTCCGTGTGCATTCAGCGATGCGCTAATCAAATTATAAATCGTGCCCATTGGAAAGTCGTTCGATGCAGGGCAGCGCCGGGATCGAGATTCGACGTTGTCATCATCAGCAGCAGCATCAGCACGGGGCAATCATAACTCGCACAAAGGCCAGGCCAGGCCAGGCCATTTTCCCACTTTTTCGGGTCCTCTTTTAGGTGCGGAGGGGCGCCGTCGTAATGGCTGTTGTCGGGGCAGTTCCAAGTGGGTCGCCGCCGTCCAATTGCAGCCTTTCCCTCGTCCTAAATGCTCGTTATGATTATCTTTTTTTTGTTGTCTTTCGTAATGTGTAAGACCTCATCAATGGGTGCTCTATAGAGCGGTATCTTAAAAACACAGTTTAGTATCCTTAAAAAATATGAGAAATAATTAAATTAAAATGAGTAATTAATAAACTCGCTTTGAAGGTTATTTGAATTGAATTTTTCTAATTTTTTTAAGGTGATACTCTGAAAATTTCCAACGCCACGAATGCTATCCCAAGCTCCTGTTCCCTAAGCTTAACCTTTAAACCAACATACATACATCCTGCGCTCTTGTATGATGTTTTTCCAGGAGTAATTGGGAAAGGGAACAACGAGTTTGGCGAAACGAAAAGAAAGGAAGGGCAGGCTGCTGTGCGGGGCTCAGGTGTTGGCCTGGAAAATTTCACATGGGGCGCATTAAACAATGCCCATTTCTTTAATTAACAATTTGCATTTGCCGTGTTTCCCTCTGATTTTTTTTTTTTTGTTCTTTTTTGTTCTGTTTGAACCCAACCCTTGTGCTGCACTTAATTGCTGTTTACTTTGGGCCCCGCTGTTGTTTTATGTGTTCACTTGCAATAATAGCGCTCCACTTTCCACATACAACATATCGGGTAGCGGCGAAGCAGAAGGAAGGTGCAGAGAAACAGATATAATCCCAAACTGAGGGGCATGCCTCTCGCCTTTGTGTGGCATCTTTCTTTGCTAATGACTCAAAAATCCCATCCAATCATGCAAACTGCTCGGAACTTTGTTTGTGGACTCTGCGACTCGCCTTACGGCCGGAGAGATAGTAATTTATTTCTTAAAAAGTGAAATCCATTAACACAAATTCTTTGAGTCGCCACCATCCCATCGCACTCGACTAGAATCCTTTAACAGCTTGCTCGCTCCCCTGCTTCCATATCTGACCATTCACGTGGCTCCCAGTGCTCCGGCTCCGGTTTTCCGGCTTTTCCGCCTTGGAAAGCAGCTAGAGAAAAATTGCAATCACCTTTGTGATTGTGCTCTCTGCCTTTCAGCTTTATCGCTTCGGCATTCAACAGTTCTCGCTTTTGTGCACTAAAAGTATTAAATTTTCTTCAAATATTCTCCGTGTTATATGTATGTATGTATGTGCATGTGTGTATGTTTGTGTGAGAATGCAACTACACAGTCCTGTCCGTCCATTCCATTTTGTGGGGGATTCCCCCTTTTCGCTTTTCTGCTCGTTGCCCACGCAGTGAGTCACTTTAAAATGCTTTTGCTTTGAGTTGGCAGCCCTTTATGGTATTTTCAACGGAATTAGTGCTTAAAATACCAAGAAAAGATGTTCTTTTTCTAGTTTATTTATATTTTTTTTTAACTCAAAGCTGACTTGACCTCGAATCTGGAGAATATTCTCATTTTCTTTTTTTTTGCAATCAATATATGAAACTTGTTTTTTTCTGCTAAAAAATCAAATATTAACACAATTTCCATAAATTTTAAATTTAAATTAAATTTTTCAAATGAACTTTAAGAATAAATGCTTTTTTGTAACCTTTCTGAACTCTAGTATATTTCCAGTATATTTGAATATTAATACTAATCTGGAGTAATTTAAATACCGCAAATATTAGAAAAAAAAACAAGTTGGCATTTTCTTTGTTTGAAAAAATAAAGGCGTAAAATCTGGACTCCATTAATTCCATGAAATTCTTTGTTGCGATCGGACGCAGTGCGTGAATTTGTGTTCTCAAACCATAAAAAAAGGCCATCAATTTTGCAAAGTAAGCATTTCGAGCAGCTGCTGGAAGAGGAACTCTAAACGGTAAACAAAATACTTAAATAAAAAGCTTCCGAAAATAAAACGTGATTTTTTCTCAGGTTATGAAGCTGTGGCTGATTTGGTGCGCTTTTAGCGTACTCGCGGTGCCTGGAACCTACGCCTTCTCTGGAAAGGGCGGACCCATCCAACAAACCGTGGACATTATCCGCTTGATCAGAGAGGTCACCCAGTCGATCCTCCATTCATGGAGCATTATCGAGAAGCTGCCCGTAGCGGAGGTCACCGCGGGAGCTGTGATCTACGAGCATCAGGCGCGTCTTCTCAAGCAAATGGAGGCTGTGAACGGGAATATCCGGCGACTGGAACAGCAACAGGCTCTCAGCACGGCCTTGACCATCGAGACTCTGCTGCGAAAGACGACGGACCAGATGATGCTCGTCACTCGACTCGCCCAGTTGAAGAGCCTGGTCAAGTTCGTGGACATGCGGTACTCCCAGCTGGCGGACTACGAGCAGCACAAGGACACCCTGGAGCCAAGCACGCTGATTAAGTTCTCCCGCTGGAATGTGGATCCCGGCTCCGACTCTCTCTCCTCGCAGCTGGAGCTGCTGCTTGACTGTCTCTACGGCGATGATCCCTTGGTAACTAACAGTCCAAATGATACCACCGGCTCCTTGCTCTCCGATCTGACGGCCAACTTCGAGGCGACACCGGAGCATATGTGCCTGGCCCGGAAGACGGCCCAGCAGTTTGCCTATCAGCTCTTCTCCACGGCCGCCTTCACGGAGCTCAAGGGCTACGCCATGATGGAGTACTCGTGGATGGTGCTGCGCCATTTTGGACAGGGTAACTTCACGCAGGAGCTGCAGTTGATGCGAGAGCACCACCAGCATCGCTTGGCAGAGGCACAGCGGGTGCTAAGGCAGGTCATGTCGAAGAGCGGACGCGTTTACTGGCGCTGTGATCCCAGCAGCGGGAAGCAGCATGTGGAGGACGAGACCTACTCACGCGTCACACGCCTGCTGCAGGGCTTTGTGGAGAACGAGATCAACCTGAGCGATGGTCAGACCTGCTGGGGCACCTGCGAAGATCACCACGACACCCAGTCCACGGGCTGCTATCAGCCGGACAAGGAGCTCTGTGGCCAGCAGCCCGCCTGCAAGGGGAGACTCTACAACTGCGGATTCATCGAGTCGGATATGTCCATCTGCCCCTCGTCCAATGACTCTGTGCGGCGCTACGAATACATATCCGTCGGAGATGGGCCCACCCTGGGTGAGAAAGGGGATGGGGAGTGCAAGGCAAAGGCGATGGTGCCCTCCTCCTGGTCGTACTGGCTCTTCTGGCGCTGCCACTACTGCTTCTGCCTGTGCGACGAGCCCGGTCCGCAGTCCGATCGCTACTTTAATCTGCACGACTCCGTCTCGGATTTCGGGCGCAACAAAATCGTAACCGGTGTCCGCTTCGTGAAACGCCAACGCGTCTTTCACCTGCAGCTGCAGCAGGGCGAGCTTCTGCCCCGCGGCGGCATTAATATCAACTCCCTGGAATGGCAGCCTTTGAAGGAGCTCAACCTTACCGATCCGGATGTACGCGATGGCTACGACTATCACACTCTGACCGTGGACAGCCGAGCCCTTGACCTGGACGAGATCGTGGCCAATGCCACGCACCAAGTTGTCACCGGTGTACGTTTTCGTGTTCTCAACAAGCACCTGAACCTCGAGGTGCGCTTCAGTCCCTTCAACTTCACGACCGGCCTCCTGCTGGAACCGCAGACGAATAGCTATTGGCTGGGAAATGCCAACGCGCAGCGTCAAAAGCTCATCCTGAAGGACGGTGATTTACCCACCGCCTCCGAATTGCCGTCGCTACCGCTGTCCAAGACCAGCCAGTTTATGGAGTTCACCAGCTCCAGCCGGGAGAAGGATGCGGCCCAGAACACAGTGCCCTTTGTGGATGTGCAGGAGGTGGTTCCTCAGCCGCCGGTACCCCTTGTCGGCCTGGGAATCTATCACAAAGGGCGACCCGGTTATGGTGGCTTTTTTGCTCCCAAGGTGGTGACTTTTGATTTCTCCAAGAATCTGTTGGATGATTAAATACTACGGATTTCTTGCCTTTATACTTGACCAAGGAGCCAGTTGCTCAAAGTAAAAATATTTGCCATAATCCAAGCCATTAACCTGGAACCAAAAGGTAGAACTAAGAACTTTATTATTTGTCATTATTTTATTATTTATTTGTTTATTGCGAACGTTTAAACATAAAACTTTGTAATATGAACTCGAATACTGGAAAAGCCTCATATTAATAGGCATTCTTATCGTTTTCGAATATATATATTCTCCTTTCAACAATAATAAACACTAATACATTTCTTTTTTGGCATTTAACTAACCACATAACTTGTGTTGTAATATTATCCGAGAATTAGATACATTTTCAGTCTCACCAACCAAAATAATTTGGCCAATTTATTATGCCTAGCGGCTTCTAAGCTATTTTCTCGGTGTTTTTTTAAAGCAATGTACTAGAAACTGATCAGATTTTCATAAATTTATTGTTTTATAATAGATTTTAAAACAATAAATTAAAAAGCGAGCTTACGAGATTGTTATAACGTAGCGTCAGAAAATCCCTTATGCGTTGCTTTGGCGGAATGTAAGCTTGATTTCAGTCTGGAAATAAAAAAAGATTAAAGCCACCATTTATACAAGTGTCAAAATAGCCTGCAGATAATATAAATATAAAACAAAACACACAGCACAGTAGGTAACACCGTACACTTACGTGAAACAATATTTTGAAATTAACGTTCCGTTGTCGCGCTAACGTATGCAAACGTAACGACGCAGAGGTGAGAAATCCCTAGCGCGTAATCATTGGCTGGCACTTGAGCTTGATCTCAATGTCAATTGAAGTTGGAATTGAACGCGATTGTTAAACCACATGTTATCGGAGCTTTTGCGGCGCAGCGTCCAACGACCACAGCTTCTCGGCATCCAGCAACTGAGCGAAACTCTACTTTTGTTTGGGGCAACCGCACGATACTCACAGACCACCAACAACAACAGCAAGATGACCGACGACATTGCCGTTGATGCTGCCAAGCGGACGGCGGCTCGCACAGCCGTGGACCAGTGGGTGACCGAGGATACGAAGATCCTGGGCATTGGCAGCGGCTCCACCGTCGTGCACGCCGTTCAGCGCATCGCGGAGCGCAGGTGGAAGGAGGGTGAGCTGGCGGATCTCATATGTGTGCCCTCGTCCTACCAGGCCCACCATTTGATCTTGGACTACAACCTGAACCTCGGAGACTTGGACAGGAATCCCAACATAGACGTCTCCATCGATGGGGCCGACGAGGTGGACCGGAAAATGGTGCTGATCAAGGGCGGCGGCGGCTGTCTGCTGCAGGAGAAGGTGGTGGCCAACTGTGCCAAACATTTCATCGTCGTGGCCGACTACACCAAGAACTCGGCTCGCCTGGGCGAGCAGTGGTGCCGCGGCGTACCCATCGAGGTGGCCCCGATGGCCTATGTGCCCATTAAGCTTCAGATCGAAGCGACTTTCGGAGGCGAGGCCTCCCTGCGGATGGCCAAGGTCAAGGCTGGACCCATTGTCACGGACAATGGCAACTTTCTAATGGACTGGCGGTTCATTGCCAACCGGGAGTACGACTGGGCCGAGGTCAATCGGGCCATCACCATGATACCCGGCGTCCTGGAGACGGGTCTCTTTGTTAATATGGCCCACAAGTGTTACTTTGGCATGGCCGATGGCACGGTCAAGGTCCAGAATAAGTAAAGTTGTCTGGCTTGTTACTCATTATACATATATATCTATTACGTTTTCCTGAATAAAGTTCTGAGCGGCTACTTTGCAGCACTCTATTTTGCATTTAATGACCTTAAAGCTAAGCCTGTTCCTGACTTCCAGGATAAATTTAATTAATGAATCAATTGGGAAATATGCGATATCATTCACTTATCACAATTTATTGTAAATGGAGCTACTTAAAAGACATTTCCCTTAAAATTTAATACTCCAATTTTAGTTACGTCGCCATAATCTCCTGTTTTTTTACAAAATAAACAAAAATATCATGAATGTGCAGTTCTGTCTGTGTGTGTGGTTATGGTGTGTCTACAAAAATTAATTTAAACAATAAATAAACTACTCTGAACACACATATCGGGTTTAGGCTGTAATCCTAGAAGGACTTCTTGCTTCGACCAGGAAGCACGGTCTCTTTCAGATACTGGAACAGGGACAGCAGGCCCTGCTTCTTGTTCCGTGAAAAGTAATTGCTGACCACATCAGGACTACGCCGGCTCTGATCGCTGACAGTGGTGGGCAGGACGCTGTCGTTGGCGCTGAGCGAGACGAACAAGGCGAAGGGCACGATCCACATGCAGATGGTGAAGTAGGCCAGAACCTAGAAATAGAATTTACATAAATAATGAGTTACAATGTTGGAAAATTAACCGATTTATGCAATAATTCCACTAACCTGCGTAAAAGGCACATACACGCTGGTGAAATACTGAAAGGCCAGGAAGTGATTGACCACCAGCATGGCCAGGGAGCCCAGCAGAGGCAGCGACAGGAGGCGCACGAACGGGAATCCGCCCATAATGGACAGGTGGAAACCCTGCGCCACAAAGCCGCAGATGATCATGCTCCATGGCAGGTCCTCGAACAGCATCAGCAGGATGTACACGAAGATGGTGAAGCTAATCATACCCAGAATGCACTTCCGCGCCGCCGTTGTGTACTCTTCCGCCAGCTCCGCCAGGTAATAGAGACCGGCCACTAACAGGAAAAGAAAAAAAGAGCAAACGTTGGCAGCGGAAACAAACAAAGAATCGTAGTCGTTGCCTTACCTATGGACAAAGTGAGGAACACAATCTGTATGCCAAGGGACACCCACCCCAGTATGTAGAGGAAACCCATGATGTGTACTTTAGCCGAGAATCGAGCTATATAATAGGGTATTATATATTATATATATGTGTATAAAGGCGGCTCCAATCGGCCGACAAAACAAAACAAACCGATTAGTGTGGCTTAAAGCAACAAACTCAAAACGCTGCTTCCGTCTTCCCTAGTCCGCGGGTAATTTCAGAAGGACAGCAAACGGGCACACTGTTGTGCAAAAAATAAGAGCGCGTGGTATTTTCCGCCGCACGCTTTATATTTCGCCACTTGGAGCAACGCTTTGCGGCGCTTGAACCAACCAACTAACTAGTTAAGCGGCTAGAAGTAGCTGCCCAGCGATTCGCAACAAATGTCTGCGGGCAATGAAGGCGAGGAGGAGGCGGCAGCGGCCGCTGCTGCGGCTGAGGCTGCAACTGAACGCGAGGCGACGCTGATGGCCGAAGCCGTGGCTGTGGCCTATCAGAGCGAGGACGACGCGCAAGAGCAGGCTGCCGAGGCCCAAGATCAGGAGCAGGAGGGAGAAGCTGGAGAGGCAGCGGCAGAGCATGACAACGAAGAGGAAGCCATGAGCGTAAGCGGCGACGGTGATGGCGGGGAGAATGCGGAAAATGATAGCAACGACAGTAATCCCGGCGAGGGCGGCGGCAATCCGGAGGAAACCGCTGCCGCCGATCGCCGTCAGGCCACCAAGAAGGAGCTTACAGCGATCATCGACAAGTGGGAGCAGCAGCAGACCCAAAACGGCTACGATCCCATACCCACTTTGAGGAGGTAACAAAGGGCTGAATTCTCCAGACGAACCAAACTTTAACCCTTTAAACTCACAGCTTGGCGGAGATCTTTGAGCGCGAGAAGGATGTGTATCGGCGCAAGGATCCAGATCCGCTGGACACCCGTCATCCCTACCGAGCGGATCCCAGCTGCCAGTACGGACTGCTGCTGAAGCTGCTCTTCCGCAAGGATGTGTTTATGAGCAAGGTAAGGTTTAGAGGGTTCAGAGAAGTTGCTCCGAGACTAACCTTTACCTTGTAGCTACTCAGCGATTATCTGCGGGAGAACTACTTTAGTCGCCAGGGCGTGAGTCGGAGTTCATTGGAACTTAATATACTGGCCTGTCGCCTCATACTGGAGCTAATGCCAGGCCTGGAGACCACCGTGGTCTTTCAGACCGCCGACGACGATGGGACCATCAATCGCATCTACAGCTGGGCGGAGGACAGCATTGAGCCGCTGCAGAGCTATGCCACCGGCCTCCTGGCGGATGCCATGGATGTGAGCGACATTACCATCAACTATCGGGATCAGAACATGCGCCTGGTGCCCAAGATGATCAAGCGCCTGCACATGCTGCTGGCCATCAGCAAGAGTGCCGCCTCCGAGGCCAACAACACATCTCTGCACAACCAGTCGGCGGACAGTAGCAGTGCGTCGGCGAGCATGCTCAGCTGGATGGCCTGTGCCAGCAATCCATCAGCTCCCCAGTCGCCGCAGCACAATGGCAGCGGAGTGGGAGTGAGCGGAGTCCCAGCCGTGCATGCCGACACTTCCAATATGTCCATATTGTTTGAGAACAGCCGGGATGCCTTTCCCGTGTCGAGGTACTACAAGCGAATGTATATTCCCATGCATCCCCCGACGGCGGACACCAGCCAGATGCTGATCATGCGCTACCTGACCAGTCTGGGCGAGTATCAGGAGTATCTGGCCATGGCCTTTGAGAACAACGTGATGCAGCTGATCTTTGGCTATCTGGAGAACCTGGATCGCCGCGACACCTGCTTGGCCTACGAGGTGCTCAAGTATCTGGCCTCGCTGCTCTGCCACAAGAAGTTTGCTCTGGAGTTTATCGCCCACGGTGGCCTGGAGGTGGGTTTTATTCTTGTTTTTCTCTGGAAATAGTTTTTCATTAATTTTCCATACTTTTTGCAGCTTCTCCTGAAGGTTCCCCGGCCCAGTTTGGCCACCACGGGCGTGTCCATCGCCATTTACTATCTGGCCTACTGCGAGGATGCCATGGAGCGCATCTGCACCATGCAGCGTCCGCTGATCTCGGAGCTGGTTCGCTATGCTCTGTGGATCCTGGGGCGTTGTCACGACTCCTCCAAGTGTCATGCCACAATGTTCTTTAGCCTGAGCTTCCAATTCAAAGTCATATTGGATGAGTTTGACGCTCAGGATGGATTGCGCAAGCTCTACAATGTGGTGAGTATCGATTAGGGAACTAAAAACTGTGGAAAACCCAGACTAACGACTAACCCCCTGCTTAACCACACAGATCTCCGTGCTGAAGATCCTTGATCCGAGCCACAATGACAGCGACAACGAGTCGGAGATCAACGAGGACCAGGAGTGCGCCTCGCGGCAGATGGTGCGCCATGTGTGCGTGGCCCTCAAGCGGTATATGGAGGCGCACTTCTTCTACAAGTACAACAGCTTCCTCTGCCAGCATTACGCCGCCTCCTCGTCTCACTTCTTTAGCCCAAATCCCACGGTGGCCGCCAAACTGACCTTTGATCAGCTGCACGACCAAATACGCACGCTCCAGGAGCATACCTCGATCCGCGCACAGTGGCAGCCGGTGGATCAGCTAATGAAGCTGGGCGGCATCACCATGCTGCTGAGGATCATCGCCTTCAGCTACGATTGGATGAACACGGGACGCTCGGAGACGGTGCGCTCGGCTTTGGATGTCCTCAGCGTTTGCTGCATTATTCCGCGTGTTTACGTCGTCCTCTGTGAACGTCTCACGATGCTGGACAAGACTACCACATCGGGCTTCTGCTCAGTGTTGGGCGCTGCCGCTGGGGAGATTACCACGGACGCGGAAGTGCTAAAGTCGGCCCTGGCGGTGCTCTGCCACTGCGTCTGCTCGCCGATTATTCGCAATCCGGACAGCAGCAGCTCCGGCGGCAGGATGCTCAAGTTTGGAAACTCGTCGCGCAAGAACAAGGCCAACAACAAATATGCCGAGGAGCTGATCGAGCGCGTATGGGAGTCGGTGTGCTCCAACAACGGCATCGTGGTGCTCCTCTCGCTGATGCAGACCAAGGGACCCATTACGGATGCGGACTGCATACGGGGCATGGCATGCAGGGCTCTGGCGGGCCTCGCTCGCTCCGATCGCGTCCGGCAGATTGTGAGCAAGCTTCCGCTCTTCGCCAGCGGACAGCTGCAGACGCTGATGCGGGATCCCATACTGCAGGAGAAGCGGGCGGAGCATGTCATCTTCCAGAAGTACGCCCTGGAGCTGCTCGAGCGCGTGTCGGGCAAGACAAAGCCGCTGAACAATCCGTTGGATCCGTCGCTCTCCAACATGCACAAGGCGAACGTGATTGCCCAGACGCGCATCCAGTACAACAAGCAGCAGCTCTACCAGCTCATCTTCGAGCACTTGGAGAGCAACGGGCTCTCGCAGACGGCCCAGATGCTCCAGCGTGAGGTGGGCCTGCCGCTGCAGACGCCCACCACGCGGAACTTCCACCAGTCGCCATTCGACTACAAAACCCTGCCCAGCGGCGGCAGTAGCTCGCTGTCCCGGAGCCGCCTGCGCAGCCGGATGCAGGATGTGAATGCGGCAATTATGGCCAGCGGCGAGCCGAACAGAAGCTTCACCGAGGATCCCCTGCTAGCTGCAGTGGGAGGAGCGGGGTCAGGAGCTGGAGACGGACCCAGTGGGAGCAGTGGCATACCGAACTTTGCTAGCCTCAACGCCAGCAGCCAGACGCCGCCCATCAAGATTCGGCGAACGGAACGCCACCCGTCAATAAGTTCCTCGGTCAGTCGCTCGAACACCATCCAGAAGCACATGATGGAGCCGGGTGGCATGGCCATGGGCCTGCCCGACGACCTGGCCCAGCCGCATCCCAATCGGGTCACCCTGAACACCATTGTCACGGAATATCTCACCAATCAGCACTCGCTGTGCAACAATCCGGTGATCACCTGCCCCCAGTTCGATCTGTACGAGCCGCACAAGTGCCCCGATCCCCGGCCCAGTCGCCTGATGAGCTCCAACTACAACCTCACCAGCCGGCATGCTCGCACCCAGGCGGGCTTCAATACAAGCCGCTTCGATCGCCGCTACGTGCACACCCACTTCTCGCCCTGGCGCACCATACGGTCGGCGGACTACGAGGATCTGGAGTTCACCTGCTGTGACCTGGTCGGCAAGTACATCATTGTGGGCACACAGCAGGGCGACGGACGGGTGTTCAACTTGAACAACGGCGTGGAGCAGTTCTTCTCGAATTGTCATAACTTTAGCGTGGACGCGATTAAGGCGAATCGTGCGGGGGATCTGGTCATCACGTCCAGCTTCTGGCGCATCCCCACCAGCATTCTGTGGTCCATAGCCGACAATGAGTTTAAGCTGAAGCTGCGCCTGCCCGACGTCACCTACTGCGAGTTCAGTCAGACATCGCAGGATCGCCTGTTGGGCACCCAAAATGAGGTGAGTTTTATTACGGATCCTACTCTAAGGATTGTATATAATTTCATGATTTTCTTTTTGCAGTGCGCCACCTTATATGACATAAATACGGGCTCCAAGGTGTCCACTTTTACACCAACCATCCCGAATCTGTACACCAAAAACCGAGCTACTTTGTGTCGCACCGATGAGCTGATATTGTCGGGTAAGGAATAAAGATTAAGATTTTTATATACATAACTTTACAATACTTCTAATTCTTCCACAGATGGCGTGCTCTGGGATGTGCGTTCGGGCAAGGAGATCCACAAATTCGACAAGTTCAATCAGTGCATATCGGGCGTCTTCCATCCCAACTGTCTGGAGGTAAGCCCTCCGGCTAACCCGAGTTTCTTGAAGAGTTACTAAATGTCTTTTGTAGATCATTGCCAACACGGAGGTCTGGGATCTGCGCACCTTCCACTTGCTGCAAACGGTGCCCGTGTTGGATCAACGCAACTGCACCTTCTCACCCATGCATGTCATCTATGGCGCGAGCTTGGGTGCGGACAGGGACCATGACACGGAGACGACCACCTACGATACGAGCTTTAATGTGCTGGACGCCTACGATTACTCTAGCATCGCGACCATCGATGTGAAGCGCAACATCAACGATCTAAGTGTCAGCGCCAACGGGGGCCTCATCGCGGTCGTTGAGGACTACAGCGGCTACGAGTCGAAGCAGGAGACCTACGTGAAGATCTATGCGGTGGGCGTGAAGAAGGGCGAGCGGTCGGAAGAGGTGCGTCCAACTGCTAAGGAACTGGGCAGCGAGGTGGCGGACGCTTTAGCTGCGCCGTCGTCGGAGCCGCATCAAGCGAATGCCAACGATGCCGGCGGTCATTCTTCCATGTTGGAGTTTGAGGCGGCGCTAGCTGCCGAGGAGGAGTCCCGTCAGATAAATCCCGCCGCCGCTTTGTACGCAAGTCCGAATCTTTCTCGCCAGCATGCAGCCAACAGCTCAATTGTTGGCGTGCGACGGCGAGCACGTACACTGGGTAGCAACGGGAGCGGGAGCGGGAACGGGAGTGGCCATCCGAATCCACATCTAAATCCGAATCTAAATGCCAGCGCTGCAATCGATCTGAGAACCCTAATGCGGCGTATGGATGATATTGAACTAAATATTATGTCTATGCTTGCAGGAAGATGATGAGGAGGTGCCCGAATCTGATGAGGACGGTTCGGATACGGGCTCCGAGAGTAAGTTATTGCTTACCTAAGTCACTCGTACAATATCTCACCTGCATGCAGCATTTACTATAGGTCCCGATTTCATGGGTTTCCCCATGCTGCGCCGCAACCTCAACGGCAACGATGATGAGGATGATGATGATGGCGATTTGGATGACGACGATGGCGATGCCGAGCTGATGAGTAGCGATGAGGACATTGACGTGGATGATGACGCTGATGGGGACGAGGATGCTGAAGACGACGTGTTCGAGTATTTCGAAAATGCCGACAGCAGCTCAGATGGTAACTCTTCACCTCTTTTAGACTCTGTTCGTGTACGACTTGTATTTTCTCCCTAGATTGAGATCCGTTCTTCCTGCCGCTCCCAGTGTCTCGTCTCACGTGTCCTCTCTCTCTTCACTTGTCCTGTTGCTCGTTCCTCCTTGTTGTCCGGAAAGGAATCCATCACCATAGACGGTCAGAGACGGCTCGTTGCCAATCTAGGTTAATACTTTAGTTCGTAAGCCTGTTACCCTCATGTTATTTCCCAATTTTGTACAGAAAGCAGTAGAAGAAGCGGGTGCAAATGATGAATTGTGAATTATAATGGCGACTGTGAGCATCAAATTTGTCCAACAATTTCGATGAGAAATGTACAAAAACCCAAAAATAAGAATTGCATACAACTTTTGCTATTTAAAACAAATAATAAAATGTAATCTTGTTGGAATCGAAGCTTGTCTGTGCAATCTTGTATCTTTATTTCAAATAAGTTTGGTGTTTTATTCTAAGAAGTTTGTGAATCAAGTTTGTAATCATAAAACAAAACAAAGTCTAAGCTAATAGAATATAATGCATTAGATGCATAACGCCATACGATTTATGCTTTGTACGCATCTTATTCGCTCATTGAAATAAGTTAGGTTTATGCTTAATCTAGGAATAGAGAACCAGCCTAGCTGGATCACATCGGTAGTCGGTAGGCTAACCGCGGCCCCCGTACCTTTATCTTATCGCCTTAGTTTGACGCTCCAAGTTGGGCAATTCGCGGCTGCTATCCAAACCAGCAGCAGTTACTCACTCGCTGGCATTGCGGTGACGTTTGCTCATCGAAAATCGACCCGAATCTCGGCCCGAAATCCTTCACCGGATAGATAAATATGGTGATATTCTCGGGTCGTTCGTTCGCCGTCAGGTTGAGTGTCGATCCATCGATCCCAGTCGTCGCTCAGCGTTTGTCCGCTTAAATTGCAAATTCAGTTTCTATTTGTCAACTGAACGAAACGCGTGCGTGCTACGGCAACAGACTAGAACGGCGGAAATCGGCGGAAATGTTTGTGCTAACTAAAGCCATCGGATGTTTGGCCTTGCTGTCGGTGGTGACTCTTGGCTCGGCGTTCGAGGAGCACCCTCACTTTTGCATTGAGACGGAGCCGCTGCTTCTCTCCGAGATCGATCGATATGTGGTGATGCCCAGCGAGCGGGATCTGCAGTGTCACATTAAGGCCACCACGCTGACCCTTAAGGAGAAGGTGAATCACCAAAGGGAATACCAAGTGCTATTCTTTACAACTTTCTTGGGAAACCTTTGGCGTGCAGTTTTATATAATTTTATGCTAATTTATGCTTTAAAAATTGCAACTGCGCCTCTTTTTGAGTTTCTTGCAATGCAGCAATTCCATTAAAAAACCCCCTCAAAGAGTTTTTCCTATAAACATATTTTAGTTCCTTTCGAATTCAAGAATTTAAGCAATTTAACTTTGTTTTTTCATTAGTTTTTCCATTTAAAACAACATGACCTTCCATCCCCCCATGCCAAAAATGGCAAAATCTCAGCTACAAAGTGTTGGAAACAAGTCTCGCTGACCGACATCCTTAAGTGACTTGATCCAATGCCAGGTGCTATGGCCATAAATGTGCCACCTCGAGTGGCTATCAGTCATACTTATATGTTTTCCAAATTGAATTAGCTTTTGGCGATAAAGCAAAAAGCAGACAATGGTGCCCAGAGGAAGAGTATAGATAATGCTATTCTGGCGGCGGGTTGGTGCCAAGATAAGTCCAAGTACTACCCTCCTTTATCTGTCTCTAATCCGCAGGCGAGCCTCGTAGACACGCTGTGCGCGGACCATGGCTCCACGACGGTGCACCGGGACAACCATCACTTCCTGCGGCTGCACAACGGCGAGCTTAGTGGACGCGGCGCCCAGAAGGAGCTGTGTGACACTAGTGCCGGTTCGGTGCTGGCCTGGGTTCCCTACCACACCGTGCTCAAGAGCTACGCCGCCGAACTGAACCCGAAGGAACGGCTGACCTACATAGCCAAGGCCACGAACGTGAAGCGCGAAAAGACGGAGCTGTGCCACTTCCGGCACACGGATCTGGTCAATGCCGTGACCGACAGTCTGTTCACATGCGTGGTCATGATATTCGGGGACAACTTTGTGAGTGTTTCCATCGAGGATTACCCCGAGATTCCATCTAAATATTGGTTCATTTCCAGTACGGCGTGGAGGACAACATCAATGTGCTCGTGGAGCTGGAGCCGCTGATGTACCAGCTGCGGAACATCACCTATCTGCCCTGGCGCAACGTCACCAACAGCTACAAGATGCACCTGGGCGACAGCGTGCTCCGGAATCCGAGCGGCGAACGGAAGCCCATCTACGGCAGCCTCAACTACGCCTTCGTGGAGAAGATCGAGCTGAACACCACCACGGTCTACCGGGACGAGCACCATCTGGCCAAGCTGCCGCTGCTCTTCGAGCACCGCGGCTCTGTCCTGCAGCTGGACGAGCACGGCGTGGGCGGCTTGGACGTGTCCGAGAAGGCGTACTTCGGGCGCACTATGGACGCCAGGAGCGAGGTGAAGGTCCAGGTGGTTGGCCAGTGGGTCGACCAGCACCGGGAGTTTGGCGCCGACATCTACGAGTACTACGGTCACGGGCTAAGGCGCTACAAACAGCCTCTAGCCGGTGCCCGGCTCACTTTCGTGCGTATTGACAACACGGAGCCGGTTTTCCAGGCGCCCGAATCGAATAATCTGGTCAAGGCATCGCTTTTCCGCGAGCATAAGGCGGGAAAACTAAGGGAGAATCACAATGAGACGGCGGGAAACTTCACCGAGTGGGAAAATTCGGAGTTGGACGAGGAGGAGTCGGACTTCTACGGCTGGTTTGTGGCCTGTGCCCTGTTGCTGGCCCTAGTTGTTGTGCTCGGCCTGTATCTCTTGATACGCACGCACAGCCGGCGGAACAAGCAGAGGCAGATGTACGATCTGGCCAACACAAATGTTCCGGCGCCCGCCTAAAAATCAATTTAAAATTTTAATTAATATCATAAGTAACTCCGAAAATAAACAGATCAACAGGTGTTTGTTCTCCGAAATGTCAGTTCGATTATATCGGGTTGGCAGGCCCGTTGCCAAAAATCCTTGTTTTCTCATCCTATTCTTTATGGACAATTAAAAAGTGTTTGGTCGGGTGCAGAACGCACGGTGAAAAGTAAAGCATACGCAAAATAATAAATTTAAAGTGAAATGGTTACATAGGACGTGAAAATAAATGCAAAATACACCGAGAGCAGAGTAGTTGCCGGAAGTCCCAGGTGGGACTTGGATGAACACCGCGCACCGGCAGTTAATGGATTAAAGATTAAAGGTAAGTCAGCTAAATAAATGTGACGAATTTAAAAGTGTTTAAAGCAGTGGCTGTTAGTGAGTTCATAAGTAAAAAACAAGGGAATCAAATAAAAACAAACTAATTTAGCGACCGGCGAGGCATTAGTACCTTACCGCCACAAGAGAGTTGGCAGGGCCGCGATTGCAACACGCCTATCATCTCACTCACACACAGAAAAAGACAGAAAGACAGAAGCAACTCTCGCGGCTGCAGAGAAATTCATTCATCTCATCGAACTTTATTAATTGCGTTGGCCCAGACACAGACCATCTAGTTATTTCATTCGATCGGGTCGCAGAGTGACCCACTGGTGTGACATTTGTTTTGGTTCTCGCATCCCGTGTGTGCCGTCTGCCCCCTACCATAAATATGTGAATTTTAGTGGAAATTTTGTGTGACGCGGCCATATTTGACGAAGTTTTGTGTGTTTGGATGTGGATGTGGGGCGGGCTGCGGAAATTATATAAAAATTGAGCGCAGGTAAGCGGCTGTAACAGTTAAAAATTGCGCCAGCCGAGGTCCCGGGGAGAAAGGTGCATCGAGTGCGGGAGTAAGTGAATCAAATCGCGATTCAAGTCGTGGATTATGTATTTGTTTCGTTCTTTGGGACCTGAAAATATATGATTTTTCGCTCACACCAACACCAAGATGGCAAATTGTGTATAACACTATAGCTGTCTCTGTTTGGCTCAGGAGCTACCAGACCTGTGAACGGCCCCTGTTGTTAACAGCAGCCCGGCCTAACAGCGATGTAAACCAACAGAGGGTTCTGAGATCTGAAAATCGAAATTTAATTAAAGTTAATTTTTGGCGGCAAACGAAGGAGACTCCCTTGCACCCATGCACCTTTAGGGGACCAATATTTAAGGGTGTGTGTGCTAATCATTTGTTATTGCAGCATAGCCCAAGAGATCACTCACACACGAAATGATGGACCGCAAGAAGGCCTTGGAACTGGACAAGATCTGCCGCCTGTGCATCTCGGAGCGCAAGGAGATGCGCCCACTGTTCAGCGAGAAGGTGCCCGAGATGTTGATGGACATCACCAACGTGCATGTGGAGCCCACCGAGGGCTGGCCGGACAAGATCTGCGTGCAGTGCGTCCACGCCGTCAGCCGGAATCATGCCTTCAAGACGCTCGTCGAGCGCAGTGACAAGGAGCTGCGCGAGTACATCAATGGCCTGACCGTCCGCCTCGAAAACGAGGGGCAGACGGCAGCCAAGCAGCAGGCGCTGGAGCGCAAACAGCAAAAACAACTCCAAAAGCAGCAGCGGCTCCTTGAGGAGCAGATGCAGCAGCAGCAGCAGCAACAACAAATCCTCCAGCAGCAGCAGCACCAACAACAGCCTGCTCCGGCGGCCAAGCCCAAGCTGAAGCCGCTGCTGAGGAAGGGATCGCGCCAGCACAAGCAGCGACATCTGGAGGCTGCCCCGGCCCCACAGCCAGCCCAGCCGCCACCGCCACAGCAGGTGCAGCTCCTGCCGGAACCTGCGCCGCAGCAGCAGCAGCAACAGCAGACGCTGCAACAACAGATCCAGCAGCTCCAGCTGCCCACCCTTCAGCCCGCTCCCGCCCAGCTCCTGTCCACGGCTGCTGCCACCACGACGCTCCCGCAGCAGATCCTGCTGCCCAACGGCCAGTTTATCACGACCGCCCAAATTGTAGCGCCGCAGCTGGCGCAGATTATCAGTACGGCGCCGCAGACTACGGCCAACGGGGCAGCCACCGCCGCCCAGTCCCAATTCCTGCCCCAACTCCTGCAGACGCCAGGCGGGCAGACGCTGCAGATAGTCCAGCAGCCCAACGGCACTCAGACCCTGCAGCTGGTCCAACTGGTGCCGCAGCGAACGCTAGCGCCTACCGGAGTGTCGGCGGTGACTACCACCACGACGACATCAGCCACGGACATGGGCCACGGCCACCATGGCGGTGTTTCCCTTGCGGATGCGGATGTCCAACTGCTGGAGGATGGGTGCGAGGTGGAGGACGAGGACCTGGACGAGGTGTACGAACAGCTGGACAGCAAGGGGGACCACAGCTTCGAGACCATTGTGCTGGACGATGACCAGCAACAGGACTTCCTGAAGGACCACCAGCAGCAGCAGCAGCATCAGCATCATCACCACCAGGTGCTGATCGACGAGGATCTCACGCAGAGCGAGAGTCAGGAGCACGAGTACTTTGACGACCTGGAGGACCACCAGGAGGCGATGGACGAGGCGGACGGCGACATGGACGAGCAGCTGAAGCACGAGGAGGAAGAGGAGGACACGTTCATCATCGAGGAGATCCAGCTGGAGGATGACGAAATGCTAGAGGATCCCGATGCGGAGGCCATCAGCCCCTCGGACTGCGAGTACATCACGGACGACCATGATCCGCATCTGTCTGGCGAAGTGGACGACGTGGACGATGCCGATCTGCAATACGCCATCATGGAGCCGCCGGACGGTGAGACGAGTGCCGAGATAGATCAGGCCTTCCTCGAGCATGACCAGGCACAGGCGCACCACCAGCAGCAGGAGGAGCTGCAGAGCATCTCGCTGGAGAACGCGGTTGTAGAGTTTAGCCAGGCGACGGCGGACACTATGGGTCCTCCGACTCTGAGCGTAAGCTCTCCAAGTCCCACGCCCAAGCGGGCCAAACGTGGTCACCAAGCAGCTGCAGCGGCGATAGCAGCCGCCCCCGCTGGAGTCACCCTGGAGCCCTGTGACCACCAACCACCCACAACTGGTCATCCGGCCATCAGCAGCAAACTGGCGGCGGCCAATTCTCGCCAGCTGGTGCAGACGGCGAGTGTAATTGCTGCCGCTGGAGCGGACGACAACTACGAGATCGACGCCAATCTGGTGACGGAGTTCATACGACAGCACACGTCACCGCTGGGATCGGGCAGGTACGTGTGCCACCTGTGCAGCACCGAGTTCCGGCAGTTTAAGGGCCTGCAAAACCACATGCACTCGCACACCAACTGGATTCGCGCCAACTGCAAGAAACAGCCGCAGTGCGAGATCTGCCTGAAGAGCTTCAAGGGTCCCGGCATGCTGCGCATGCACATGAAGACGCACGACGCCGAGTCGAGTACGCCGGTCTGCACCATCTGCAGTCGCACGTTCAAGTCGAAGGCGATCCTGTACAGGCATCGGCAGACGCATCAGCAGCGAGCCTACTGCTGCGGCGTGGCCAACTGCCGGAAGAACTTTTCGTCGGCGGCGAACCTCAAGTGGCATGTGGAGCGCAAGCATCCGGAGGTGGTGGAGCCGCTGTTCAAGTGCGGCGAGTGTGGATCTTTGTACGAGAGCGTCGATGCCCTGCAGATGCACGTGGAGACGACAGATCACACGGCGGACATGCAGGTGGTGGGCGCCGGGCAGCCGGAAGACGATGGCTTCAGCGGTGCGGTGAGCATCGTTAGCAACGGCACCGACATGACCAGCCTAATGGCTGGCCAGGGTGGTACGACTTTAACGGGAGCCACTGGCTCTGCCGGCGACACACATGCCGTCGTAGTGGGCTCTTCCGGTGAGGTGTACTTTGTGACGCAGGCGTAGCCAGCGGAGTACGCCGGAGCAGTGGCTCCCGGCGAGTGCCTGCTCGGCATCTAGATGACCACATAGCTGTAATATATAAATCTATATATATTTTTGTACTAGCAATTAGCACAACTTCACAAAAAATATGCAATCCTAGATTTTTGTCGTAGATCTTGTCTAGTAAGTAGCTCGTCTAGGCTAAGATTCACTCGAATTTTGTAAGCAAGTACACGAATCCTTTGGGTAGGGGGCAGTTCTGACCAGGAGGATCCAGGGATCCTTCGACCCGAACGCCTAGCTGAGGAATGTATAAAATCCTGCGGGGACTGTGTGCCAGTTTCTTTGTTTTTATTAGTTTTATTACCTTTTATTATTATTTTTAAGGGGTGTCCCTTCGAAATCTGCTTAAAAATGTGTCTAAAAGTAGGCAATAAAATACTTTTGGTAGTATTCATGGACTTTTAATGTCGTGGCCTACTTGTTGACCCGATTTCAATGTTTTCTGTGGGCACTCCTCCTTTTTTTCGCGGGAAATTATCAGACTGGCATATATTTTAGGCTAAAACTAAATAAACGTATTTCGGCTTTCGGTTATAATTGTTGGGCTTTGAAAACTTGTAAATTAAGTGGAAGAAAACTGTTTTAACTGCAAACAAAATAAATTAACAAAACCTCTTATAAAACCCACAACATGACTTTCTTTGGACAAGCGCTGCTGGTATTTATTTTTAACCATTGTAATCCAATTGCAGGGAAAGAGGGGAAAAGCCCGGAAAAACAACAGAAACCAAAACAGAATTGATCAGCAGCAGAGGGAAAAACAGCAATCAAGCCAAGGTCTCGTCGTCTATTGATTCCCAATTGTCACGTGTGTCTTTTATTATGTTATATCCTATCCGGTGGAATCTCGCTAATTGCAGCTACATAACCACTAGTGATGTACATAAACATATCGAGAGGAAAAATCATATCTAAAATAACGATATAAATATAGCGTCCAGTTGATATCGGAAAATATCGAACATATAATCGATTTTATTTAAAATATCTCTGAAAGCAAAAATTTTTTATAAACTCCTTGTATTTTTTAGAAAGTTTAAATACAGTTTAGACTCTCCTTTGGCACATATAATGCTAAAATATTCCTTATCCATTACAATATTTACTTTGCCTGAACAAATGTTTTGGCGTTATGTACCTTATTCATATGATTTTCTTTGCCCTAAAGTAATACGTTTTGGAAACATTTTACAAATAAATAATATTTACTCACGGTTACTCTTCCGGGAGCTACGTACTTTGCCATTCAAAATTTCCACAAAATAATCAGTTATAATCGAGACTCCCTCCCGCCTTGTCACATGAAATTGATAATTAATTAGCAAATAAGTTGCATCAATTGGACTAACATTGTGACAGCGAAAATCGCCAGTTTTTTTTATTTATTTATTTTGTTCAGATTATTTATGGCGGTCAGGCGAGTGCTGTTGCTGAATGATAAGATAACCAATCTGCCAGACGTTTTATGTTTTCAGACTTTCGTATTTTTATAACTTTGCAGGGTATTACATTTTTAGTCGAAACACTTGGAACGCAGTGAGGAAGTAATTTCTAACAGTATAAGTCATATAAAATTACAAAGTTTTTCAACAAAAATTAAAAAAAAAAAATATTCTTTAAAAAAATTAAAATGAAGGAATTTTTGGCATAGTTTTGATCGATTTAAAATTCGTTCATCTGATCCTGCAAGGGTATAAGAACTTCGACTTCCCGGAGTCAGCTTCCTTTCTGGTTTTTCAGCTTTTAATATTATTACATATTATTCATTGGACAATCATTTTCCATCCAGCTGTTCGTTCGATTTATCAACTGCGGAAAAGCCGCCCCTCTTTGTGACCTGCCCCCAAAAATTCCGGCTGAATAAATAATAAAGCGTACATAGAAGTGCGTCGTACATTGATTGATATTTACATCGATTTCTTTGGGCCCTTAAATAATTAAAAGTTTGCCTTTTCTTTGCCTGCATCTATAATTTTAAATGACCTTTTAAGAGAAGATTTATACTGCGTTTTAGGTATAGTTTTTAAAGGTTAATAGTTAACAAGGTTGCTACATTATAGAACTCAAAAGAACTTATGGCTTTTAAGAGTTCTTTAAGATTACGAAACTTACAAGTAGATCGCCTGCTGTTGTTCTCAGGGCTCCGACCTTAAAAAATATGTTTTGAAAAAATGCATTTGCCACGTTGTTCAACTGGAAATGTCCTTGAACTTTGATCCATCCGAAAGGAAACTTGGCCACGCAGCCAAAAACGAATGAAAAAACGGTCTAAATATATAGAATTCTTGTGGGATTTCAAACGTACGAATCGCCTATAGATTTACACTCAGAAAACCCAGTTGACATACTCTAGAAATTAGTTCTTTATATTTCTGAAATGTTTCTCTTTGTGTACTGCAAATATTTGTGAAATATATATAATTCTAGCAAGAAGACACACTATCCTTCTTTCGCAGCCCAACAGTTGTCCATTTATTTCAAATTTAATTGATTTGACACCGGGGAACAGTGGGAGGGTTTCGTTTCGTAATAATTGCCCACAAATTAATTCCTTTGATTCAGATTCTGCTGCTTATTAATTCACATTATTTTGGCATTAATATGCGTTCGTTTCGATTCGTTTGTTTCAATTTTTAAATTTTTAAATGGGGAAAAACTGCGACGTCACAAAGCAGCAACATGCGACATTAGTCACGCCAAGGCTGAGAAAGAAACTACACTTTCAGCGACCTTTCGGTGGGTTGTGTGTGCTTTTCGGTATTTCCAATTCTATATCTTCGCCAGAACGCAATTGGGGAATCGGTGAATGTAAATTTAAGGCGCAGTGGAATTATAATTATTAACAGAATAAGCATTTGCCGAAATATTTGCAGCGAAATATTATTAGAAATAAATATACAGACATATGTATAGAGAGAGCACATGAAAAAATATGATCATTTTTATCATCAATTTTTCATGCTGAGATGTTCTTTTTGATCTTTTTGATTATTAAATCAATATTTCATCTCCTATTCGTGTTTTCTACCCACTGAAATGATTATGGTTTCGCTTATTCTATTTTGTATTCCAAATTTGATTATATATTTGAGTTTTTGATGCTCTTTTATTGTAAATACTGTTTCATTTTTCCTTACCAAATGTCATATCTTAATAATGCTGAAAAGTCAAAAAGTTTGTTTCATTTTTGTTTATTTACAATCCCGAAAGGGTGATATTGCTCGCGTCAAAGTCTCGCAATTCGATCCCCTTTAAGATGCAGTCTTTATGCCATTTGAGATTTGTTGAAAACAAAAATATTTTCCCCCAGAACGAGTTTGGTGTCGTTAAACCGAGCGAGTAAACAAAACAAAAATCAAAAACAGCCACAGCAGCGGGAAATTATTCCCCAGAATGAAACTGAAAGCGAGAATATTAAGTATTGTTTAGAGGATTAAATAATGTTTACAGATCTTTGGCGCTGATAGTGATCGATCAGCGATCGGTTATAGCGCTGAGACTTGCCAGACACACGGCTGTAATTCTGAGAGGGCCAAGTAAGGCAAATAAGGCACACACTTGTTAGCCATTTTCTGTGGGCCAAAACCCCTGCTACGCCCCCTTTAGTGTTCCCGAGACGCAGCCGCATTGACGCAATTGAAAAGAATAACAAAATTGTTTACTTGGCGCCGCCAGCCAGTTCGCAAATAGTACTCATAACTTGGCTTATTATTAACAACAACTTCTGGGCAGTGATTTTGGGTTTGCGTTCTGTTTCTGCGTGCCAATTTTTACCTGAAAATTTCATGGTTTATTGGCTTGTTTCGGTTTAAAATTCAATTTTTCGGAATAACTTTATTTTTGTTTCAAATTATTTAGGTGCTAACTTTCTTTATGGCTTTACATACACCACAGGAATCAGGCGAAAGTTTATATACAATTCTAAAGGGATTTAAAAGAATTTAAAATACTATTAAATATTGAAATTATATCAAAAGTTAATGAATCTTTCATTTCATGTGATTCCCGTGAATAACAAGTGATAAAACAATGAAGTCATCGGCCTGATATTCTAGTTTTTATGAGTCATTACAGCTTGAAAGAACATTACTTAATCAAAAAATATATAAATAAATTAAAGCATTTTTAGTTAATATTTATTACTAATTGTTGATAAAAAAAAACTTCAAAGAGTATACCAACTTCGTTAAGGTTCATTTCCATATCTTGGCGCCTTCATTTCGTCACGAACTTTGCAATTCACACGTCGAATAGCATTTTGTTTTGATTTTTCCACCTAGCATATTCCTCTAGAAATTCTATTTTTCGCCAGCAGAGTCCATAACCTAGGCTATAAGGTTTTAATATAATTAGGGAGCACCCTCGCTTCGATATCGAAGCTCACCTTGGAGAGCTGTTAGCGCCGGCTTCCCTTATCTACTAACCATTAAATTAAGGTTGATCTCTTTATGGGCTTACCACAAATACACAGAAATCCGGGCAAATACTCTTCAAATATTTATATAATTCGTACAATTATAGACTGGCTGCAGATCGTGGCAAATATTTTTAGCATTATCGCCGCTGCTGCGGCGCAATTTCAGTTTCATTTCCGATATCGGCTCTTCAAAAAAGAAAGAAACGAAATCCCCAAATTTAAAGAATAAAATCGCATCTGTAAGTATGTATTTAATGTGGGGCACACGAGCTGGCTCCTCTTCCTCTTATTTGCCCGGATTGGGGCGTGTGCTATTGACATTGTATAGCCATTTGGTCATGAATTCGCTGTTCGACGACGTTCAACGGCATCGTCTGGCGGAGAATCTCTCTTTTGGCTGACTGTTCCGTTCGTCTGGCTGTCGGCACTCGAGCGAAGAATTTCTGCATCTCAAGGCTCGCTCGCGATCTGGTTAGATATATCTACAAAGTGTACCCCTTGAAGTCTTTAAACTGGGTGAAGGATACAGATGAAAGTGCAGTTGTGCCTCCCGTTGTTCGTTGTTTCTTTTGGATCCTGCTTATATGCTAAGATCAAGGGGATAATTTTATGTATTTTTGAAATAAGGAACATTCGGAGGTACAAAAGCAAAATTCGAACTTTGTCGGATATAAAAAACTGCTAAGGATCCCCTGGTGAAATGATCTTTAAATTTTCTTTATGCTTTAATTTTTCATCTTTCAGCTGCTTTTCTTATCAGGCTCCTTCGTTAAATTTCTTTGCCTAACCTTGACTTCACATTTATAAATCCGAATGAATAATAAAGTTATTGATCCTTTAACAGTAACAAAGTCACAATAAATTCTTCTGAAATCTCTATATCTACCTAAACTCAACTCTAAACATTTAAATTAAACTTAACGAACCCAAAAGTAATTTAAAATTGAGAGTATATGACCCATAATTATCTGTTGAGTGCTTGGGAGCAGTGGCCGGCATAGGGTTTTCAATTGGAGAAACGTGGCAACCGGGCCAGAAACACATGCAAAGCATATTTATCATCGGATGCCGGCAAATTGTGATTTGGCATTTGGCCAGAGGAACACAGACATTCCGCCCACAAACAGCTGGGAATGGGAATGGCAGCGATTTGGCGTGGTCAGTGCCAGGGATTGAAATTGTGGTAACTATTTCGATTGGCCCTGAAACCACGTCTTTGTCAGGGGCGAGCAGCATTCCCGGGCATTTCCAACGCCTTCTATTTTCTATTTTCCCCCCGTGGTTCCTCAGATATTCCGACTTTCCCCACTGACCCCATCGAATGCGGAAGTGTAGCCGCCGGCGCGATGTGGTCATCGTAGCGCCATCGTTGGCATCTTCGATCACGGCATTAACTCGTGGCCATTGTTCCGGTAACCGATGACGTCGCTATGTTGCTCCCCCTCAGAAAGATACTCTCTCTCTTTCGTTTGTGTTCTAATCAAAGATACGAATACGAATCGTATCTAGATATTTCAGGAAATGCTTGGCATAGTCCGAAAAGTAAAATTTCTAGAATTGGGGGAATTCTTCTCCTTCCTAAGAGAGAGAGGGAAACGTCAAAGAAGCGAATACTTTTTGGCTAGCTTACTTTCTATAAGTGGCTTTTCAATGTCAGGGTCGGGTAAAAAGAGACCTGTTGCAGTTCCCCGCCTACTTAGTACTTGTATTATATGCCGAAATCCCACTGAAATGCTAAGATGCCATGTCAACGGCTTGCCCGCTAAAAATAAATAATTTTTCATTCAAAAAGAAATTAATAAAATTCACTTTTCAGCCTGCCAACAGAAGAAAATGTCAAATAATTCGAATTTCATCAGCTGGGGCGTTGTATAATTTGCAAATTAGTTTTGAAAACTGAATGAAATTCAATGGGAACAATTCGATATTATATTTATTATTATGATAAAGACTAAGGGAACTTAGTTATGGGAATTTAAAAAGGAAAACAAGTGTCCAATTAGTTAAAATCCGTAAAATCCGATTGTTAATCCCCTTTTTTTGAAATGTAAGAAAAGAGTTCAATTATTTCACTTGATACTCCATGATTCATTGAATTATCAAAAAAAATCTGTTTTGGCTAGACACAGTTTCGAATTGGTTTTAATTAATTCAAGTCAATTGGATCGCTGAGTAATGGAAATCAGCTGATAAACTCAATTTATTCGCCGCGTGTGATTCATTACTATTGGCCAAACAAGTAGGTAAACGACGTTAAAAGACGGGGGGCAATCTCTCCGATTGTTGTCGAGCAATTCCAGCTTGTTGTTGCAGCTGTTTGTCGTTTTCAATTAGGCTGAGCAACTGGCGCGTGTTTTCAATAATACTAACTATTGATACTGAGACAGCTATTGCCACAGATACAGTGCACCAGTAGACAGCCAGGCACGCAGTGGAACGATCAGAAAAGCATCTGAAAGAACCCCAAAATCGCCTCCTGGCACGCACTTGCTTGACAGTCCTCCTGCAGTCGTCCTCTCTGCAAGGATAAGCCACTAATGCAGGCCCAAGGCTTGCCGACATGTCCTTGCCGAGGTAAAAAAAAAATCGATGCTGCACCTGCAGGCGAGCCGCAAGGTCGTCGTTGCCCAGCCATCCGTCAGATAAATAAACTCGTAGCTTTGAGTAATTACTTATAATTTAATTGGTACCTTAAGTCTCGGTGAAATCCCCGAAATGATTGATGCTGATGTGGCGGCAACACCTCCTTAATTTCATTGCCCACAGGCTGAGTGACAGCTTCCCTTTTCGCCTGTCACCCAAATTGGCCCACTCTGGCCCGAGCATCCGGATGAGTAAGCCATTGCCAGCGACAGCGGAACAAGCCCCAAAAAATATATATATACACAAACATTCAGAATTCAAATAGTCATATACATTTGCCCAGCAATAACATACGTGAATATATTATATACTCTGTGAAATCTGCGGCAGAACACGAACGATAAAATGTTTACTAAAGTAAATTTGGATTTCAGAGCGCATTAAAGCGATCAGAAATTTAATTAATGACAGATTTCTAATAGGAATTTAGATGGGCGTGAGTGCCAAAGACACACGTGTGCCATAAATAAGAAATGATTGTTAGTCAAGCATCTGGGAACTAATTATCATGAATCTTGAAATTCTTTAAAGAAACTTACTGAACTTTGTCCTTAATTTATTACCCATTCTGGTCATTCTCTTCCCCCTTTTTGCAGTCACAATAGAATACATATATGCATGTCATGGAAGGAAGTGGCCTCGCCTTTTGGCTGCATTCAAAGTCAATGTCAAGGATGTGTGCGAGCTTCATAGAACAATGGCAGAGGCGAGGCGACAAGCGATGGCTTGTGGCGCCCACTTGCCCACTTATTATCCTAGGCCTTGGCAGTGGCCTTCTCATCCGAGACCGACGGAGAGCGGGACCAAGAGCTCTCCTCTAAATAAATTATTCATGGGTGCAGCACTCTATGGGATGGGGGCTGAAATTCAGGCCAACTCGCAGGCATAACTCTTATCGGATATGGATGGGTTTCCCTGTGGCAGAACGAGGAGGAGTAGGAGGCGGAGGAGCATGGCCTATCTCGACAAGTTTATCACCCATTTTGGCTTCTGACTGATGTAAAAATACCCGAGTGTTGCGTCACTTTTGCCATTTTCCCATCGAAAACGGAACCTTTTATTTTCTGGGATGTGTGGATGTGCCAGAGAAATAGAGAGCGGGTTGAAGCTCACGCGATATTATATTCTATGTGCTCTGGTTTATTGCCTTCCCAAGTAATACCCAATAGCTGCCTACCTGCGACGACGTCGCCGGCAAACACTTTCGATAATGGCAAACTATCTGCATGAAGTGTAATTGTATCTGTATCTTTTGGTTTCGTGTTACGTGCCAGACACTTGATTCTCCAAGTGTTGGGAAAGTTCTAGAGGCTAGCGTCTAAAGCTGGCCAAATTCTTCAGTGTAAGCCATAAAACATTGAATTAAAGAGAAATTCCTGACACCTGCTAATACAATCGCAGAAATGCTTTATTCTCAGTTGCATTATCAGGAATTTCTTGCTCCAAAAAGTATGAACTTACCAACGGGGTCTAGACAGATCCTGAATTAATATTAAAGGATCTTCCCAATACCATTCATTGGATTGAGTTGCATCTTTCAAGTGAGAAACCATTCATGCCAGATAACCAAAACAGTAGCTGATAGTAGACCATAGATATAGTTGTACAGCCAAAGTATAATCCCTGATAAAATCCATCGATTGCTGCCACTTAAAGAGCAGTGGAGCAGTTAAGAGCCTTAATCTCTCGCTGAATCCCCCGAGTCAAGAGCTTCCAGGCGACAGGTAAACCGATTGAACCTATAGATTCCATTATTATGACCATTATGGAATGGAAAATTCTGCGATAAGATGTGAACGATAACGGCAAACGGAAGGTTTGTCAACAATAGAGCAGCTGTTGGCTATTGGCCACTCCTCCTTCTTTTCCTCCTCCTCCACCGTATGTTGTGTTTTCCGCTTTTTTGCCTTGGTAATTTAATTAGGCCGTTCTCCAATATGAGTCCCAATTATGCGGAAATCGCCCGAGAGCCCGGTTCTCTCTCAGTGCCAAAAACACTATATACGGACGCTTCCGTCAATAAATATTTACGCCGGATTTTGTATACCTTAGCAGAGGGTACCCTAGATTTTAGACAGTAACTTGCAACGCAGTGAAAGATACATATTCGAGCCTATTAAGAATCTTAATGAACTTAAACGGCGAGTCGATCTAGAATTGACTTTCGAATTATTTATTTTACAGGTGCCATAGAAATGAACCATTTTTTAGTCCTTAGGTTTTCAGTACAGATTTTTAGGCCTTAATTTAACGAGAAAGAAGATTCCTTCTTCTTTCATATAGAAAAATATAGCTCGAATTACAAAGGGTATACGAGCTTCGGCATCCCAAAGTTACCTTCCTTTAATGTTTTTTATACGACAAACAGTGGGCAGCCGGCGGAGATTAAGAGGAAAAAACAGTTTGCTTAAGAGATTTCCCATTGTTTATTGTGGTCTGTCACAATTAAATTGGTTTCTTGGAATTGCCAGACTGGATTTCCCAGCTTAGAAGGCTGAACGGGCGAGCTCTATTTTTAGCGAAGTATCTGTTAGATACAATCGAGCCAGGACACTGTTACCAGGCCAAAAGCGCCAAGAGCTCGGCTCAATGTCGTGTCCTAAGACAATTTGTCATCATCCCAATCCAAAATCCCAGGAAAATCAGTCGGAAAATAAGAAAATGAACTTGTGGGCTTCAAAAAGAACACGGCACATGGCCTCTCTTCCAAAAAAGGGTGCGCGAGCTGCTACACTGTGAGAAATTTCTGGCCTTTTCAAGGAATTAACAAGAATTTACCAAAAAATTTTACTACTGCTATTGTATATTACTTCCTAACAGTGAAACAAAAACAAAAAAAAGGTAATACCCTAAGACATTAGTTTTTTATTTTAAAATTATAGCCTCTACTATTTGGTGGCTTGTCTAATCTCATGCAAGCTTTTTGCTTAAGTTCTGCAAACTTTGTTTCCTAAGTGTACGCGCTCTCTGAAAAAAGTATCTGGAGAGTGATGGAGCTTAGCTAGTTGATTCGCTCTCACACACCCAGCTACCCTCTGTGCAGGCGAACAAGTGCTGCAGAGTTCGACAGCCATCTCGCTCCCACCCATGTCAGAGTGAGCAGCGAGAGCGAAAATGAGAAACAAAGAGAACAGCGACGGCGCTCTTGCTCTCTCGGGCCATTCGGATCTGTTCGGCTGGCGAGGAAACCTATAAATACAAGAGCAAGCGAAAAAAATATTTTACAAAACGGGAAAACGCTCTGCAAAGCGAATGAAAAGTGAAAAAGTGTGTGACAAAGTGCAAAATAATCCACAAAACGCGCATGTGAGAAATCAAATTTAATTGAGAAGCATCAAATTGAATACATATCAGAGCACCCACATACCCGTGTGTGTGTGCGAGTGCCAGTGCCAGTGCTTGTGAGATTTTCGCCGTGGAAAATGCAAAGTGAATGAAAAACCCAGCCCAGGACAGCCAGCGAATTGGAAAAGAGTAACTCGCATTGGGGACACGCAGAGGTGTCTCGAAAAAGGTAAATTTGTTACTCAGAAACGACGCCAGAAAGCGATTAGCGATTTTCGACTTTCTGTGTGTGAGTGTGTAATTTTTGGGTACGTGTGGCGCGAGAGGAGCGTGTGTGTGAATTTTATTTAATTTTTTTTTCGTGTATGTGCACTGTAAAAATAGCTGAGGAAGAGAGAGAGAGAGAGCGAGACGGCGAGTACGTCACCGTTCACGCAGAGCAGTTCAAGTGGCGTTTCTTTCTTTCCCTCCTTTTTTATGGTGTTTCTTTCTTCTCCTGCTTCTTCTTGCCTTTTGGCTATCATCTCTCTGTTTTGTGGTTAATCTTTTGTTTTGAATACGTTTTATCTACGTATGTTCGGGCTCTGTGTGAGTTTGTGCCTGTGTGTGAGCGAGAAGCTGATATTCTGCTGCTAACTTCTCTTTTTGGTTTTGGTTTATTTTTTGTTTTTTTGCGAGCACGTAATTCCCTTAGATATCGAACGCACAGCTGCTTTTTGTTTTGATACGTGAAATCCATAGTCAACCTGCTGCGCTGTGTGAACTTTTTGATTAAAAAAAAGAAACCAACCTAAAAAACAAAAAAACTGGTTTCTGGTGACGTATATATTTCAACCCAAAATTATGCGAATCTCTGAGTGTTAAAGTTGTAAAATCTTCAACTGAAACAAGCAAACTTTTCCATTACACTGCGCGCTTAGCAATGACTAAGTGCAGCTTTTAATTGTTCACGCCAAGTGCTTATTTAAGTCTCAAGTGTTCGTTCGGCTTGAGTGTTAATCGCATTTGTTTGTCGCAAGATTTTTATTGTTTTCCTTTTCTTTGATAACTGTTGTTTTTCGTCACCCCTTTATTTAGTCACGGGGCGCTACTATTCAAGTTATATCTTTGAAAAAATGAAAATTAAAGTGTTGCACTTAAAATAAATTTTAATTTTAGCAATAAAAGTACTCATATTAAGCCAAATAATTGTTATTTAATAAAGATAAGAAGCTGTTCTAGGCAAGAGCTCAAGAGAAGAGTTCACACTGCAAAAGAGGCATCTATAACTAATTCGTTATTACATTTTATTAATAGAAAACCAATGTATATTTAACTATATACATATTTTGTATTTATTTCTGGGGGATTTCCTTCCATTGCTCGCTTAGCTTCGCCACTTGCCTGACTTTTGTTTTTGTTGCCAGGCAGCCTGCAAAAATTCAGTTAGCCCGATTATTACTGGAATTACTGCTGGGACTGCTGACAGAGGCTTATCAGTGGGCAGAGTTCACTATAGATGAGAGGGAGGTACGGGGTCCAAACAAACAAAGGCAGGCCTCCTTTTTGTGCGCTGCGCTGCTCTCATTTGAATGCCAGTCCGCGAGGCTAGTAAAAAAAGCAAGCGAAAAAGCGACTCTAAATTCGCCTCGTTTCGCTTTGCTTCCTACTTCATTTGCAAATTGCAAATTCAGTGAGTTCACTTCGCTTGGCAGGCAACCAAAAGCCAAACAAACCGAGTGTATTTACTTGCCGAGTTCAATTTCCCCACTCGATATGTGTATCATGCATGTATCTTTGTATCTATGTATCTTTTTTATAGCCTTGCATGTGCAACTCCTATTTCGCAGGCAGGAAAATTCTTAATTCTTACTTTATGCGTTGTAATTTGGATTTTACTTGATACAGCAAACTGATTTACAAACATTTTTGCTATAACTTGTTGCCAGAATCTTAAGTTGTTGCCTCTGAGGTTAAAATGTAGAGGAAAATAATTTTGGAAATTGTTTTAAATACAAAAATGTATTTACTTCACTCAACCCTTGAAAGAAACAGATTTCTTTTCAAGTTCCCCTTGCCAAAAAACCAGATTGAAATTGGGAACGAGACGCAATATCCACTGAACCCACCGCAGGCTGAGCCTGAGTATCAGCTTGATCGCTGAAATTTCAAACAGCAAAACACATTTGTTAGTATGTAAATGAAATTGAGCTAATCAATGTTTGTTTAGCTGGCAATTCACACTCTTTTCCTTTGTGTTTCTTTCTTTTTGCTGTCTGGCTCCGTCGCCGAGCTGCCAAATTCAACGCATCGGTGCTAAAGTGAGCCGTTTTTTCAGTACCATTTGTAAGCTCAATCTATATATCGGGTGTGTAATAGGTAATGTATCTTTTGTGTCGATTACCTTTTGTTGCCACAGCTGGCAAAGGATGTGTGTGTGTTGTGCCTTTGTTTGAATTTCAAAAACCAGCTGACAGCTGATTTTCCTATTTGCCTCCCTCTGGCGTATTCCTCCCCACTTTGTTTTGATTTAGATTCAAAATTCAGATTGGTTTAGCTTTGCTCCGGGACAAAGTCTCGCCGTGACACCCGGGTTCCTTTGGCGCAGTTGCAACTGTTTGGGTCTCAGTCCCAGTTCCGTTCTCTGTCTGCTTTATTCGCTGTCGTTGACCCACTTTCAGTACACCTTATGTACACCATATACAAATGTATGTATATGCATACACACAAAACCCCACGAAAGTGGAGCAATCGGGGAGTGAGCAGAGGGAGGTGGCAGATAGTTTTGCGTCGCACTACTTACTGCCTTTGTATGCCGGATTCCCCAAAGTTTTCCCAGCGCGCATACTTATGTATATAGATTTTGCTCTGTTTTTTCCGCTGGCTGATAAGGTCGGTTCCCCCGATCTTTGCCCGATCTTCAATCTCTGGCAATCGATTTCAATTAATTGTCTAAGATTAGCTCTACTAAGGATTGTGCACTAATGCCTTCCGTGTTCCAATCAATTTTCGCGACTTTCGCTTGACATTTTCCCGGCTGGGACATTAACGGATGGCCGGCCGTTCGCTCGTTCGTTCGGGGTAAACACTAATTTATTTAAAGGCTTTGGCTATAAATAACGCTGTCGAAATAGCCTTAGCTCGCTTGGAAGCGGCGATAAACTTCTCCGTATTGTTTTCTGCGGCGTAGACAAGACAACGACGCGCTGAGTGAATCACCTCAACGAGAGTTAACGAACCTATCTCGTCAGCGGAGGAGCACTTGCGGTTAAGAGATTTTTGTGGTTCCCCGAAACAAGTATCGAACTAGCTGCCTCTAGAGAACTCCCAAAGCCGCCGTCTAGTCTGGATTACAGGTCCGGAAAGCCAGCTGGCTGGTGTGCACTCATAGTGTTTGCTATCTTTATGACGTCTGCAGTTCCCTATTTGCATTTCTAGTGATAAATGGAGGCTGACTGCCTCTGCTGATAGGCGTGTCTGCAACGCAATTCGCGTTCTCAGATTATTAATATAATTTGCCAGTTTGCTAATTAAAGAGAGAGAGAGAAACACGCCTGACCGACCGACCGACCGACCCACCGTCCTATCAGCTCCGGAGGCCCCTCCTCTCCCTGGTACTCTGTGTGCACGTGCCTCACGCTTGACTAGACCTGGCTTCCATCCCCATCTTTCCAGCCTGACTTGCAATTGTTTTCAATTAACAGCACGCTTCATTAAATGATTTCTAATATTGTAGCGCTCGGTTCACGGGCTTACTTGATTGCCATGTATATATATAGTATAGGTCTATTGTTGATTGCTAATAGAGATTGAGGCGGATCGCTCGAGGGTGGTTCGAGTGGATCAGTCAGTCGCCCAGTGAATGATCTAAAGCGCATTCGAAATTTGATAGGACCCTAAGTGTTATTGATCTCTCGATCAGCTGAGCCTTTAGCGATTAATGATTCTTGAGGTGGAAAGGTAATCTACGTATTGGAAATTGTAGATATTTTATGAATGTTTACAGCAGGGACTCCGATTAGCTTCCATACATTACAATGCTCTCTCTGTTATATATTTTGGGAGGTTGCAAAAACAAATATACTTCAAGGTTTTGCTTTACATCTGAAAAATGTTAGTTCAAGTTGGAAAAGTTCTTTGATCGCTGCGAGAATTATGAAACATCTGGCTGGCACATTCCGATCCGCCAGTTAATGACGATGATGATTCGTCATCAGAACAACCGCAGCCGGAACACGATTTGCATTCGACGTCTCGTGTCGCGTGGCGAGAGTGTTCCGTGGCGGAAATGACATTGAACCCGGTGGCCTGCGTTCCGAATGCACTTGCCACGATCCGATCCGATCCGATCAGATGTGATCCGCTCAGAGAACACAGACGGGGAAACCGGTTCCCAAGCAGTTGGGTGAACGTTCGTACGGCAGGGGGATAACGATGATGATGATTCAGATGATCAAGTGTGCGGCAGGTTAAGATAATCGCTTATTTAACCCAATTAACAGTGCAATTTATTGAAATTTAACCCCATTATTCTTCTCTCTCCCCGTTGCAGACAGAACAAAGGAGCAACGCGCCGAGCGGAAAAAGCGGCCAGCAATCGTTACACTGTTTAGCGCGGCAGGGAATGGTATATTTCTTGGGGGATTGGGGCATGGGAGATTCTGACTTGTCGTCATATCAGCAACATGTTCCAAATATACAGCAGCAGCCCACACAGCAGCAGCAGCAACAGCAGCGGCAACAGCAGCAGCAACACTTTGTGGAACAAATCTCAAGTGGCCTAAGCCAGTTGCAGTCGCAGTTGCAGTTCGCCAGTGGCTCCAACTTCCTACAGCAAGGCTCTCCATCGTCAACCTCGGTCTCTCCCACATCCCCCAACCAACTGCCACTCCCACTTCCATCCCAGCAGCAGCAACAGCAGCAGCAGCAGCAACATGTTGGTCCTGTCAGCAGCAGCAGCCTGGTTACCGCCAATCTCCAGCAGCTGTCGGTGAGCAGCAGCAGCAATAGTAACAGCAGCAGCAACAACAACCACTGCACCCCTACGCCTGCTGTTTCAGCTGGCGCCAAGTCGTCGTCTAAGACCCCGCAGCTAAGCAAGGATCTACTGGACAATGAGGATGAGGTCGCCTTGCATCCGCTCTCCAACCAGGTGAGTGAGATTTACAAAAAAACATTGGGAGCATAGGCATGCAGGTTAATTAGGCTAAACATTAAACAAAGGCGGTCTAATCCTCAAGACTTTAATAGATGTTGCGCGATCTATTGCATCTTCTTGAGCTCATTAAGCAGGGCGCAGTAGAGGGACTGACAAAACTCCTCAAGACCCGCGTACGCGTTCTTTTCTATAAATGTCTTCACCACCGCCCAGACCGGCTTGACAAATTTGACCTGGCCAAAAACTTGAACGTCCGTATATTGTTCCACGGTGGCCCTTAGACAGTAGTGGACCTGAACGACAAACGTATCGGCATACGGTATATCCTGGTTCACGGTCTCGACGTCGATCGAGTACAGCTGCCCGGGTTGGCTGCACTCGCGCATCACTTGCGTCTCGGTGACTTTGGCCGACTTTGGACCGATATTCGCTTGCAGTGCCACGACCACCGAGACTCTCCGCTCATTCTGGCCGATGGCATTGCGCGCCCAGCTACCCATGTGGAGATCGGTGCTCTTGCGGCGCTCGTGGAAGCTCTCCATGAATTGTGAATTGGAGAAGAGTAAGTTAAACAGGATATCTACCCGCAGCAAAATTCGCTCCTGGAGTACCTTGCGTCCCTCGTGTGGGGCACTGCAGCGGGCAGTTAGTTCCTCAAGCTTAAATTTCTCTATAGAAAGACGTTGTCATACATTTTTGGAGAACGAAGTCTCGGCTTTACTTACCGTTTGGCGATATGGTATCAACGCTTGGTTGCGCGGTAGATCGCGTCCTGTGGTACGTCTTTCTTTTCCGTTTTTCCGTCTGCGTGCCTGTTGCCGTTTGGGTAGTTGTCTTTCTGCTTCCTGCCGTCTGGAGCGTCTGCCTGGTGGTCCTCGACGTTCGGGGCTGGAGAAATGAACCGACCAGATCCGCTGTCGTTGCACGGGAGACGTTGCGACTCATGCTCGGGAGTGAATGCGGTTGGCAAATATCTGCTCAAGACGGGACCTAATTGACTTCATGTCCTAGACCAAAAGTGCTTCCTTGTCATATTCAGTCAAAGCATTGTCTACGACGCCATAAAAGAAAAAAATAGTAACTCCATTAATTTTGTAAAATCCAAAGGTTATAGGCAAAGTAACTAAGATTCCCAATTTCTCTTAGTTGTCAGTTGGGAAAGCTTAGCCATAAAGTGACGTCGTAGCAGGCGACGACGATAAGATAGCAACCATAATCAGGGTTAGGGCCACGCGTCTCTATCAAGTTCTTGTCGAAATTCGTTAGATTGTGTTTTTTTGATAGCAAAGAAACATGATAATCAAGCGGAAAGAGGATAGAAATTGTATTTTATTTGGGGAGATTTACTAGGTACACTTGATACAGGATTATACTATTTGAAAAGTACCATAAATTGCACTTTAATGTAATAATTAATTACTTTAATTTTTATCCTTGCAGGTCGGAGGGCACACGCGCCTGTTGCTGCTCAACCAGTCGACGGTGATCAAGCCGCTGAACCTGCGCGAATTGGACTTCTACCAGAACATTCCGCAGGACATACTGAAGTTTGTGCCCAAGTACAAAGGTAAGATACCGACTGTTTCGCCAAACCGAATCAGAAACCGATCAGATCAAACGTTTCAATACCAATTATGTATATCGATTCTGTCGAAGCGCTTCATTTGCTCTTTCGTTTCGAATTAACTAATCTCGTTCTATACACATATATGCATACGATGTATATAGAATGAAACATACAACTGAATCGCGCAAAAGCATTTGTCATATGTGTCTTGAGTTCTCAAATCGCCAATTTTTGATTGAATCGAACCTTTTGTTTTTGTACTAACTCTCTCTCTGCAACGAAATGCAATCTAAAAAAAACTCAAAAACTGTGCGTTTGCTCCTCTTGTATCTCGTCCCTAGATAAAGCCAAGCAATCGCATTCGAATATCATTTTTATTTTTAGTATATTCTCTCTCTAAAAACTACGTACTATATACTATATATTTATGTGATATATCCTTAGTCTGTAAGTTGTTTTATTGAAAAATGCAAATAAAAGTCAAGCACAAAAAAGAAAGCAAAAAAAAAAAAAAGAAAAATGAAAAAATGAAAAGAAAAGACTGAACCATATACAAAATAAAATATGTAGCTAACCAAATAGCTTTAACGATTTGTAATAATACAAAAGCAAAGATCGAAAATAAAAAAGAAACAAAAAACGTGTTATATAGCCGCCACATAATGCCACAGAAACATACTCTGACTCGACGACGACGACGCCTGGAATAGTCTATATATATAGTCCCCAGGTCGCCACCGCCCCCGAACCAGAGACCATTTTTCCGACACAAACCCTTTATATAGTTAGTAACCAAAATATGGGTAAGTCGCAAAACAAAAACAAAAAACAAAAGAAATAAAAATACAATACAAACCAAGAAAACTCCAAACCCGAAAGTTAAGTTACCCAAGTAAAGAAACGCAACTGCTATAAGTTCCTTCGAAGATTGTACAGTTTTTGCAAAGACAATATAGTAATAAACAAGATGCGTAACGCCCTACCAAGCAGTGAAATGAGCTGCATATTCATTATTTTCTTTCTGCTTTGACACAAAACTGTACAATCGTGTAGAGTCATACTTATTTAAAGAACCCCTGATGATAATGCACTCCCCCGATTCGGTACTATAACTTAGAGAAGCTGCTGCCCGGATCGGGGGGCGTGCGCTGCCCCGCCACTACATGTACGTCTATGCTCGTATTATCCAAAGGTTCGAGAGGTGCCTCTGCCTGAGACAGACCCGCTTGCGATCTGCCGACGAACCAAAACCGAAACCGGAGACCGGAGTCGGGAGTCCGGAGTCCGGAACGTGTCCTCCTGCGTGTCGGGAAAGGAGAAAGTCAATGCCAAAAGTGTAAAGAATCTGTCTGAACAAAGAAAATCGAGTATTATTTTATATGTGTTTGCTCAGTGCTGCCTGCCTCTGCCTCTGCCTCTGACTCTGCCTCCTCCTTCCCTCGAACGAACGTTGGTTGTGTGTTGTTGTGTGTGTAGTCGTCGTCGCCATCCACCGTCCAAACTCAACTCCACTCCGCTCGTCTCTTTGGATCTTAGGATCTAAGCTCTCTGTCGGTTAGAATGCTGGCCAAAGCCAAAGCCAAGCCAATGGCAAAAGGGTTTGTATGAACAAAACACATCTTTCTTTATATTTTACATAAATATTACCAGTTACCGATACGACTATATGCTAGTTAAGACGATCGATCCCACTCTCTAAGTACTATATAAACCTACTATATATATATATATTAAACTGTTAAGTTGATGAGTCGAAGGAAACGAGAATGGATGCCCTTTTGTTTACTTACTTTTGCACTTTGTTAAGGGGTCTTTCTCTCTCTGTTTTGCACCCACCTAGACTAGGAATAGGATTAGCTATATATATATCTCCATTTAACCAGTCATAACAGTTCGAATCCGTCCTAATCTAATGCTGGAAGTGAGCGTGGAGCCTTAACAATGACAATATATAAAGCAAGATGCGTAACGCCATACGGTTTGTTTTGCAGGCTCTCTTGAAATTTTGTTGAAAAGCCAGTTCAAGGTGTGAGCGTTACGCATCTTATTTATTTCATTGTCTCCATTTCCACCATTTCCCAGAGCGCGTGTTTTTTTTTATCTGTCTGTTCGAACCATTTCGTGTGTCGTCTGCTAAACCGCCATATAAGCTAACCCAAAGAGGGAATCACTGCCGCCTCGTCTCCATTACCCACATCCTGCGCGTAACCCTAAACCCCATCTCCTGCCGTGTCGATACGACGCTAAAACTACATACAACTTACAACCAGATGAGTTATAGAGAAGATGATGAGTGTGTGTAAGCTCCACGACAGCTTAGTAATCTTTGGCCCTGGGTCGCTTCTTGTGTCTTGTTTCAGGCGTTATGCAAGCCACCACCATGGGCGGAGCCAAGCTGGACAAGCGCTATTCGCCCAGTTTTCGCGACGAGGCGGCCGCCGTGCCCGTGCGTAAGATGAGCGCCTCCAAAAGGAAGCGGGATGAGGTGCTGAGGTAGGTCAACCATGCAAAAATCTCTTCTTAGATCTATTCCTAACCTCGGATTCATCTTTGCAGAATGAAGGTGCACAAGAATGGACAGGCAGCTGAGGTGATCAAGAGCATCTCTCAGCTGGACAACACCAATAAGCAATGTAAGTGGACCTCACCCTGATTTATTCTAACAATTATATATCTATAATGTCAAACTATCCCTTGCAGACTTCCTCATGCTGGAGAACATCACCTCGCAGTTCCGCAATCCCTGCATCCTTGACCTGAAGATGGGCACCCGTCAGCACGGCGACGATGCTTCGGCGGAGAAGCGCTCCAAACAGATGGCCAAGTGCGCGGCCAGCACCTCCGGCTCGCTGGGCGTGCGTCTGTGCGGCATGCAGACCTACCAGGCAGATCTGGAGCAGTACGCCAAGCGGGACAAGTACTGGGGCCGCGAGCTCAACGAGGGCGGCTTCAAGACGGCCCTGCACGACTTCTTCTACAACGGCTACCGGCTGCGCATTCGCGTCATCCGCAAGATCCTGCAACGCCTGCTGCAGCTGCGCCGGGTGATTGAGAAGCAGTCCAGCTACAGGTTCTACTCCTGGTGAGTTGAAGAGCTTAAACTGTATCCAAGAAGAGGAACTAACCTAGGGGTTTCTGCCCTTCCAGCTCCCTGCTCATAGTCTACGAGGGCTTCGAGGAGAACCCGATGGCTCATCCGCCTTCAATGGGTGTGGACGAGTGGCCCGAGGAGGCGCCCAGGTCGGCAACCGTGCCTGGTACCGTCTTTGACTATCATCCGGAGAACAGCATAGACGAGGACGAGGATCTGGAGGATGAGGAGGACGAGGCGGGTCACGAGGCTGGCGATGAACTGGAGCCGCACGACACCGACGAGGATCTGCATCTGGTGGCGGCCGCCGACAGTGGCAATGCCTCGGCCACCAACAGCAGCACAGGCGGCGATGCCTGCAACTACGACGCGGATGCCTCCAACGACTCCAGTTCCATGCTCAACCTCGCCACGCGGCGGCACCTGCACAAGCGCGGCTTTGCGGAAGCAGCGGCGCGTGGCGTGAAGCAGACGGCCGCCAGTACCACCACCGATGAGGAGGAGGACGAAGAGCAGCATCCGGCTGCAATGCCGCCGCCACGTAGTTGCGGTGTTATGGCCGCCAAGGCGGCGGCGGCAGCCGCTGCCGCGGTAGCTGGACTGGCCGGCAAGGGCCAGGGCCAGGGCGCATTCATTCCAATCTCCGAAGAGACAGTATTCCTGGACCCAGAGCCGGCGTTGCCCAGCGTGACGACCACCTCATCGCCACATTCCGGTGACTCGTGGATGAACTACAGCAGCAACAGCAGCGACGACTTCTCCGGCCTGTCGGAGCAGATCAAGGCGGTGGCCAGTGGACGGCAGACGGGGAACAATAGCAGCGACGACGCCAGCTCCGACTACGAGAGCAGCATCATTGGGCCCACGGAGACCATGTTCAAGCGCTACAAGTCGCAGCAATCCGAGACCGCCTCCCCGCCCCTCACTGCCGGCAACTCGAGCGTCTCCAACGGCACTACCACCGTCCGCTCGCTGGTCTCGCCAGCCTCCTCCAGTGCCTCGTCACTCAAGTCGGTGAAATCGGGCGCCGTGAAGCGGCTGCGCTGCAAGGAAGACGACGAGCAGACCGCGTCGCTCGGCGAGTGTGAGTCGCGCGAGGCCAAGAAGTCAACGATCACCTCGACTCCGGTCTCGGCGGTATCCTCGCCGGCCAAGACCGCCACCAGCGAGAGCATTGCTAGCCAGCAATCCCGGCTGTCCGGACTGCTGTTGGATAACAACGAGCAGCAGCTGCGCAACTCAGCCCTGCTGCTGCAGCACAGCTCCAAGTCGCTGGACATGTCGGCGCCGCCCACCGATGACAGCCAGTGCTTCGTGGACGTGCGCCTCATCGACTTTGCCCACACGGCCTTTGTGCCGCGCAACGGCAGCATGCTGCCCACGCCCCCAGCTGCCCCAGTGCACCATGGACCCGACGGCGGCTTCCTCACCGGCCTGGACAGCCTCAATCGTCTGCTCAACGAGATTCTGGCTGAGGAGAGGATCTAAGAACGACGAGAAAGAGTACAATTTTATTTCAGAAATACCTAAAAGTGCGTTGAAAATTATGGAAAAACAAAAAACAAAACACTAATCTTTAGAAATTCGAAATGTGATTCAAAAGCAAACAAAACCTATTTAAAAAGCCGGATATAATAGACCTTAAATGTTGTAACTTTTTAACTTTTAAACCAAACAACTCGTAACTTAAGTACAGTAAAGCAGCATTTGTGGCGGAAGGAAGGAGAAAGGATGAAGGAGGTATCAGAGAAGGAGAGTGTAACAGTCGCTTCCAACAAAACAGTAGATGAAATGTTAATAATAATTTGATAGATCCGCTCGAAAGCGGACCTAAGATTTAACCTATACATGGTGAGACCTATTAATATTGTATTGAAGGTGGTTAGGGCGTTTTTATACAATTTAGCCATTACACTACACTAAAAAATATAAAAAACAAATGATAGATGATGCAAAATGACAAAGAAAAGCGACAGCAAGAACGCAAGGATCAGTATTTCGTTGAATGTAAACTATGCTTAAAGTCTCTTAGCCCGTTTCCTTTTCCAATTTGTAGCGACGTTTCGGAAATCGCCAATGTTTACTATACAATTATAACTGAACATAAACAAAAACACAAACATTTTTAAGTTAAACGTTTTAAGAGTGAAGATGAACGCTATTAATACATACATATATATATTATATAGATCCTACAAATATTACTATTACTATATTGTGTAACTAGAGAATTAAATGGATAAACATTTTGATGTATATTTTCACTTACGCACGTTTCAAAACAAATTACAACCAATGTTCTACATACTTTAATGAAAATAAATAAATACTTAAATAATCATTTTTCGTTTTTACTTTTACAAATTGGCGCCAAAATGGACGGTGTGCTTGTGGTATTTTTTAGCTACTTAAAGCGATATATCGATAAATACTTTATCGTTATCCGTTCATCCTTAGGGCATTTGATATAAATTGAAATTTTAAAATTTATCCCTAAAAGATTGGATTTAAACGTGCATTTTCTGCATATACTTCATTAGTTTGTACTGTAAATATATTATACAATATAATTTAATGAATATTAATATCGATATGTCGCAACAACAGCTTTTTAAATGCCATTTGGTAGCAAAAGTTAGCAGAAGATCGTTTTGTTTTGTATTAAATGTTCATTCCCAGATGATGTTTTACTTGGCAGCGATGTTATTTATGGAATTTGGGAGACACTTGGACCTTTAGCGACTACTCGATAAATCAGCTGTTTTGGAACAATCGCCAAGCGTTCATCCCTAAGGTAACTGTATTAAGGTATTAATTGTGATCTTATTTTCCTAGCCATTTTTTCTTAAAATAACACATTTAAGGTAGTAAAAAGCATTTCTAAAGGAAAGAAAAGAAGGCTAAGCTTCCTTTCTAACAATTTCATAATTGCCTCCACGGCTCTAAGCTTAACAATCGTAAACATTCTTATGTAATCCTTGGGGACTAGAGGGTTAAACTGCACTTTCTGGAGTATACTGACACGACTTTCTTGAATTTCAGTGCATAAAGATGGGCGGACACGGACACGGTGAACCCTACACGGTGCCGCATGCCTCCACCTACAAGGTGGAGAATGTGCCACAACTGGTGGAGGTGAAGGAGGCGCTCGGCCGCCAGGGACTAAAGGATCCATGGCTGAGGTGAGTACCTATTCAGACCAGTAACTCCTCCAAACTCACTATTTTCCTACCGCCGCAGGAACGAGGCCTGGCGCTACGAGCCCAAGGCTTTTGGCACGCACAGATCCCGCCTGAACACCTTCATGTTCCGCGGTTTAGGAGTCGGATTCTGCGCATTTTTGGCCACCGTCGCTGTGGAGTACGCCCTGGGCATTGGCAAGGGCCAGGGCGGCCATGGACATGGCCACGGCCACGATGAGGGACACCATTAAATAGCTAAATTGATTAAACTTGGTCGAATCTGTTTATTCGCAGTACATATATGGGATTTCACTAAAACTAAAAAAGTCTTCCGATCAGTTGATGCGCGGCTTTAGCTCGTCGTAGCACGAGCGCAGGAAGATCTGGGGCTTCTTGGCCGGGTTGAAGTACTCGTGGCCCTTGGACCAGTCGTAACCCACTGCGTAGGCAAAAATCTGCCCGTTGGCGTTAAAGCCGCACTTGGTGATCGACTGATCCATGGCCTCGCTGGACTTGAGCTTGGTGCGGGCATCCTTGTCCCAGAAGCTGAAGGTGCCGTCGGAGCCGACGGTCACCAGAGTGCCGTGCACCGGATGGAATGCAATGTCATTCACGGCGTAGATATCTTGGAAACCCGTGGTGCCCGTGGTCCGGTGGCACTTGAATGTGAAGTTGTCCTTGGGATTCGCCGGGTTCACATACTGAATGGCCACGCGGCCCTCGATGCTGCCCAGGGCGTAGCCGGTGGGCTCCTTCTTCTTGTCCTTGAAGATTGATATGGTGCGGTGCTGGTACTTGAGCGGACTTTCTTGCCGCTTGTACTCCGTGGGGCTGTTCTGCAGCGAGTATATGATGAGGCCTCGGTTGGCGGTGCCCACCACGGCCATGGGATAGTCCACGTCGGCGCAGTAGCAGCGCTCGGGCAGGTTTATGGCCATCATGGGATTGGGCGATCTCGTGTCCCAGAACTGTAATGATCACACAGAGGAGAGTTCACCATGTTGTTATAACTTTATAATTATGTTATTTGCTCACCTTCAATGTCTTGTCCCAGGAGCCGGTCATCAGGCATGTGTAGTTTGTTCCCTTCACCATGTGGCACGTCCTCACCGGACCGTCGTGGGCCGCCACCTGCATCACTTGATCGGAGGCCAGGTCCCAGAGCTTAACCTGCTTGTCGCAGGAAGCCACGAACACCTTGCTGCCGTCGTCCGACCAGCACACGTCCAGCACCGGGCCGCCCATCGTTTTCATTGACTTTGGCACCGTGGCGCCATTCTGCTCCACCTCCCAGCAGCGGACGCTGTTGTCCCAGCTGCCGGCAATGAGGAAGTTCTTCTGCTGCGTGCTCGGGCTGAATTCCAACGCCGAGACAGAGTCGTCCGGGGGCGACGCCACCTCGAAGTCGTTCATCCGGTTGTTGGATTGCGTGGCGCCAAACATTATCTTGTGCTTCAAGTGTCGCAAAATGTTTGTTTTATTTCAATTTCTTATTTAATGATTAGTTTTTGTATTTTCCCATTTGCACCAAATCGTGCAATTTTTATCGATAACTATTTAGCAGCGTTGCCACATTTAGAAACTAATAGGGGTGGTAAAATCTACCGGAACTGTTAAAAAGGTGGCAGCACTAGTTCGCGGGCAATATTTTATCGGGAAAAAATCAAGGCTTAAAAAATTTAAAACTTATCATTATTAATCTGTTAACAAATCTGCACATTGAGTTAAATTAAATTACAATTTTTGCCAGATTTTTTTTTTACAACTTTATTTATGTTCTTATTCCGTTTGAATTAAAAAAATATGCACTTAAAAAGATCTTTAATGTACGCATTCTAGGGACTTTAATTTATTTGATAAGAAAACTTAAGTAAGCCCAAAAAGGCATCTTCAAGCTATATGTTATTAGCTATATACTTCATTAATGGAAAGGAATGATATTTGCCCAATAAAAAAAAATATGTAATGCTTTAAGCCTAAAAGTAGGCATTACAAAATAATCACAAATAGTCTTTTATTTTTGAAAACAGGACGTCGAAAAACCGTTATTTGCAAAATATTTAAGATGTTTATAACTAAAGTGGGACAAGTATTAAGTTGATTAATGATTTTTATTGAAATAACTATAAAAAACAAATGCTCCAAAACTTTAGCTGTAAGAAATATGATCTTCGGTTCAACTATAGAATATTTTGATAAATAAATCATAACCTAATCTTAGTCGGGTCCTTAAATATTTCAGAAACAAGAGTCACCACCGCTTTCGGCGATGCCTCACCTGCCTGTCACTCTCCAAGTTGAGTGCAAAGGTGGCGCACGACGAATTTCGGTAATGTATTTATGGCTTTTGTATTCCACTGTCAACTCGAAAAATAAAAAAATCCCCGAGAATTGATATTCGGCACTGGAAAGTAACCGTAACCAAGGGCACCGCACCAACGCCAACCCATTGAAAAGCGAAATTTAATTAATTAATCGGTACAACGATAAAGAGTCGGGTACTTTTTTGGTTTATTTTTTCTGTGACCATTGAAAATGGGTCATTGGTCAGTCCGGAGATGACATTGCATCAGAATCGAAGTCAGCAGTGATTAATAAGACAATTCTCGGAAGTTGTGACTGGGAAGCAAGTAAGCATGAGATAATGGAGCCCCAGTTGGTTATGCTTAGGAAAAGCAATGTTGGCCGGGTAGTTTACACAGCTCCAGCGAAAAATGTGAAGTACTTTGAGGTCAGGGGATTTTCTTGGCATTATAAAGGAAAACAGTTTGTTTTTACAAGTTATTTTATAATTATATATATTTTTTCTTTATATTTTTTGTTTTTGGTTATATTAGTTTATAGTATTCATTCTCGGAATGAAGCTCTGGCATTTTGTTCTTTGTGCGTTGATTGTGGCTATAAATAAGACCCCTTCTAATCATATTCGGGGGACATTCATATTTTAGGCTAAAAATGGTCATAATGAATATATATATTCTAGACTAGCGACGTGGCGTTTGTGTTAATACTCTAGTTGTAGCAGTCGAAAGTCACAGATAAGACTTGTTGCAGTCGGTAGGAACTGGGCAAGAGTTGCAGCAATACGATTTTGGGATGGATACACTAATCTTTGGCCTATGACTAGAGATCGATCTCCTCCTTCTCCTTCCCCTCCGCCCGGTTCTAAATGCTCACATTAATGGCATTCTTAATCACAATGTTGCCGGACACTCCGTGCTCGATGGTGAGATTGCTGTCGATCCCAATGCCCGCGGAGGACTCCTTTGACTTCTGAGTTCGCGTGCTGGGCTTCTGCTTCTTGTTGCCGCTCAGATCCAGGGACCTGACCACCTTCAACAAGCCATTGCAGCCCGTATAGTCCACGGCCTGCTGCGGCGACTCACTGCCCAGGTAGATGCGACCATCATTTCCGGTGTACTTCAACGATCCGCTGTTGCTCTGGATCTTCAGGCGGGTGGCATTGCCAATGATCTGGAGACTGCCGGAATTGCTGACTATCCGTATCCGGTTGCCGTTGCCAATGATGCGCAGATCCCGCGTGTTGTTCTCGATGCGATACTCCTTGTGGTTGCCCACCAGATCCTTGCTGGCGTAGATAGTGGTTTCCGGGGGCGTAGTATTCCGCTTAGTCTTGTTGCTGCCGCCGTGGGGGGCTTTACCCTGCGCTTTCTGGCATGTGGAGCAGTCGTCATCGTCGTACGAATCGCTGGCCGAATCGGTCTCTATCACTCGAACGCCCATGTTTTTGTGTGTGAATTACCTCAGTTTTCGCTGTGGTTGCTTTTGCTGTTGCTGCTGTTGTTGTCTGGTGTCGTTTCTTTCCGCTGCTAATCACTCGCAAAAATCACCGTCTCTTCTTCGCTTTTCAGTTAGCTCATTCTCCTCCGGCTCTGTCGATGGGTCTTCTATCTCTCTCTGCTTTTAACTCTGCCTCTCTTTCTCAGGGGAACTCGCCGCGTGATGAGCAATACTTTGGTTGTTGTCACAGCTGCTGTTGTTTAAGGTCAAAATATCCAATTGTGTGTGCTTCCGTTGGGGGAACTCCCTCTGCTGGATCTGTACGTATTTTACGGGTTTGCTTTCGCTTTGAAATCGCGGAAATCGCGTCTCCTGCTGCTGTGTGTTTAGGGAACGCTGGCGCTTTGGCTATTGAACGATATCGCCGACTCGGGAGCTGCTTTTATACCAGCCGAACGGCTCTACGCCGGGGCTTTTTTATTTTGCCGGAGGGCCGGCACGGAAATCACCTCGTAGGCATGAGAGTACCGAATTTTGAGACACTCTGCCACCTGCGAGGGGAGACACCTATTGATAAGGTCGTTTTGGGTCTTTTGTTTTTGGTGTTTGGTGTTTTTTTGGTGTGACTAAGCGCCACCTGTGGCCCTGTTGTTGTGGCCCATTTTAAGGGGTTTGGCTATATCTGCCCATTGCCCAGGGTTATACCTTCGGTTTTTACTCAGAAACTTAACGTTTGCACTGAAAATCCACTTGATGGGTATCTTTTGTTAAACAGAAACTCTGGAATGAAATAAATAACAATAATAAATATCAGTAATATTATAAGTAAATGTATCAGTAATTAATTTCTACTACATAAAGTTATCATAATTTAGTAATCAGGTTATTAATTTTAATTTAAACTACGTCTTAATTAATATTGCAGTGTGCTTCACTAGTAATCGTTATGGTAAACTTAATCTTTATGACAAACATCATCAAGACTCAATAGTATCGCTTCATGCACTGTGGTAAAAATTGCATCTTAGCTTCTGGGCTAAAAACCATGTTCAAACTAAATATCATATCATGAAATCATATCTCGAAAAGAAGATATTTAATATTAAAGCTTTCACAAGTTATTTAATTTTTATAACTGTTAACAGACAAGATAAGATAAGATAATAACAAGATTTAGAATACTTATAATGTATATCAAAACTCATTTCTCTTGGTGTAACCTATACTATACCCTAATACTAGTTATCAGCAACCGAAGTGCAGCTGAAGTTCGGTGGGGTTTTTTGGCCCAACTTCCCCTGTTATCATTACTGTTGAAGTCCCTTGATATGGGTCGTAAACGTGAAGCCGAAAAAAATGCCACATAATTAGAAGAACCTCCCAACAAAAAGGAGGGTAATAACCCTCCGCCACTCGGAGCGATAAGACGATAAAGTTTTCCACACCAGAAATGCTCTCTATTATGTAGAATAGCTAATAGATACTTGAAGCCCGGTTGCCAGGTGATACTACATATACAAGATCGAGAAATCGTTTCCTCGAGACTCGAGACGGGTTTGTTTACAAACAAAAATACAAATAAATTAAACTGCAATTTGCACAATTTACGCTCCAAAAAGCTTTCCATTTCGAGCCGCTTCTCCAGCGCTCGTTTCAAGTTCAGCTTTAGCTTTAGTTTCGGGCTGGGTTTTCGTTTTCAGTCGGCTGCCAAGATCGGTGGCGAGCGGAACCTATATACAGATCAAGATCGCGCCATTTGAATAAACACAAATTGGAGAACCGGGAATGTAAACATATGTGTCGATGCGGGGAAAGCACCGGAGCTATATAGCCTTTAAAGGCATTAATAAAATGGTTTGCACCCACCAACAGCTGCCCAGTTGCGTAAACGTAAACGTGGAGGTCGTCGCTTTGCGCTATTTATTTTCTGGGTGCATTCTTGTTGACAAATCAATTATTATTTTTTATTATAAAATGATTTATTTGCTAAATCGCAATTTTAGGGCAGTAAACGGGGACTTTTTCTGCAGCTATCTCGACACCAGCCAAAGTCGAAATTGCAAAAAAAGTAAAGTAATAATAAAGACCTTATTAACTACATCGACAGATGTTATATCAGCTGAATCGTAGTACCAGATACGCCTCAATTACAAAACCTGTAGGAACTATATACACCTGATATATATGTATGTTTATATATAAAGAGAAATGCTGGCCCAGAAAAACCCCCTGACAATACTATCTAAACATCTAGCACGCTTCCTAATGCACGAGCTAATGCCCCCCAAAACGTCGAAAATAAATAAAAAATCACCGATGCCCAACGGGTTTTATCTGGCATTTTGGATCAGAGAGCGATGCGAGGCCTTGTTTGTTGTTTTCCAAGTTCCCAAATTAAATAGACTTAATGTTGCGAGTGCGCTGACAGACAGGTGATAAGGTGCGAACAGCTCTGGCAGGGGGCTTGCGTTGCAGATAAATTAATAAATGACCTCTTAACGAGGCAACAACTTTGCCAAATAACAAAAAAAAGATCTACAAAGAAATGTTTGCGAAAGGATATTATAATTTTAGTATAAGAATTTCAGCGGGCCTTATCTGATAACAGCTGTCAGGTTTTTTTCGTTTTAATTCAAGTTTTAGTATTTATTATTTTTAAACTCTTTTTGCTGATGTATAATATTAATCAAAACTGACATGATAAGCATTTAAAATAGAAATGATGTACATACATTTTTATCATTGATTTGTCAATAATTATCTCCATAAAGATAGCTATAAATATTGATTTATATCCCCAAAAATAATACATATATATAATTTGAGTTGATTTTTTAGCATATAATGGCCAAAAAGCGAATAATAGCGAAAAGTCATATATATTCTGATTCATAATTTAAATCCTAATTAATTAATATTAAAATAGGTAACATTATTGAAAAAAAAGAAAGTTTACTCCAATTTTTCAATATTTTAAAAGGGGTTACATCATTAAAACTGTAAAAAAAATAGAACAAATTTTTAGTTGATTGAATTCGCTAAATAAATATGTAGATTTATTAATTACGGAAGTAAAAACTAACATAGATATGCTTTTCGAATTTAAATCAAGAATGTTTTTTGGTTTTTTATGATTGATTAAGTGGTCCACTCTAATAGACTGATGTAACGAAATTACAAATAATTCTTAGTTGCCAATCACTTGTAGTACTTAAAATCCCCATCCCTAATCAAAGCTTTTATCTAAAGCTTTTATGATGAAAATACAATAAATTGCATTAGTAAATAAATAGTTGCATTTCAAACTAAAAATCACTAAGAAATCAGCATTACCATGGAATCAACATCTACTGTTTTGTGCATTGGAACAGAAACCACAGAAACTTTGGATAAGGCGGCCAAGCTAAAGAGAGAAAGGAAGAAATTTCATGAAAGATTTACGAAACGTTTACAAAAACTTTTACTTTCCGGATCCAAACCTTTGAAAGATACTCCCGATCCGGATGTGGTTGAGAGATTTGGTGCTACAAGTACTCGCATTAACGGCCAACAGTATTACGAGTTCCGGCCAGATGATTACACCAAAGGAATTGTACTCTCCGGGCCAGCTTTTGACCCCAAAGGCTTGATATCAATAGGTTAAGAACGGATCCCGAATATACAATTACTTGCGGTATTTGCAGGAGAATCGTGGTAAAAAATAATTATATATTTTAAAACATAAATATAAAGTTCACCCTAAAAAAAAGGCTGAGATTAGCTGCTAAAATAAATATCGGAAATATCGGAATTAGATTCCATCTCTAATATATCAGTTTGTATTGAGCTTTTGACTGGGAAACTTTGGCAATGATTTCATTTGTAAATAAATAGAAACATTATTACTATTGGATCAAGTAAGTTTAACAAAATATTTAATAGTCACAACATAATAAAATATTACTCATATTTTAGAATGACATCAAATTCGCAAGTTTTAACTATTGGAACTGAAACCAGTGTAACTCTAGACAAAGTCACGATTTCAAAGAACAGAAAAGCCTTTTTCGAATCTGATTTTGAGAAACGCATGCAGAAAATTCTACTAAATGGAGAAAAACCGCTGGCAAAAGAACCTGATGATACGTTAATGCAAAGGTTTTCAGCAAATGAGTTGAAGAAACAAGACGGTCAACACTATTATGATTTTGGTGTTGGTAAAAAAGGATGGTTTATAGACGTATTAACATTTGAGCCCAAAGGAATTCTAAGGCGAGTTCATAATAAAATTAATAAGGAACACTGGCTTACTGATAATGTGGCGAGATTCAGTAAGGATTCAAGAGATTTCATAGTGCAAACGGTTTCCAATGCCTCTACCGAGGAGGAAAAGGAAATTTATCAATATTTGTGCTATCTAAATTCTACAAATAAGTGAAATTCTGTATATATATCTATAAGTTAAAGACATTATATTAAGGTCCATCCTAATCAAATGTTTATTGCCATTCACAACGATTTGTAAATAAAAAATTACCATCACTAACTTTGTGATTTCATTACGAGCTTTCTCGTGAATCTATTTCATTAGTAAACAAATAAGAGAACTGCTCATAACAAAAACAGGAGTATTATTTTTACAGTTCTCTAATTAACACGTATAATGACCGCAAAATCTAAAGTTTTGGTTATTGGAACTGAAACCTGTGAAACTATAGATGAATTTCCGATTCGTAAGATTCGCAAAGCATATTTTGAAGACAACTTGGAAAAGCACTTGGAGAAACACCTGCAAAAAATTCTACTAAATGGTGCCAAACCACTAACCACCATATATCTGGATGGATCTGTGGAAACCTTTTCAGCTAAAGACATAAGGAAAAACGGACAGTATTATTACGAGTTTGGTCCGGGTGATAAGATAAATGGTTGGATGATAAACGGACCTGCATTTGAGCCCAAGGGTGTTTTGAGGCGTGTCAAGGAAAAGATCAGTAAAGACAACTGGACCGCCGATAATGTAGCCAGATATAGTAAGGATAATAGAGATTTTATACTTCAAACAGTTTCCAAATCCTTAGATGAGGAAAGTGCAGATGTATATCAATATTTATCCTATCTAAATGATAATTTTAATAAAATGTGATAAAAATATTTAAGCAAGTCCACCCCAACTCAAAAACAACTGTTAACTAACATTCACCGTAAATTGTAAACAAGAAAAGTCCCATCACTAATATTGAGCTTTTCGAGTAAGCTTAAAATTGCTTAATTTGTAAATAAACACAAGCAATATAAATCGGAAAACAAATCAGAGAATATTAACGGTCACCTCAGTAAGTTGAACAAGTGTAATTTTCATAACTCTCCACTAATGAATTTATTTTTTAGAACCCAATATGACATCGAACTCGAAAGTTTTGGCTATTGCGACTGAAAACTCTGAGATATCAGATAAACCTTCCAAAACATGTAACCCAAAGGCGTACTTGGAGTTTGACTTTGAGAAACACATGCAAAAACTACTCCTAAATGGCGATAAACCCCCAAAACTTGATAGTAATGCAATTGAAGTATTCGCTGCCAGCGAAACAATGAGAAATGGCAAACAGTATTACGAGTTTGGGTCGGACAATTTGAAATCTAGATCCATAATAAGCGGACCTACGTTTGATACGAAAGGAGTTCTACCACGCGTTAAGAATCGTATCAGTAAGGAGCACTGGGTTAAGGAAAACGTAATTCAGTATCGCAAGAACTCAATGATTTATATACAACAAATTGTTTCGGAGGCCTTACGAGAGCAAGAAATGGAAATCTATCAATATTTATGTTATTTGAATGAGACCTCCTAAGCTTAACATCTTAATACTAAATTGTGATTTATTGTACCTTAGTTATACATCTCTTCAAAAAAATTAAACAATATATTTATAAAGATTTTTGATTTTACAATAACTTTAAGTTAACTTAAAGCTTTTTATTGGAACTTTTTGTGAAATTATTTACACTCATATATCAAGCAATCCGCGTTCATTCTCTGTTTAGTATTTGCAGACAAGTCAGAGAGGAACAACATACTTGTAAAGAAACAGTACCTAAGCCATGGATAAAATAAACCCGGACACATTTCCCATTATTCTAAGTAAAATAATGCTGAGAAGCCACGTTCCGCCTGCTCCCCCGATCGATGATATATTTCATTACACTCAAATATTGTGTTTCTTGTGTATGGAAAAGCCAGCCACTCGGAAGCGCGTCTATCATATGTTTCTGTCCACCGAAAAGGACGTGCAAAATGACTACGATCGAGTTCGGAAAATGTACGAGCATAGAAAGGACATACGGATAGTAAATCAGTTAACGGAAAACGCACTCTGCGCGAGGACCCTGTATCGTAGGGTTCAGAAAATGTTTCCAGAGGCTATTTGGAACAAGCACGGGAATGTTTTCGAGGTCGATATGACCGCAGAAACCGATATATGGGCAATATCTAGAAGACTAAATTCGAATGATGACAATGAACATGAACTATTCAACTACATAAAATATCTAAGCGTTATGAAGCGATAATATATCCTATAAATAATATTAATAATGTACTGTAACTTTTTACTGTGATACTTGATGAACGGGTTAAGTCTTAAATAAATAAACAATGTTACAATCTATAAACATATGTATGTTCTAATGTACATATATTTTTGACCATTCACATGAGATTGTAAACAAAATCTTATGACTAATGTGGAGCTTTTGATGGGAACTTTTTGTGAAATTAAACCAATTTGGGTTGAGCAGCCAAACTTTAGGTTTCACAACAATTAGTATTTAAACAGACGTTTCAGTTGAAACTACAAACATTAGAATTAGGAGTCGTGGACGCTAGTACTCGTGAAGATAATAATCCTAGTCTTGTGCCTTTCAATTCACCAGTGATTAACCAAAAGAAGCACTCCAGTTCTTTTTCAAAGCCTGTAATTCCAATGGCACCCACAGTTAATCCAACCACATTTCCAGTGATAACCAGTAGAATCCTCTTTAAAAAAGACGATCCACCGGCAGCAGTCCCCATAAAGAATCCATCAGACGTTGACCAGATTCTGTGCTTTCTGTGCATGGAAAAACCGGCTAGTAAGAAGCGAGTGTACCACATGTACCTTTCAAATCAAAAGGACCTGGAAAAGGACTCGGAACGTATTCGAAAAATGTACGAGAATAGAAAAGACCTGAAAATTGTTGACCGTCAGGTCTTTTACCCACTGTGTGCTCGATCACTGTGCCACAGAGTTCAAAATAAGTTGACCGATGTGTCTTGGAACAAGGAAAAAACTATTTTCGAGACTGATTGGACTGGAGGAAGGGATGTTTGGCATCTTTCGGAGCGAATAGACAAGTGGCAGTACGAGGAAATGGAAAAGCTTTTTAATTACATTAAGTTTATGGGTGCTACGAATAGCTAGGACAATAAACTATTACAACAATATCTTATGAACAACATAAATTTGTTTTCGCCTGTAACCGGGTTTTTTTTGTCGATAGTTAAGCGATGGTTTTTTCAGTGGAACTTTGAATTCTTCTTCTTCTCGGTACCATTCACTGCGAAAAGGTAAACAAAGATGGAATAATTGGAGTATGGAAGGCGCCAAGTTTAAAAGTATGCCCAAGAAACATGTCGTGTTTTCCGGTATATTCTTCCCCCAAAATGTCTCAAATCGCTATTATTTAATATAAAACGCCTATTTCTAATTTGTTTTAAATCCATTTTGTGCGCCTGTACCGCCATGAACACACTTTGGGTCATTTGCTCTATGATAGAAACAAATCATTGGAAAACCTCCATTTCCTCGTCATATAATTCATCTAAATGAAGTGCCAAAAAATCTGAAACAATCTGCGGTTCTTCTGTCGTTAAACAGTCAAAATATCTGGTAAACTTTTAAGCGTATTTTTTACCATTCATATGAGATTACAAACATAACCCTATGACTAATGTGGAGCTTTTGATGGTATCTTTTTGTGAAATAAACCAATTTGGGTTGAGCAGGCAAACTTTAGGTTTCACAACAATTAGTATTTAAACAGACGTTTCAGTAGAAACTACAAACATTAGAATAAGGAGTCGTGAACGCTACTGCTGTTCCTTCCAACTCACCAGTGATTAACCCGTGATTTTTCGAAGCCTGTAGTTCCAATGGCACCCACAGTTAATCCAACCACATTTCCAGTGATAACCAGTAGAATCCTCTTTAAAATGGACGATCCACCAGCAGCAGTCCCTATAAAGAATCCACAAGACTATGACCAAAATCTGTGCTTTTTGTGCATGGAAAAACCGGCTAGTAAGAAGCGAGTGTATCACATGTACCTCTCAAATGATAACGACCTGGAAAAGGACTCGAAACGTATTGAAAAAATCTACGAGAATAGAAAAGACCTTAAAATTGTTGACCGTCTGGTCTTGAACACACTGTGTGCTCGATCCCTGTGCCACAGAGTTCAAAATAAAATGACCGATGTGGCTTGGAACAAGCAAAAAACTATTTTCGAGACTGACTATCTAGGAGAACGGGATGTTTGGAACCTCTCGGCGAGAATATACGTATGGCAATACGAAGAAATGGCAAAGCTTTTTAATTACATTAAGTTTCTGAGTGTCACGAATAGCTAGTATAATAAAATAATAAATAAATATTTTATGAGCAACATAAATTTGTTTTCTTTTATACTTGTAATACGAACTTAGCAGGTCCACCCTAATCAACGTTGTTTACTTCTGATTCACCTCCAAACAAAAAACATATGATTTTTGCCATTCACTATAATCGCCAACATACCATCCCTAATGTAAAGCTTTTGCTTCAAACTTTACGTTGTGAAATATTTGCCATTTCGTGTTGATACAAAACAAAACTCTCATTTAATAGGCTGTCATAAGCTCTGCAAATTTCAGTTCTGCCAAAGACATTAATAAATAAAGTACAGAAACCTCCTAAACAACACAAATCCAACCATGGAAGGTGAAGGCCAAACATTTTCAGCATCTACCAGCGCGCCCAAGACTGAGTCACCTGTGCTGAATATTTCCGGCAGAGTGAAGCGCGATCCGAATGCTCCTCGTAAGAGAGGCAAAAAGAAGGCAGCTCCGGCTCCAGAGGCTCCAAAAATCAATCCCACGACATATCCAGTCATTCTAAGCAGAATCCTACTGAAGACCAATGTTCCACCGGAAAGCACGGCAGAGAACGTACAAAGTCTGTGTTTCCTGTGCCTCGAAAAGCCGGCCAGTAGGAAGCGCGCCTATCACATGTTCCTATCAAATGCGAAGGAGCTGGGCAAGGACTATGAACACACCAGACTGCTCTACGAGAAGCGCAAGGAGTACATTTACGTGAATAACATCACCGTGGAGTGCCCCTGTGCGCGAGCCCTCTACCACCGTGTCCAAAGGGAGTTTACCGACGTCCAGTGGAACAAGCAGCGCAACGTTTTCGAGATGGACATGGTCGGCCACAGCGATGTCTGGAGCATCTCCCACCGCGTGAATACGATGCGGACTGAGGAGATCGAAAGGTTGTTCAACTACATCAAGTTCATGAGCACAACGAAAAGCTAAATATATAAACTTTAGATTTAATATTTCACTTACGCCAACATTGTATTAGTTTTTCTTTGTATTAAACCGCTTTCTGTGATTAGAGTAACTTCCTGTAGCTTATCTTGAACTGGGTGAATCCGTAGTGGCTCAGCAGCTGCTCCAGGATGTAGCCGTTTGCGGCGAAAAACACGGCACCCTGCAGCCCGATCCAGCAGAAGGTGTTCCACGTGCGGAACTCCAACAGATAGGCGGGCAGCAGCCACAGCCCTTGGGCGAGCAGCCAGAGGATTAACAGGCCAAAGCAGCGGCGCCACGACAGCAGCTTGAAGTTGTTGAGGCACAGCGGCAGGATGGCCAAGTACCAGATAAAGTACTGGGACGTCACCACCGAGTTGTAGGTGACGACCACGAACGCCACAGCGAATATGCAGAACGGCAACGTTTGCCGAAACTGGCCAAAGCTAAGGCTTAAGTATAGGATGAGCAGGAACTGCGGCGCCATCACCAGGAGCTTCAGTATGAGCGAGGGTTCCACCACACTCGTGGCGCTGCCCAGATACTGCAACAGGAACTGAAGCGAGAAGTTATGGCGCGGATCCTTGCGTACAAAGTGATACAAGTAGGCCTCATAGATGTACTCCCAGCCGTACATTCTGTAGAAGGTCCAGGTGAACGCGACCAGGCTGACTAGGGTTCCGATGACCAGGCACAATTGTTGCCTGTTTGGACGCAGAACTTGAACCAAAAAATCCCACGGAGTTTGTGTGAGACGCGTGGACAGCGACAGATAGTAGGCCAGACTGAAGAGCAGGGGATACAGCCGCAGGTGGATCACCAGGCCGTGGGCTAGGCCAGCGCCAAAGATGAGCCAGTTGCTATGCGAGCCTTTGTGTTCCGCCTTCATCAGCAGATAAATGGTCAGGATCACGAAGAAGCTCGAGAAGCAGTCGCCACTGCCACGCGTAGATATCACAGCGGTGAGTGGATTGTACAGCCAAAAGCAGGCGGAGGCGCGGGCCAGGTTTTCCGGGTGACTGCGCTCGTCCAAGGCGTCCAGTGACTGATCTGACTCCTGCGGCCGGTTGAACTTGCTGAGTAGATGCTGCACAGTCTTCTGGTACTGGCTCTTGATCTCCATATGCACCAGGCGATAGATGAGCGTGGCGATGAGCAGATCAAAGGTGGCATACAAGAGCTTGCCCCAGACGGGATGGAGCAGGATGTTGAGGGTCTGCAGGTATGCCATAATGGGACTGTAGCGGTAGGTGTGCCTGGCGAAGGGTGTCTCCCCGGCCAGCACCTGTCGCGCCCCGTCCGTGACCACCTTGTAGTCGATGTCCGTGTACGGTACGGCGGAGCGGCTATCGTGTATTTGTCCGTAGCAAATCAGAGCGATGCGCACCATTGCCGAGATTAGGATGTGGATGCGAAAGCTGGTCTGCAGGATGCGGCGACTTAGTCGCTGCAAGCCCGTAGCATTCGCTGCCTTCGTCTGCGTCATTTTCTATATTTTATTGATTGTTTCTTGCTTACAGCTTGGTCTTCATCTCCTGGGCGCTCTTGCGAATGCAGGCAAGGAATTCCTTGAACTCGGCGTCACAGATCTTGTGCTGAACGTTGAGATCCCGCGACACGCACACCGCATACGCCGTGGCCTTGTCTGCGCACTTGGTCAGCAGGAGCGGGTAGTTACGGAGACGTTGATTGGCCTTGCGCACCGATTCCATGCCGCTCAGCGCTTGTGCGGCGGCACTTTAACCTCCAGTGGCGGCAGTTGATCGGCTATGAAGCAGTCGTACAGGGGCTTGGAGAAGAATACCAGCAGGGAGCCGGTGAGGAAGGTGATCTGGAATAGACGTGGATTACGCTGGATCCACGAGCGCTTCGGTAGTACGGCTGTGCGCCGGCGTTGATTGTTGGCCTGTTGCTGCTGTTGCTTTTTGTCTAGCAAGTCTTGGATTTCCTTCGGTGGCCTATACTGCGGTGTTGTCATTATTTTTTACTGCCAAACGGAGAGAATTTATGCTGAAGTCAGGCACGAGAAGAACAAATCTCTTTACAAACTCACGACTTGCCGGATGGTTGCTTCTCTTCTGGCAAATAGCGCTTCTCCAGATCGATTCCACTGCAACAGACAGATACCTTATGCCACTTTAGACAGCACTGGCGCATATCCTCCAGGACATCCAGGCATTTATCCTCCTGATAGTTATTCTCTGAAATCATTAATTCGCCGGATGAGCTGCTTACATAACTCCAAAAAATGCGCTCATTACGATTACTTACTGCTCAAGCAGGCTTGTATGCGGCAGGCGTATGGTTTGCAACGATCCTTGCGCGTGTCAGACATGAAACTTTACCTTATTTCGTTTATTTTCGAGCAAATTGCTAAATGTTAAAAACGCAGCCTGCTCATTCGGTGCTCTTCTTCTTCTTCCTCATCAGTCACAGGGCAGCGCAACGACGTTGCCAGACAGCCAGACACTCGCGTAGCCAGATTGCGCAAAGGACCAGTTACTCGATGTATTTTAACTAGTGACGAATTGCAAGGTAAAAACCCAATAAACAAATAACAACAAACAAAATCAACATATTTCGGAATAAAAGAAAATTTGTTAAAGTTCAAAAAATAATTTTCAAACTGTTGGGAGTTCCCAGTGAATGGCGCCGCCTACTGTGTGCACAGCTGCCATTCACCCACGCGCACAAACATTGAAGGAACTGACTGTTCTTGTGTGAAAAACACACACACAGGCATTTGTTTTATTTCGCTAGGACTTTGGCGATTACTTCACAAACAGCGCCATGCCATCGAAGAAGAAAAAATATAACGCGCGCTTTCCAGCGGTGAGTAGGAATCCCGGCGGGCAGCAGGAAGTCGGTGGAACGCCAGGCGTGTGTCGCTCCCTCGCCGCGGCAGCCGCAGATGGGTTATCAGTTTTTTGTGCGTGCTCGTGTGTGTATGTACACATGCATAGACATACATACATACGTGAGGGCATAATCAGGGGCTCGAAGAGCCGCCGCACAACCAAAGAATCGGGTGTGATTGTAACCCTCCTTCTCCCCCTCTATCCCCTTCGCAGGGCCGCATCAAGAAGATCATGCAGAGCGACGAGGAAATCGGCAAAGTGGCGCAGGCGGTGCCCGTTATCATCTCGCGCACGCTGGAGCTGTTCGTGGAGTCGCTGCTGACAAAGACGCTGCGCATCACGAACTCGCGCAACGCCAAGACGCTGTCGCCGTCGCACATGCGGCAGTGCATTGTGTCCGAGAAGCGGTTCGACTTCCTCAAGGAGCTGGTGCGCAACATACCCGACATCAGTGTGGCCGAGGAGGCTGCCTACAACGAGGATGATATGCTTCGCAGCTCGCCGGAGGATCAATATCCCGATTCGGACACGCCATACGATCTTAGCCTGCCATCGACCTCCATGCGCTCGCAGCCCAATAATGGCGCTGCCTCCACCGCTGCCTACATGCGCTCCATGAGCCTGAACGGTGGCGGTGGCGGCGGCGGCGCGGTCGCAGGCACTAAGCGTCAGCAACAGCAGCTTCCTCCCCACCTAAATCCCACCCACACCCTGCCCGCCAAGCTGGCCCGCTCGGAGTCCACGCCCGCCTATACGCCGGGCCAACGAGGCCGGCCGCCCAATTCCTACTCGCAGCACCACAAGAAGCAGCCGGTGCAGCTCGACAATGCCATACCTGCCCCGATCTGCAGCTACGAGCTGAACAAGCCCATCGTTAAGATCGACTACAGCAACGTGCAGATGCAGAACCTCTGCACCCCGGAGGGGGGTGCCGTTTCCGCACCAGCCTCGAACTCCAGCGCCGCCTTCAACTTTGATATCGCTGCCCCGGTTATCAATATAGATCTAACGAATATCGTGGCCGCCGGAGCCGGAGCCGGTGCGGCGAACAGCAGCAGGCCGACGTCGATTGGCTTCGCGCCGGCGGACAACAATAATGTGAACCAAATGGCTGGAAAGAGCAGCGCTCCCATCATTCCAAAGGCCACTGCGGCACCATCAGCGACACCCACTGAAACCATTTTCGAATTAGACGAAGACTATGACAATATTTGATTAGGATCTATGTGAAAGCGCTTTTTAAAAATTAAATTATTGCTACATTAACACTGTACAATTAGGGTAAGAATAACGTTTTTTGCAAAATAAAGACCAAGCTGGATTTTAAGCTGAGATTCAGGGTTTGTAAAAGTGCTTATTTCAAGAGGACTTCGTGCCTCTTTTATGTATTTTTATATGATTAGTTTTCACGAGTTGAAATCAAGACAGTTTTCTCGTGGTGTTTACTTTCAAAATGAAGTTTTGAGTAAAACCTATAGCTTGACATTCCTCTTTAAATCTAAAATAAGTACGTACCTTTTAATTATTCCTAATTTCCCGACAATGTTTGCCTTTATTGAGGACATTCAAATGCCGCCCCTTGGCAACCAAAAATCCTTTACTCCCATCGTTCAAGCGGAATTCATTGGCAATGTTCCGAAATATATCTCCCAGATTGAATTCAATTCGGATGCACAGACGGCCCTCAACCTGCAGAACACGTTGCACAGCAAATATAGTATTCAAGCTTGGAAGCTGGAAGAGCGGAAAACTTCAATAATTATGCGATTGGAAGAAGCCAAAGCCAATATGAAGCTGGTGGACATGTTCATGCGAAAGCCTGGAGAAGAGCTTCAAAACATGATGCACATCACCTACGGAGTTTTCAGATGGGTTACCATACCGCCAGTGGAAAAGGTGATCCTCCAAGCGAACTCTAGTACACTCCAGATGGAATTCGGTTTGCCGGAGGCGATTGAGTTTCTGAAGAAGGAGATTACCAGACTACAGCAGCAGCGACTACAGATCGAGCACGATATCGACTACCTGGAGGATCAGGTGCATGTCATTGAGCTAAATATGGCTGTTTTGAAGAAATACGAAATGAAGAAGATGCAACAGAACGTTGAGGGATGTTTGATCTCAATCGATTAAGTAATTTGAGATCTTTAAAATTTGCGGTGAAATTGGTATTTGAAATTATTTGTAAATCTTATCCATTTCGTGCATCTTGCGGTAATTTTGTAAGGAAAATTAAATGATAGTTTAAATAGAATAGAAAATGAATCCCACGAATGAATAACTAAAATGAACGCAACGGGGGAAATGAATCCACAAAAGAACCTTGAACGTATATGTATCTAAATTTGACAATAAAACCTACAAATTAACGTAGAAAATAATTTAATTTAAAAAGCGATCCCATAAATCCTTGTGAATTCGGGTTTAGGAGAATAAAACCCAAATAATGACTCAATGCAGCGTCTTGTTTTTGGGGGTTTCCCTCTTTAATATATACACAACCCTATTAAGTAGTTGCCCATTTAGGCAGGTCCGCAAGGAGGTCAAGAAATCGGGACCGCGCGTAGGATCCTGCCTAAGTGTGACCTTTATTTGCCTTGCTTAGCTATTTATAAGCGTATACACATCATAATAATTATTACTTAATTTCGCTTAGGGAGCAGAGCACACCAGTACTTCTTAGCTTAGCTTAGTCATTGTGCAATCCCCTCGGTCACAGTCAATTACAAAATAAATGCCTTTCAATCCCCGCCGTTCCTCGGGCATTCGTACTTCGTACTCCTTGCCACATATTCGCACACGCAATCCTGCCACAATTGATATTAATTTGAGGCCTCCGATGTGGGTCAAACCCTGATGGACTCGACTCTTCCCCCTCGCACAACTCCCGAAAAAAATATGACAAAGAAGAGGAGCTACCTGGGCTACCGGTCAAACGCTAATATCGCGTGGGAAAATCTTCTTGCAGGTGAAATTACTCGCCGCTCCCGAGCAAAGGTGCAGTTCGGAAATTATATGAATTTGCATGGGTTTGGCATAATTGATTTGGGTCATAGAGGGACTTGTATGAGATTAGCCAAGCCCAAGATTAAATTGCATATGCACTGGGGAAAATAAGGGGGAATTTTATAATAATTATTATTTAGGAGATAATAATTATGTATATTAACTTGCAGGGAAAGTTCAATGGTAAAATGGTTTATGAATATTTGATTAAAAGGGAAGCTAACTTTGGGAAGCTTGAAGTTTGACTTTGGATCATGAAAATCCATCATAACTCAGCCAAAAATTCATTAATTTCAATTCGGAAAGCTTTTCTATGTTAGTTTTTGTTTGGTTAAGAAATTAGTGTTGTAAATTTTAAATTAAAAAATTGAAATTTTGTTGTGATTTTTAACAATTTTGATGATGTAACCCCTTATAAAATTTTGAAAAAATTGAGTAAATTTTTTTTTGCGCAAACATGGCTAGATCGACTCGGCTGTTAATGCTGATCAAGAATATGATTATGAATTTGATTTATAGGGTCGGAAACGTGTCCTTCACTGCGTTGCAGGCTTATGACTGATATTATATTAAACCTGCAATCGTGAACCCCAGAAATTAAATGATATTAAATAAACAAATAAACACAAGAAGCCAATAAATGAATCTTGAGAAATTAACTCCGAGGAACCTAAGAATGCGAGAAATGTATACCACAACTGTTTGAAAAATCCCCAGAAATAATAAACCATATAAAATAAACACCAAATAATACAATAATCACAAATATGTACCATAAGAACTAAACAAATAATGAGTGTTATAACATTACAAAAGAACAAAAAAACAGGAAAAATTAGTCTTTATAAATAAACAAATGACACCAGACCCATATGCTTTTAATATTCCCATTTAATTGAGATTTCCAAGTATTATTTCAAGTGTAAAAGGGCGCAGCTAGATTAAATTGCCCAACCAGCCAAGTAAAAGCATCTCCAGAAGTTTTTGGCCAAGCAAATCGAATTCCCCGAATGAAAAATCCGATCTCCGCACACACCTGCCCTCACGGATTCTTGGAGTCCGTTGTCCGCTGTCCACCTGTCTTGAGTCATGGCAAAAAAAAAGAAAAGAAAGAAAAAAACCAAAAGTTTGAAACAATAAAAACAACTTGCGGCGCGCCGCCAGTGCCAAAGTTTTCATGTCCAAGGCGTATTTATGTCAACCGGAAGTAGGTTTACTGACCCACGTAGTATACCCGTAGCGACTTCGACTCCGACTTCGACTTCGTTCCTTCGGCGACTCCTTCGTCGACTGCCTATGGGTGTCCTGCCGAGTGGTGGTCAGCCGCCAAAGGAGTTGTGCCACAGCGCAGGACGATGTATAAGAAGGTATTTGTCCGCCGCGGATTAGTTTTTCAACGAACGGCGAGTGCAGTGCATCGGATCGATGCAAATGCGCGTTGAATTCGGGTAACGGCGTAACCAAAGCTTAAAAGTTTTTTGTTTTTATATTAAAAAAAAAAAAAAAACAACGCTACGAGTAACACAAAGTTTTTCAAATTTATGTGACTCGAAAAGGATAATAAATCAACGAAGAAAAGCCAGTTCAAAGCTAGAAAAAAACTCAGAAAACCTGAAAACAATTAACTCATAGATGTCTCTAGGAATTCCCCTGAATTTGTGACTACTCCGTGACTCCACTTTTTGCTGGACTTTGGGGTGGTGCGGCGCTCTATCACGACATTAGCCAAGGATATTTCTCCGGCACTGCCACTTAAAAGTCCCCTCCCCTCCGGGCCAGAGTGTTGTGCACACACATACCTGTCTATGTCCATGTCCGCCTGATGTTGCAACAGTGCCCCAGGTGGCTAGGTGGCAGCCAGAGCTAGGGCTAGAGCTGGAGAGGAATAGCCACCACCTCCAAGTGTTGTTGACTCTTGGGCCCTGCACAAGGCAAAAGCGGAATTTGTTGCGGTTTTGACCCTATTCCCAAAGCCAAGGAAAAAGTGCAGTGTACTCGGTCTGGCCTAAGGTGCATACATTATGCCTTAGGTGGAGAGTTTAGGTTTTGTTTGCAGAACCTGGGAACTTATAGAGGAGGGATTTGTTAAATTTGAATTCAAAGAGTATAATCATGTGAAGAAGAATTTTCTATAACCTAATATAAGATTTACAATATTTTAACTTAAAAAAAGAGGCTTAAACAGGAGGCATACTCTCTTAAAATATTCCTTGTTACCTAAATTTTTTAAAATTCTTTAAAACTTCGCTAACTCAAAAAAGATGGATTTGTTGGTTAAAAATATAAAACCAAACCAAATTAAACCAAAATATGAAACCATACCAAATGGGCTTTCAACTTAGAAAGAAAAACATTAAAGAAGTGATTTAAGTCGGGTAAACACGTAAATTAAAAAAAAAAATACTTAAAATATATATGCTTAAATATATATGCTTAAAAAAATATGATTTACTTTAGTTGTTAAAATCGGCAGCTTTAGGGGTAAACCTACCAGCTTTATTATATAGTTACTAAAATATTTCATGGTTTAACGTAAAACACATTTTAAAAGAATTTCAAAGTTACAAAGTTCAAATTTTAGTTAACAAATTCCATTGCAAACATTTCCTAGCATACTTTTGGGTCCTCCCATGAGAGATATTAAATCGTTAAAAATTTCGCTGACATTACATCTATATACAATTTGTTAAATTAATAATAGTTATAGACAAAAACAGACTGTAGTATTTTTCAAACACAAAATAAAAAATCAAATTCATTCTCTGACAAATTGTTAGACATTTTGAGGCCTTTGTAGTGAGCTGCCACTGTGAGTTGCTTCATTAAGTGTGTAAAAGCAAAAAGCCTTTCAAGTGAAATGAGCCGCAGCGGAGTGCGTGCCTGATGGCCATGCGTGTGATCACTTTCATCGAACCATGTATCTATCGGGGCATGGGCATCCCGACACAAAAAATATGAAAAATTAGCGAAAGCCTTGGCCAATCCAATCCAAGTGGTGTGTGTTGTGTGTGTGTGTTAAGTGTGTGGCACATCGCGTGCCAGAGACATACCAACAGGTGTCACACAGCCTGCACAGGCTGCCCGGGGGGTGGAGGAGGAGGGGAAATAATCAAAAGTTGTCTAAGCAGAAGAAGAAGGCAAAAGAAAAGCCGAGCAGATGAGAAAAACAAAACATGCAAACAACTAATGCAGCCGCTTTTGCGAAACGGCGAAAAGCGGAAAACGTTGCGAAAAGTGGCGGCGGCAAGTGGAAAATTCGCGGCGAATTGGCCCCCAGCTCGGCTCTCCATAGCTCTGCGTGTGTGTTAGGTGTGTGTGTTATGGAGTGTGTGAAGTGTAGGCAATATTTCTTTTGAAGGCCCTCCTTTGCTCACTTGCCATCAGTTTAAGTTAGGCAGCGGCCGCGTTCTATTCCCGCTCCGCGTTGCCCATTTATTTATATTTTTTGTTGTTGTTGTTGTTTTGCGGCTTTTTCGCCAATTACTTACACATTTTGTGGGGGAATTGAATATATATATAATAAAAACTAAAGTAACTTATATAATTTTAAGAAGTTTAAAGTGTTTCTCTAACTTTTAAAGCCTGCCAGTGTGGCCTTGCCTTGAGCTAGACTAATTAAGTGCCGTTATTCGACGAGTGTGACCAAGGCGTAATGAGATGCAGGAAAAGCTGCGTGTAATGCGGCAAAGTGTTTTTTTGAAGAAGTGAGCCTGTTAGCGGATTCGCGAATTACGGAATTACCAGGGCCAACACCACACTCTGCGGCACGCGTCATGGCCACAACACGCCGGTCCCGGTCTCCGGTCCCAAGTCACTTCCTGTGTTTTTTGGGCCCAAAGTGTGTCACCGAAATTTAAGCTTCGGTGGCGCGCGTCGCACGGCCCATAAAATGTAGGTTAAATATTAGGCAGAGGAAAATCAATGCGAACAAATGGGTCCTTCATTTACACCTTCCACCGGTGGCTACGTCATTCCGCGAAATATCTGCGTACCGGTGCGGCTCCAATTAAAGCAAGCCGGCAATAACTTGCACATCTCCTTTGGGTTTTAGGTAGTACGACGACTTCAAGTGCAGTCACTAATGCGGCAATTTGCAACATGCAATCTCCCAGCGGTGCAGCCAAGCCGAAGAAGCAATCCAATCCAGCAATCTGCTCTCCATACCCTCCTCTCTAAGCTCATCAAGTTTATGCTCTCGTTAGCGCCAAGACAAGCGTTTTGGGAGCTGCTTTGGCTCCGTGGAGACTCCAAACACCGGCGAATGTTGGTGCATTCCTTTCCAATCCGATTTCGGGGCGGGTTTATCAGCGCCTCACACGCAGCTATTTATAGGAGTGAAATGGCATTAGAAAATATGGCCGTGCAATAATAATTACTCGTCTATTTATTTGCCATTTATAACCAGTGATGCTAGCCATATGTCGGTCGCTGTTGTACCTAATTAGTTATTTAGGGTACGTCTTTAGATAAAGTATTTAGATGGGGACTCATTAAAAATGAAAAGTATAGGAGAAAGTATTTCAAAAAATAATAAATGGGCTTTACTTATATTTATACACCTTTAATAACATACTCATTGGGCTTTTCAAGTCACACAACCATCTGTTTTTTATAAATAACAAGTTGCTAGGAAAATCGAAAGGTGCATCAGCTGTTTAAACAGTAATTAATGCTTGAAATATGATATTTGTCAGGAATGTAATCGATTTGAAGGTGCTTTCTTATAGCTCAATGAATGCTATTAATTAATTAAATTCCTGATAAAGAGCTGCCTCCCTTTTGATATAAAAAGAAACATAATATATCGTGATTCCTGTAAACATCTGGCTTTTAATATAGACAAAGATACTGCATTTATAAGCTGTTTAAACAGTTTAATGTCAAATGTTATTAAGAATGTTTGTAATGTGATCTATGATAGGTGTATTACAAAGCAAAATAAAGACTTCGATTTTAATAAATACAAAACTATACAATATATCCCCAAAATATGTACCCAAAACTGTACCTACTAGGTACTTTTAGTCCTGTACCTTTAGCCATCTCTACGTTTCGGCAATGAAACCGGCATTGTGGCCCTCCGGGTGTCCCTCCCTCTCCCTCTCACTCTCCCTCTTCCTTCCTGAGGCATCCAGTTTTCGGTGCTCGTACTCCTCTAAACCCTTCTCCGTAATCCGTAATCCGTGCTTCGCATTCCGCACTCCGTTCTCCATTCTCCGCCAGAGAAGGCGTCGTCGTCGTCGCGTGTACGTCTCTCTGACACAGCCAAGGGACCCGGAAGGTCTCGCGCCTGGTCGTCGTTAGTCTGTAAAATCCGGAAGGTGGAGAGGAGTGAGTGATTTTTAAATACATTCTGTTGCTTCGAATAAACAGTTCCGGGCGTCATTGGTTTTGTGTGGCACTTGAACTGAGCCGAAGGACAACGGAACGCCAGATCCTGCGTGGATTTTCGTGAAAAGAAACTATACAAAAAAACAAAAACCAAAAGAAAAATGGAAAGTAAATCGTAGTGAACGCAGGAGGGCCGGAAAACGGTTAGCACCAATGTCAAGCCATGCAGCAGACCCTCACGTACTCATCATCATCATCAACGCCATCGCCATCCCCCGATGCCCTCCCAATGCCCACGCCAGGAGCAGGAGCAGGAGAAGCACCACCACCACCGAACTCCAATCCCAAGCCGACGCCCAATCTGATCCCGACACCGCAGCCAAGTCCCCGTGCCCGTCCCCGATCCACTGGCAGTGGCCGCCTCCAGCCGGCTGTGATCCCGGTGGACTATAGCTATCGCACCCGCTCCCTGCTCTCCGGCCACTCGATGGCTCCCTCCACGTTCGCCTCCAGTCTCCAGAGCTTTGGGGCACGCCATCCCGAATCCGAGGCGGATGGCCAGGCCTACAGCAGCCTGTTCGGTGACCCGGTGCCGCCGCCATCGTCTCACCTCCACTCCGATGACTACTTCGGCTCGGCGGCCTTTGAGACACTGCGTATGGGTTCTGTGGAGGTGCCCAGCTCAGAGGAGGATGCCCTGGTGGCGGCCATGGCATTGAATGCCTTGATTCCTGGTTCGAGGGAGCGCATCTTTCCGAGTGTTCCCTACACGAGGACAACGCCAAGGGGATCACTGCTGCCACATCTTCAGCCGCCCGACATCCAAATTCTGCCCAACTCCAGCGGTGGCTCCAGTTCCGAGCAGCTGGGGTCACCTAATTACCTGCTCCTGGCCCCCGATGACATCCTGAACAAGCCGGACATGTACGACCTGGAGAATGACATCGAGGAGGAGTACACCGTGGTGGGTCAGAGGCTGTCCTTCCAGGATGAACGGGATGGCGAGGAGTCGGCAAGGAGTCCCAGTCGACAGGAGACTACAGCCAAGATGAGTGTGTCCAGCATTAATACGGAGGATCACCGGGGGTAAGATGGAACCAAGATCCTTGATCCTTGAACGTTAATCCCTGATATCTGCTCTTCTTTTAGCCTGCTCAGTGACTCCTACTCCAGCCGGGATTGGTTCCGTCCAGCGCCACAGCACTTTCCCGAGTTCACGCGCATTCCCCGACTGCGACCCAGCTCCAAGATGATCATGTCCATGAAGCAGGACGAGGGTCCGCTCTCCCCTTTGGCCACCATGATCCAGGACATGAATAGCTCCAGCAGCGGCGGTGAGGAGCGTGTGGCAGCGCCTGCTACTGCCAAGGAGAAGGTTTCAGTACCGAAGGACGTAGTCCTTACCCCCATGCAATATTTGGAGGAGCAGATGGGCCGGGAAATGGGTCAGTGTCACAGGCAACACCTAGGGGACTATGGCCTGCCTCCACCGCCAGCTGCTCCGCCTCCTCATTGCCAGAGGACGACGCAGGATCAGGGCGATGAGCACAGCTTGAAGAGATCCATGTCGCCCATCATCATCAGGGATTCCATACCCATGGGAGGGGACTACAGGTGAGAGATCCTTTGAGAGAGTTTGACTGATCCTTATCTTTAATCCTAATCCCTTTTAGAGTGGACCAACCGCGGACCCACAAGAAGACTGCTTTCACCATCCTCTCCTCGGGTCAGCCAGCGGCCACGGCGACTCAAAGGCCAGCTGCTGCCACCAGGCGACACGCCTCCATCCAGTCGACATCGACGACGACTACCTCATCGCCGGCCAGGCCGCAGGCCAGTCCTCGCCGGAGATCGGTCTTTCCAGCTGCAGATCCCCGGCTGCCCGAGCTGGGCTTCCATCACAACCACCAGCAGCAGACCACGGATGACTCCCCACGACCCTCGGTGCAGTTCAATATGAGCGGCAGGTTCAGCAGGAGCAAGCTGGCCACGCCCCAGAAGGGCATCCTGCAGCAACGCGACTCGCTGACCTCCTCCATGGACACCTTCACGCCGCGAAACCAAAGCAGGCGAGGATCCACCACCAGCCTCGGTCAGAAGATCAAGAGCTTGGAGGCCTTGCCGCAGATCATGGACCCGTATCGCAGCAGCTCCATTCCCCGACTGCACTATGGCTCCCACATGGAGCTGGGTGGCCCGGAGCCGGCTGTCTTTCCGCCCGGAGCACTGCCGCGTCCCCTGAAGCCAAATCTGAATCCCACGCGAAGGCAGCGCGGTCTGCTGAGAATCATCAACAAGGAGGAGCCGCTGGGATCGCGTCTCCGGCTGCCGCCGACGCCTCGCTCCAACTGGGTCAGCCTGGATGACCTGAGTAGGCCCTCCTTCGATGCCGGGAGCAGTCAGGGGACGAAGGCAATGGGTATCCAGGCGCGACGTCGCTCCAGCTCCACCTCCCCCGAACGTCGAAGTTCCACACAAACCGCCTCGGATCGAAGGAGCTCCAACCTGAGCAGCGTCACTGCCACCACCTCGGACTTTAGCTTCCGCAGGCCCACGCTCTCCACACTGCCAGCTGCCCAGACTCTGTCCCGGATGCGTCGAAAGTCGGTGCAGGCGCCGAGTCCCAACAGGATTCCCAACAGAATTCCCAGCTTTAGTCCCAGGAGCCAGTCAATCTACCAGAAAGATCACGGAAAGGTGGCCAAGCCCAGCACACTGTCGCCCATCATAGGGACTCCCAACAAGGACAGCAGCTCGGCGCAAAGTCCCACCCACAGATCCTCAGTGATGGGTGGCGGCACCATGGACACTCAATCGGATGTTTCGACGACGCGTAGAGATTCCCTTTCAAGGATTCCGGTGCGAAAGAGTCCTGAATCTCGCTCTAGTTCACCACTCAAGGACTTGGGAATCACGGCCTCGGGGAGGAGCTCCAGAGCCAGCATAGGACGCTCGCCCTCGAGGGGCATGAGCAGCAGGTCTCCCTCGAGATCCATGAATCCTAGCAGGACGCCATCGCGGGAGAGCGGAAGACTGGGACTAGACTCGCGCTCCGCTTCCAGGGGTCCCGCATCAAGGCCGGGTTCCCGTTTGGATCAGGCTTCAAGCTCTCGTTTGGAGATGACCAGCTCTCGGCAGGATATGTCTAATTCGCGCGGCAACTCGCGAGCCAACTCCCGCCTGAGCATCAACTCCTCTTCCCTGCGATCCTCCAGTATTTCGCCTGCCACAGCCATGGGCAGGAACAGAAGCCTGCGAGCCACGACGCCTGGTCGCCGGAAGTCCATCTCCTTGAGTCCTGCGAGTGCAGAAAGGATGGATCGCCGAAAGTCCATAAGTCCCGGGGCCTTGAGCCACTCCCGAAGGTCTTCCAGTCGCACTGGCAAGGCCGAGCCCCCGCCGGAGATTCTGTCGCGAAGGAACTCTCGCTCCCGCATTCCCACCAGATCATCATCCCAGGTCAAGGCTGCGTCCAAATCCCCGCCGACTTCGTCCAAGAAGAGATCGAAATCACCGGAGAAAGCCAAGTCACAGGCCACGACGCCTAGGACTGGCAGAGCGGCGATGGCTTCAGCCACCAAAGGAAGCCCCAAAGCGAAGCCCAAGATCCCTGCAAGTGCCAAACCCAAGTCCCAGAAGGAGTCCTCAGCAAAGACACCCGCAAAGCCTGCCAAGAAAGTCGGGCCAGGAGTCAAGGCAGCAACAAATGGAAAGAAGTCTCCCAGCAAGGGAATTCCCACGAAGGATACCAAAACGGAGAAGGGAAAGGAAAAGGATAAGGAGAAGGGCAAACCGGCAGCAAAAGCCAACGGCAAGGAACCCATAGCTGCTGCCAGGACCAAAACCCAAGTGAACAAGGCTAAGCCAGGGGCAGGAACTTCGCAGGAGAGCAAGAAACCCGCTGCCAGCAAAGCTCATGGAATCACTCTGGAAAAGGGAGCAGGCAATGGCTCTACTCCAGCAGGAGACATACCTCCTTTGGCCGCCCAAGTGGGCAATGCAGTGCTCCAGGCGGTGGAAGCTGTGCCGGCGGTTACCAGCGAGGTGAATGTACCCTCTACACCAGGTGGCAAGGGAGCTGCCGGAGGAAATATGTCCAAGCTGGTGCGGATGAGCTCCAGACTAAGCCTGCTGAGCAACAAGAACCGTTCGGATTCGCCGCAGAGCAAGAAGGTGGCCACTGTCCAGGAACATGCCAACGAAAGCGAAGGTAAGCTACTTTGTACTCCAACCAGAACCCTATTAACTTAGGTCTCTTCTCTTCCAGAAATTGGAGGACACAGCTCCCTGCCCATGTCCAACGATGCCGCTGCCATTCTGGAAAAGTCACAGAAAACCCTGGAGACCATCCAGAAGACCGTAACCGAGGCCACCGACGAGATCCACAAGACCATCACCGAAAATCTCACCGATTTAAAGAGCCTGGAGAATGATCGACTGAATGCCGATCCCTCGCCCACGCCCAGTTCGACCACCATGGTGGCCAGACCGGGTGAATCCGCTTCCCGTACGGGCACCGCCGATGGCAGTATTGCCCCCCAAAGCTCGGGGGAACAGCCCAAGTCACCATTTCCCCCAACGCAGCCCATCGAGGCATCAGTTTCGGTGCTCCATCCCAACGAGAGTTCCGCAGAGCGGATTGCCAGTGTCCCGGAGGTGGAATGCGAGAGCTCGGATATACCAGCGCCACTAGATGCTTCCGAGTCGGAACTGGGCGAAGGCCATGATGTAATGCCCACGCCCGAGAGTGGAGCGGACTTCAAGGTGGACGCCAAGCGTCGATCGCCGGACGGACAAGGGGGATCAGCGGCAGGAAGCGGTGGAATGGTCAAGTGAGTAATATAATTTATGGGGGATTATTGGAAAAATAAGCAGAAATTAATTTTTGGGGATTATACAAAAAATAAGCAGAAATCTGGTTAGAAACATATAGCTTTTTCTAGATGTAACCTATGTTTATCATCAGTACCCTTTTTCTTAGGAAGTTCAACATGGTAAAACCTTGACTTAGTTGGGAATTTAAGTGCTAGATTAGGGACGAGCCTTCTCTTCTTTGGTTTTCTATAAACTATATTCCATATATTATATTTATTATTTATTAGCAAATAACTTTATAAACTAGACTAAAAATCTAAAAAAAATCAGTTAAAAGAACACTCTATTATACTTGCTTGTATTTCAATTCCCAATCTTAATCTTAAAGGTTAAGTTTCAACATTTCTTATAAACACTTTTAAAGGTCCTTGAAAGTTGTTGAAACTCTCAAGTACTAACTGTAGTTAGAGTACTTACCTGAAAGAATCCTTGAGACCTCTCTCTGCTCTGTTTTTGTCACCAAGGAAGCCCCTAATGTGTTCTAATGTCCTCATGTCCCCTATGACCATTATGAATATTCATCACTCAAACGTCGGTCGAAGTAGCAAGTCGACCCAAGAACTCAAATTCAAATGCTAACTAGTAAGGACTTGTAATACTAACATTTTGCCTCGACCGTAAGGAGTCTCCACCAGACCCCAGCCAAGGCTTGCCTAGGCCTGGCCAGCCAATTTACATACAGGAAACTCCTCGAGGAATGGGCATGGGGGCTGGGCTAGGACTATGGCTAAGGGGGAAAGTCCTAGAACAACAACTATGATACATAAAACTTTACAGCGCCGTGTGGGCTGGAGTTCCGTGCCAAAGCCAGGCACAGGCACAGGTCCGTCAAGCCACTCATAAGTGCGTCAATAAATTTTGAGCCCAACACGACGACGAAGGAGGAGGTTCAGGGCAGGAGACCTCCTTTAAGGAAATCCGTTCGCTGGCCTGTCGTCGTGGTCGTCTTGGTGGTCGGTCGGGTCGGCAGGTCGCGAAGCAGAGTCGCGCGAAGGTAACGATGTCCTTCAATGCATTGTTTTTCGAAGCGTGCGAGCGACCAGTTACAGTGGGCACTTGCCAAGACGCTGAAGGAATTCCCCTTAAGGGGATAGAGTCCTCCCGATAGAGTCCTCACTGTATACAGTATAGCGTGCGCGGAAAACAGAAGAAAAGTATTTTTCGCAAAAAACACACGGCTTAAGTTTCTTATGCCGCAATAACAAATCAGTTTGGGCCGGACAATCGCGCCAACCGCAGCGCGCGAGGGAAATCCCACGGAAAGTTGTTTTGGGGAAACTCCTCGAGCTCGAGAGTCGGCGGAGTCAGTTAGTGTCGATGATTTGCCAGCAATTAATACGAAATACTTGAAATACTCTTTCGGATAATTCGGATAATTTGAGTGAATTTCGAAATGCTGAATGGAACGCCAAAGAACTCGGTCATTTACACGGTGGATCTGGCCCAGGACCCGTTCATCGATGGCGACAAGTACTTCTTTAGGTAATTAAGGCACGAGATCCAATTAGAGCTTATCGCCGAGAGTCATCATCTCCCGAATGTGTGTGTGGCCTGTGGCCTGACCTTCTTAGGCCTAACTTTTGGGTGAACCCAGAGCTACTTCACTGTCTCAGTTAGAGTCGCAGGTCAAATATATAAATTGCCGACCTCTAAATTGCGTTTGGTCGTTGGCTCGTGTGCACACGGAACGGAACTACGGAGTGTGCCTCAACCTATATATTATATACACGTGAACACATGGACCCATCAAGAAATTGTGTAAGCGTCCGAAAAGCCTCAAGTCCCCACGTCTCGTCTCGTGACATATTTTTGTAGTGGGGTTCCCGTTCGGGTTGTTATATTCAAAATCGACCCAAAAACCTCGCAACTTCATTATGCCAAGATGAAAGTTCAAATGCCAAGAGATGTGGCAAAGTGCACACGCTAATGCATAATGCATATTGCAGGAGGTACATCCAGGATAATGGTTTACATGGGGGTAATCCATCCTGGCTAATTGACTTCCGAAAGTGATTATAAGCCAAGTGTGAAACGTAGACCATCCCACACACAACGAGACTTGACCTGAACTTTCCAATCATACAGCACTTCCGGTGCTTGGCACCTGGCCAATCCCTCAAAGCCATAAAAGCTTATATCCGGTCTTTGCGGACAGTCAAGGACAATGGGGGAGCCTTGGCTTTAAGTAAAGTCTTCACCTTGTCATAAGTGTTGAAGGAACTCCTTAAAAAATGAAGCCTTCTTCAGGAGTAGTTAAAGTTAAGTTTTCTGTCAGTTTTCGGTGAGATTTTAGAAGAACTTCTGTTACGGTTTAAGGGAGTTTTTAAATTAATAAAAGTGAAGCTCCAATTCTTCCCCATAAATATCACCTTCATTTAATCTTTTTCATCTCCATTCCCCCTTTAAACCAGGAGCAGCAGTCAGGAGTTCCTTGAGGAGAAGGACAACAACAATGTCAAGAAGCGTGGAGGCCTGTGTGGTTGCTGCTCCACGCTCTTTATGCCCTGTCGCCGGTCCCGCTGCTCCCGTTGCTGTATGCGGAATCGTGACCGGAACCAGTCCGCCGAGAACCAACCCGTCCTGTGGAGCGGCAACAGCAGTGCCACCACAGCCACCAATGTCCAAGTGATTGACGAGACCAAGCCGAAGGGTAAGAAGCGAGTCACTGACTGGCTCAAGTCCAGCTGCTGTCGAAGCTGTCGCAAGAAGCCAGTAACCAGTGGAGAGGAGGAGGAGCCTGATCCTGTCGAGACAGAGGCAAAGGCCAAGAAGCAGAAACAGGAGACCAACATGAGTAGCAGCAACACAATGGGACCAAAGCCACGCACCAAGTGCGGCCTCTGCCTGAGCAAGGTGTTCTGCTGTCGATCGGTTAACAAGGTGGATCCCACCACCGGCGATGAGACGGAACTGAACAAGTGCTGCTTCTGCATTCCATGTCGTCGCGGCGGCAGCAAACCCAACAAGAAGGGCAGCACCGTGTCCTGGCGCGATCAGGATCCGGAGATGGGCATCAAGCCCACCGAATCGTCGGTGCTGGAAGGCGCCTCCGAGGTGGCCACAAATGTGATGGATAACCAGGCCAAGGAGTGAGTGGAATTAATAGTTATTTATATTTATGGATTGATGTTAGCCTTGATTACAGGGGCTGCTGCAAGCGTTTCTGGCTGATGCTCCTGTGCTGTCGCAAGAAGAAACGTCGCGAATCGAATGCGCGCAGGCAAAGCATCAAGGCGCCGCCACCAAGCGAGGCAAGTGTTTCAGGAAAATGCAATTCTCTTCAGTCTCCATTTTTCACCTAAATTCAATTAGTAATTAAATGTTTAATACACAGGACACCCGTAAGAAGCTGCACAACGACCTGGTGGAGTACACATCCAAGATGAAGGGAGCCATTCCAGTGCTGCCACTATACTTGGCCTGGTTCTGTGCCTTCTGCAACGTGGTCTTTCCAGGATTAGGTGGGTTTTTTTTTAACCAAATTCCACATAATAACCTAAATAACAAGTACTTACCACACAGGAACCCTGCTCTCGGGACTATTTTGTCTGTGCGTGGGCATTCCACGTTTCTCCCAGTTCGACAGCGCCCGTGCCAGGATTGGATCCTTCATTATCAACATCATAGTGGCCGTATCCCAGTTCTTCTGTGTCCTCTTCTGCTTCGTCGGCTGGGGCTGGTCCATCTGGTGGGGCACCATTATGCTAAGATGTGCAAGTAAGTTAGATAAATCTTTTTCTTCATAAATCAGAGATCGTAACTGAAACGGCATTTACTTTTCAGAAAAACTGAGCAAAATCAAAAAGGTGGAACGTTTGGAGCTGGAGGAGGAGCAGCGCCAAGCCAAGCTGGCGGAGGAGGCGAAGAACGGCGATGCCGAGGCGGCCAAGACATAGTCCTCCGATTCCGGATATAACTAAGTTGCTTTTTATACCATATATTTTGTGTACATAATTTTGTACAAAACAAAAAACAACCCCGAAACCATGTAGATTCCACAAACACCATGCACTTCCACATGAACTTCCAGGTTAAGCGAAATGGAACAGAACTTCCTTTGAACATGAGAAAACATGATTCAATTTGTAATTGAAATCATTAAACTTCCACTAAAAATAACTACTTTTCTCTTTGAATTGTTTAAAAATCGATTAATGTATATCGATGGGAAAATATACTAAAATGGTACTTTTGGGCGGGTGTCTGGTATTAAATTGATGTTATTTCTGTGTACCTTTAAATTCCGCTATTTTGCAAACAATTTATTTAATTTAACGTTACAGATGCAATTATAAAGTAAATTAAAACTGTTTAGTTGCTTAAATATCTCACTAAAATATGTTTTAAAACTAAATTAATATTCGCCCTGTGTGACCGTTTCCCATTTGTTTTCATTGGTATTTTTTAGGTTGTGATACGGTCTTTGTGAAACGGCGTTCCGTAAAAAAAACACGACGTCAACTTGCGAATTCGAAACAATTTCGCTGTAAAACATGTCGCACCTTGTGAAAATGGAAAACGGCCAGAGCCAGACCATCCAGGAGATGCTGGGCTGCATTGAGCGGTAAGTATTAGTCTAGATTCCTCTCCTTACTGTTAGCACAAAAACATAACCTCTCTTTTTCTTCCCCAAAAAACGCTCAGATACAACCCGGATCATTTGAAGACTCTGGAGGCGTATGTCCAGGACCAGGCCAAGAATAATACGTACGACCTGGAGGCCAACCTGGCCGTCCTGAAGCTCTACCAGTTCAACCCGCACATGCTCAACTTCGACATCACGTACACCATCCTGCTGAAGTGCCTGACCAACCTGCCGCACACGGACTTCGTGATGGCCAAGTGCCTGCTGCTGCCGCAGCAGATGAAGGATGAGAATGTGCAGACCATTATCGATCTGGCCGATATCCTGGAGCGTGCTGACTTCACTTTGTTCTGGCAGCGCGCCGATGTGAACCGCAACATGTTCCGTCACATCTCCGGCTTTAATGATTCGATTCGCAAGTTTGTGTCGCATGTGGTGGGCACCACGTTCCAAACGATCCGCAAGGACCTGCTGAAGGAGCTGCTCGGCGGCATCGAGGACTCGACGCTGGAGAGCTGGATCAAGCGCAACGGATGGAAGCATCAGGGCCAGGGCCTGGTCGTGGTGGCCATGCAGGACGACAAGATCAAAACGAAGAACATTACCGAGAAGATTGAGTTCGACAATGTCGGCGCCCTGATGGCCCAGTGCCTGTAGAGTGTGCCGCATCCTTAGTCCTGTCTAAATTTCTACGAATAGTAATTAACGAAACAAAAATAAAAGAGCTAAAAGTACAGCTAACTAAACTTGGTTTTATTTTGCTCCCGCACTCTCTCGGACACTGTCGCTTACAAATCTAAAGAAACCCTAAACGTAGGCATTACAAAAACTAATAAAGTGCTAAATCCTAAATCTATGACTGCTTCTTGAACTTCTTTAGAATGGGAAATATCTTGTCGAAGGCATCGTAGATCTCCTGGCGTACCTTGGCGCCGGTGAGCACCACCTTGCCGGAGACGAAGATGAGCAGCACTATGCGAGGTCGCACCATACGGTAGATGAGGCCAGGGAAGAGCTCTGGCTCGTAGCTACTGAAGTTGCAATGGGTGAGGACCAGGCCCTCCAAACGAATGGGGAACTTGACGTCGCAAGAGCCGACCATGTTTTGAATTTTGAAATCAAGGAACTTGGCCTGCAAAGGGAAAGTATTGAAAAGAAAAACCCGATTTAAATTAATAAGATGATCTCACATTAAATCCGAGCTTTTGTATAATACGCGCGTACTTGCGCGCCGCCAGCCTGGAGTCATCCTCGCTCTTGGCCCCCGTGCACACCATCTTGCCGGAGCTGAAGATCAGGGCAGTGGTGCGCGGCTCGCGAATGCGCATAATGACGGCCGCAAAGCGCTTCGGGTTGTACTCGGCATTTCTCGCATGCAGCGCTATCTTCTTGAGGTCCAGCTTGCAGCAGAGATTCACCGTGGACACAATATTCTGCAGCTGTGGCACAATGCCGGGATCCGCCGATCCCGGTGTGGCCGGTGTCATCGGTGTGGATGGGCCCATGGTCTGGTGAATGTTGCTCAGGGCATCGCCTGCGCCTGATCCACCTCCTGTTCCACCGCCGCCGCCCACGCTGCGTTCACTCATCGGCATCATGTGCGACATCATGCTCTGCGGCGTCTGTGGCTGCATCATGGACTGCGGCGTGCTACCGCCACCTCCCGCCTGCTGTTGCTGTTGATAGGAGGCCGAGGGCTGGTAGCTCTGCATCTGCTTGTGGGCCAGCGGCAGCGATGGCTCGTGTCCGAAGAGGCCGCTGCCGCTGCTGCCACTTGCTGCTCCGCTGGCATCTGTTGCCTGTTGCTGCTGCTGCTGTTGTTGCTGCTGCTGCTGCCCTGCTGAGGATACGGGCGCGGGCATCACCGGATCTGGCTGCGGCACTGCCGGCGGATGGTAGACCGGATTGGCCACTATCTGCTGGTCCGCCTCCATTTGGTGCAGCGGAGTTCCGATGCTCGGAATCGAGAAGTTCGGGCTGAGCATTTGATCCATGCTGCTGCTGGTTTTGGGTCTCTTCCGGCTGTTGGGTGTGTCTTAGTTCGTTGGGTTTGGTTTAATGGTTGCACACTTGACGCAAGCGGCAACTGTTTACGGTTAATTTTGCATTTAACTTGGATTTAATTTCGTGGTAAAAATAATGCAGCTTGAGGAAAGAGTGTGACCATTTTACGTGGTTCGAAAAATCCATAATCCAACGAGACGACAGAAAGAGAAATGAGCGGGAGAGTTGCCAGGGCTGGCATAAGCAAGCGGAAACTGCCAGGGCTGCGGAAAGTAAAGAACACGTAAAAAAGAAAGTTTTTAACTTTTAAAAAAGAAAGTTTTTAACATTTTTTTAACTTAATGTTAATGTATTCTTTATTTTATAATTTCTGAATATTCCAAGATGTAATCAGTGTCAGGATTTTATAATATTTTAAATAGAAAAACACCTTTTGTCCAGTTAATGGCTTGAATATTAAGTTTTTGATTATAGTTTTAGTAAAAAACACCTTTTTGTTACAAATAGACTTAATGAATTTCTTTTAAACTAAGAAAAAATATATAAACATGTTTGCAAGTTTATTCTTTTCCCGATTATACATTCAATTAGGAAGAGTTTAATCAATTATTCAAATTTTTATCCATTTTTTACAGCCACTTTATAGTGTGATTAAACTCATAAGCACTAATAAAACACCGCCCAAGCTCAAGTTCACAGATGAAGGCGCGAAACTTCTGACATTTGACGTTGACGAGTGATGCGAGTAGGTGTTGCCGTGCTCATCCGTGTAGACATGTCCCCCGCTGGAGGGTGAATTCTGGAAGGTACCGCCCACACCTGGCACCTGATAGGGTCCTTCGTTCTGTCCCCGTATGTAAACCCCATTTCCCGGCTGCCCGAATTCATGTGGCCCGTTCCGCCCATCGTAATTCTGCTGCGCATTTGCGGCTTTGTTGTGGGAGAAGAGACAGAGTTCTGTGAATTGTACAAGTCTCGAAGCGTAACTTACCGGCAAACGCTATAAAAACAAGAACAATTAGCAATCGCATGATGCAGTTTCCAGTTCCCCGGCTCGACCTCAACTGAGAACGGCTTTGTTATTCAAAATCTATTTATTCAAAACCGGGCGAAACCCGAGCTTTTGCCAATTAACAGAGTCGGGAGAGAGTCGCGGGGTGAGATCACTTATTAGAGAATCTTTTGTAGAGAACGAAGCTTTTCTATATGCATTTACACAGACACTCTTCCAATTAAAATCGGGGAAAGTGTTTTCTAAAAACAAGCACAAGAGCGCGCCCAAAAATACCCACAGCCAATGCAATTTTTAAAATTAGTCCACTAGCTTTTTGGGAAGAATTCTTCTGCTAAGAGAAATGGCACCAAAGAGTGCAATATATGGCAAGATCTATATATATTGAGAACACCTCTCATTATGGCTTATATAATGTGCAATCAAAACAAAACGAAAGATAGACGTGGGAAAGCTGAAAACATTTTTTCCCCCCAAAAAACAACATAGTGAGTTTTTCAAAAACTGTTGCAGATTTCGGATTTTTCGGTTAACTTGCTAAATTCTAGTTTAAAAAAATAAAGCATGGAGAAGATATGCCAATTCTTTCGCAACAACTACGTGTTGGCCAACTGTGAGGACGCCATCTACAAAAAGGCCTTCTCCTTGAACTTGTCCCATTACCAGATCTCCGAGGTGCCGGACATCATAGAGCAGTGCGAGACGCTGCTGAAGCTATTTCTTAACCAAAACAAGCTGACCAAGGTTAGGAAATATATATATTATATATTATTCTTGATTCCACTTCCCTTCCTCACAGATCCCCTCCAGCATTGGCACTCTGGTGCGACTTCAAGTGCTCACCCTGGACTACAATAAGCTGGATGAGTTTCCCGACTGCATTTGCCGGCTGGTCAGCTTGAAGTTCCTCAATGTCAGCTGCAACAATATTGTTCGTCTGCCCCCGGAACTTGGCTATCTGACGCTGTTGGAGACCTTTTGGTGCAATAACACCGGACTCCGGGAGCTGCCCGTGGAGATACGTAACTGCGAACGCCTCGAAACGCTGGGAGTGCGTGGTAATCCCCTGAAGAAATTGCCAGAGTCTATGGGTGCCCTGTCCTCGCTACGCTGGTTTACCGCCGAGAACTGTGAGCTGGAGGAAGTTCCACTGACATTCGCCTTGCTGGGCAGCTTGGTGCATCTGAATCTTAAGGGGAATCGACTGAGGCGACTGCCCAGGATGCTGATGGCCATGCAAAAGCTGCGGTTTGTCTTTCTCAACGAGAATCGCATTGATGAACTGCCAACGAGAGCGCAGCTGGAGGAGTTGCGTTCGCTGAACATGCTCAATCTTTCCCAGAATCCCATTAGCCACCATTCCGACCTGCAGTTAATGGCGCTGGTGAGTCCTTCGGATTACTTACATGACCCGAGAGACAATCTAAAAGTTCCCTTTGCCTCCACAGCGCCAGACCAACCTGTATGTGGACCGACCACCCAACCAGGAAGAAATTCCCTGCGAGTGCTCTTCCAGCCGGGTGAGCCTCAACACCCAAGAGCAGCAGGAGGAGCAGGCACGAGGCGCTGACGATGACTCTTCCGACTGGGAGAATAGCGTGCGAACCAGCGAGCTGGACACCACGGATGAGAGTGGCCTAGAGGCTAACATTGAAGACCTGAGCGTCATGCTGCCGGAGATGTCGCGTTTCGTCACCACCTTCTAAGCGAATTTTTATTACGATGTGGCTGCTCTCATAAATCTCGGGTTTATTCTCTTTAAGTATTTGAAGTTTTGTACATAATCTTGTGGAAGGCCGGAAGTTAACTAGAGTCGTTTTTCATCTCCTGTGCCTGTGGCATATAAACGCTCAAGAGATTCTTGCCAATCCGCTCGTGAATGTGCAGGAACTTGGCCACGCAGTGATCAATGCAGACGAGTTCGCCTTTGCCTGGGAAAGTGGGGGGAAAATGTGTGAAAAATTATAGAAAAACTGGAAATATATCTTGGGTATATTAAGGAATAAGGAGTAAATCGTATGCCCCATCATCTGCTATAAGAATCTTAAGAATTTGGTTGAGTTCTAAGGAAGTAAGTACTTATATCTTGGAATCTAGAACTCACCCAACTCCGGTTCGGGATAGCGTGAGGGAATGCACTTCTTGTGGCAGGCATTTGCCATGCGATTATATAGATCAGACATTGTCTTCACTTCCATCTCCTGCATCAACTGTAATTTGGCCTGATCGGCAGTAGAATTGATTTGGGGCAAGGACATCTTTGCTAAGTATAGTTCCTCTTGTAGAATTCAAATCCAGAACTTATAGAAAATATTTTGATTGTAAGTTTTCTAAATGCAAACTGAAAATGCGAAGCCTGCTTAGAGGAATGTCAAGAAATAATAAAAGCCTAAAATTCTGAAATATTTTATTTAAATTCTAATTTCATTTAGTTAAATATTATAAGTTCAATATTATATAAATAATCCTTAAGCAATTTTACCAGTTAGGGACATACAACCAGTTATAAACCCCTTGATCCAACGATTTGTTATAATATCCTTGGCCACCAGCACGTGCATTAAAACCAACAAGAAACTGATGACCAAAAAAACTAAAATATTAACATTCATTATTATCAATAAGACATGATTTCATAATATTAAGTACCTGGATATAAAAGTAACTCAATCCGAAAAGAATAACTAACAAACTTTAGAGCGTAGCCCAAAAAGACGAACGTTATTCCAATAAGCTGAGCTGTGACTATTAACCAAAGGTACAAAATATGGTATTCCTGTACAGAATTTAATAAAATATTATAACAAATATAAATAATAATAATATTAATAAGTTAATAATAAATTTTAAATAAAGATGATTCCAATACGAACCCGGCAATTAGCTAAAACCCAAAGAAATCCGCTGATGCCGTAAATAGCCGAGGCGCACAAGTATACTTCAATGTGGAAATCATCACATTTCACCCAAGAATCTAGAAAAGATTCCTTAATTGTTTAATAAATTTTTTAGTTTTCTATATATTTAAATACCAAACTGTATGCAATGCACGAGACACTCCAAATAACATGGAAATATAAACCAAGTCATAAAATAGTGAATGCCTATAGCCGCCCAGTTGAAAAGAGCTGAAACCATGATAAAACGCTGACGAAAACCAACTAAAACGAAGGAAAGGAAGGCCCTTAGTGTATCCTGTAATAACATTAGCTGTAATTACGAAAAGATATTTGATTAATAGCCTTTATAATTAAACTTAATTGGTCAATATCTCTATTTTCTCTTTTGAGTACGTTACAAAATCACCGTTTCTGGTATTTTTACTTATATTTTAGTATTAAGTTCTACAGGTTAAGCACTCTAAACTCTGGTCACACTCCCCGCCCGGCACTGTGTTTACTCAACTCTTTTTTTATTTCGTAATTATAAAGGCCATATTTTATCAAATGAATTAAGATAAGCCGTCGAGCAGCTGCCGGCATACCAATGACTTCACAGATCTACAACCAGAAGAAGTTCGTGCCGACGCCGCCCGAGAAGGGTTCGTTTCCCTTGGATCACGAGGGACTGTGCAAGAAGCAGTTCCTCCTCTACGCCAGTTGCCTCCGCAAGAACGCCCAGGATACGAGTCAGTGTCGCGTGGACGCCAAGAATTACCTGGCCTGTCGCATGGACAATAATCTTATGGAGAAAACCGAATGGTCCAAGTTGGGATTTCACGAAGAGAAGCCAATTAAGGAGGAAGAGAAACACTAGGAGTTGGAGTCACTATGAAACCAGAACGCAATGTGATGATAGCGGCCACGGGAAGCGTGGCCACCATTAAGTTAGCCCAGTTAATCCAAGAGCTCTCAGACGAGCGTCTGCCCTACAAATTTCACCTGAAAGTCCTGATCACAGAGGCAGCCAAGCACTTTTTTGAATTGGAACAGATTCCAGAAAATGGTGGGTTTTCCAGGGATTTATTATTTCTCCAAGTTTTACTACAAGTTTCTCTGATGGTTTTAGTTCCCATTTACCACAATCGCGATGAATGGATCACCTGGAACAAGCGAGGCGATCCTGTGCTGCACATAGACCTAGGCAAGTGGGCGGATCTGCTGGTGATTGCCCCGCTCAGCGCCAATTCCCTCTCCAAAATGGCCAACGTAAGTCCCCAGACTCTTGTGAAATATCTGTTATCTCTGTAGTTAAATATTTACTAATTTTTGTATCTCTTTTTATGGCAGGGGATCTGCGATAACTTCGTGATGTGCGTGGTGCGGGCTTGGGATCTGCAGAAGCCGCTGCTCTTTGCCCCTGCGATGAACACTCGGATGTACGAGCATCCCATAACCCGAGAGCAGATCGATAAGCTCACAAGCTGGGGCTACAAGGAAATTCCCTGCATCAGCAAGACCCTAATGTGCGGGGATACGGGCAACGGGGCCATGGCAGAGGTGCCCACTATTGTGGAGGCGGTGCTAAAGGCCTTTCCCTCTGGCAGTGAGTTGGAATCCGCATGAGATAGTTAAGCAAAAAATTGTTATATATATCGCAGAATATTGGTTTTCGTTACAACATTTACATTAAATGAAATGGAATGGAATTGGAGTTCCTACAGATCCACCACCTGCATGTCCTCGAGCGAATTGTTGGCCGACTGACTGATCAGCGCCTTCTCCGAGTCCGTCAGATTGATGAACTTGTGCTTGGTCTTGAGCTCCTGTTGTATGGAGGAGAGCAAGTCGGGGGAACAGCGTCCTGGCTTCAGGCAATGCTCTGCTTTCTTCTGCTCCTGTGACTGCTCTGCTCTAGGTCCCAGTACCTCCATCTTGGGCTCTACAATGGTCTCCATCTGCAGGGACTGACGCTTGCGCCGCATCCTCTTCGAGCCGCGGGTAATAAGCACCACTGCCGGCGACTCAAAGGGCAGAGCTTGGATGACTGTTTGCAATAATTTTGGTGGCGTCTCCGGTGTCTTGGGGTTGCCAATGACCACATCCGCCTGGAGGGCACTACGTGCTCGCTCTCGCTCTTCCTCTCTCTCGCGGGCCGCATTTTTCCTCATTAATTGCCTTGCTCTCTTCTTGAGAATAGCCTGCGCCGTGGGATAGTAGGCGATGACCTCGTTCAAGTCCGACTTGGAGAGGACAAACAGGTTGGAATAGCCCTTCGAGCGCACATCCGCTGTCCGGCGATCGGCTCCATTGATGCCCAGCAAACTAATCTCACCGAAAACCGAACCTTCGGTGAGGGTGGCGAGGACTATGTCGCTGCCAGGACCACCCATCACCTGAACTTGGCCAAGCTTCACGATATACATCTCTCGGCCAACCTCGCCCTTCCGGCAAACAAAGTCGCCTGGAAGAAAGGTTACGGCTCTCAGTTTAAGGACCAAATCACGCAACAAGGCCTCTTCGCAGTCAGCAAAGAGTTGGACCTTGGACAGGGTCTGGATGTGCACGGAGATGGCTATGTCGGTCTTGAGGTTAATGGGCAAGGCATCAAGGATGTTGGATTCATCTGAAAGAATAGGAAAAACTCTAGTTTAAGTGCTTTCTAAGGACGTAGCTCAACTCACCCAAAGTACGCTGCTGCTCCCAAGTAAACTGGAACCACATCTTGACCCTGGATTGCACTTCCTGCGAGAGATTGAGTCGCCGCATGTACTCCAATGTCTCATCCTCTAGCTGCCTGTACTCGTGCTTATTCCTGGTGGCCGTGGAGATTATATCCCTAATCTGACCGATGAGGAGAGCGAATACGAAGACGCCCATCAGCCAGGCCACCGTCATGAAGACATACTCTCCCTGCCTTTCCGGCTTTGGATTCTTTCCTATCGAAGTGGCCGTCTTGGTGGCAAAGGCAAAGCATCGAACATAGGGATGTCCTTTGCCACTGAACACCCAACGATTCTTGCCCAATCCTTGGTAGTCACTGTACGCGTAGTACAAGGCAGCTGTTATGTGGATCATGTAGAGCATGTAGGTGAGGGTCTTGGCCACGCGGACCTGTTGGAACAAAGGATTACATTTAATTTGATAAATAATTACAAGTTCTTGGAGAAAACCTACAAAATGTGGTGAGGATATAACCCGATCCAGCAGTCGAAACACTTCCCAGAAACTTTGGATTTTAAAGAAACGAGGAAATCTCAGCCAAACTGCCCCAGTGCCCAGTTTAAGGTAGAGCAACTCCAAAGGTAAAAGAGCCAAGAGATCCAGCTGAAGGTTAGATTATTTTATTATTAAAAGTTATAGTAAATAATATTCCTCACCTTAAACTGCAGCTTCCGCATATAGTTCTTCCTGGTCAGGTTCTTGTTCTTCACCCAGAAGCCCTCGAACAGATACATGACTCGATGCTTGAAGAAGACCACGTCCAGGAGGTAAATGATGTCCGCACAAAAGTCACAGGCCAGCCAGATGTTGGTGTTCTCCTTGGTCTGAAAGGGGAAGGAGGAGCGCAGCGGTATGACCCAGGCATTGTAGAGGAACGACAGCGAGACGACACACAGCCAGGAGATGTAGATCTTGCCCTGAGGATCCAGAGTCCTCTCATCGTTGTTCGCCCCGCACAGACTGGAGCAGAGCCAGGCATTCGACCTGGTGGTGTCCGCCTCGAAGAGCCTGCCGCGGTGGTGAGGCGACTGACCCGCCGGTACCAGACGCACCTTGTGCTCGGGTGATGGATGCAGACTCTTAGTCGGCGGCGGAGACGGTGAACTGGCCGTGCTGCTGGACGACGGAGTCGGTGGAAGCTCAATCCGTGACTTGACCTTGTTGGCCCGGGCGGTGAAGCGACGGACCAAGTGACGCACCTGGTCGCGCAGAAACTGCTGACCCTGAGAGTCCAAGCTACCAGCACTGCTGGGCTTCCGGTGCTCCAGGTCCATCTCCATATTAACTTCCGTTTCCGGCTGCTCGACAGCCACGATCTCGCTCTCGTTGATGGACGGTGTCCTTTGGGTGCGCTCGTTGCGATCTTCATTCTGCAGCTCCGGGGATTCGTTGTAGCAAATCTGCACATCCTGCTCGTCCTCGTCGATAATGGGTTGGGAGTCTGCCTGCTCTTGATCCTCTTCATCCTCCTCTTTGGAGAGAACCACCTGTCCTGTGGCAGCAGCCAGTTCCTCTGCCCTTTGAAGGGCTATGGGATCGGGAGCATTTTCAGGGGGAACTGCTGCTCCTGGGAGAGGCACCATCTCGAAGCTCTCCGGTTCGAGGACTCTCCTCACGCTATCTGGACTCACCAAAGGCTTCTCGTGCCTTAGGATGTGCTTGACTAGAGCATGGGTGGCGCCCACATTGTTCTGGTGCTCCGTGGACTCCACACAACCTATCCTGCCGTTTCTAAAGTACAGCCTGGAGTGGTAGAACCTTGGGCTGCCAGGACGATGACGTCGTGGGGGAGCCTTGTAGGCATTGATCTTGTAGGTTACCCTCTTGATGGGGCTGGGCGACTTGTTCTCCTTGTTGGAAACAGAGTTTAGGATCAGCTCCTGCTCCTTCTCCTTCTGCAGCAGCTCCTCGGTGGCGCTGACAAACTGCTCGATCTCCTTGAGATCCTTGGTGATCTCCTCCAGGCTGCGTCGCACCTGGGCTTCCCTCTCCCCGGGACTGGAGTAGCGACGCACACTCTCCGGCTGCTGTCGCGTATTGATCACATTCCGCATGAAGGCATGCCGCTCCAGAGTGTCACAGAACTTGGGCTCCCGTCTCTTCGTGGAAGATGAGTTGGAGCTGGACGAGCCAGAGACAGAGCCTGAGCCTGAGCCCAAGCTCGAGTTGGGTGCAGTGGCCATACGCTTGAGCCGCTGATGGTTGTGGAACTCGTCGTAGGCAAAATTCTCCAGTATATTCGGAGATGACTTCAGCAGCGATGCACTTGCCTCCGGTTCGAGCTCCTCGCTTGGACTGCTGCTCACCTGCGAATGAATGGAGCCGCGTACACGTTCCAGTCATTGAGGGTCGTCGTTGGTTAGTGTTTCAAGAAAAATATACAAATAAATATATAAACAAGGCGAACCAGCCAGGCGGCAGGCAGCACGCAATTGCAATAAAAACAACAAAAAGCGAGTGTGATCCGCATGGTAATTGCGCCCGCACAAGCGCCAGTTGCCCACTTGGAACGCCAATAGCTCATCTATCTATGTATCTATTTATCTATCTATCTATCAGTCTGTTTTGGTTATCTGGTTTATAGTAGAGTCTGAAAGGAAGGCAAGTTCAACCAACTAAGTGAGCTCTTTCCTTGAACTCTCGAGTCCTGATGTCAAAGCTACTTTGAACTCAAGTGTGGCAAAATGTGGCTTGAACTTTGTCTGAGGTCTGTGAAAAAAGTTAAGGCCATCGTATAAATATAAATAGCTAGGGGGGAAACCTTAAAATAAACTCAAATGAAGAAATAATAAAAGTATACAGCAAAATATACAAAAAGAAAAAAACAAAAAAGGATAAACAAATAAACAAATCATTTCTTAAAATAATAAAAACTGTTGAAGTAAGAGTTAGCTGGGTCTATCCTTTGCTCTAAATTATAAAAAGTTAAAGTGCAATAACTTAAAAGGTTACACCAAAATAAAGTTTAATTAAAATACTACTGACTTTAGAAAATTCAATTTATTACGTAATTTTTAACACCTTTTTTAGCTCTCATCTAGCTCATGTTTATTTATAAGCATAAAACTATTTAAATTAATTACAAATTGATCATATTAACCATGCTTAAAAATACTATTAACATTTTATGAAATAATTCAAATTATGTTTTAGAAATGTTTCAACTTTACAACTAAAGTGTACAAAAGTTAATAAATAAAACTAAAAGCTAACCGAATTCCATCTTCAATAAAAGCTTGTTAAAAATTGCAATACAATTAAGGTATTACATAAATCCTTAAAATTTATCACCATCTAAAATCTAGGATCTAAATGCAAATGATATTAAATTTAATTTACAAATTAAACCTAAAAAAATACCTGTTATTTATTGTGATAAAACTTTTCTCTGTCTAATAATAACTAAACCGTTCTATTCAGATCTATATTTTCATAAAACCTTCAACTTTGAACTCCCAATTTGACTATTTTTCCACTCTACTTAAGTACTCTATAATCTTCATTCCTTGATTAATAAAAACAATAACCTTTTTGGTCATTAAACTCACCTTCCGAAAGCGTGCCATGCTGGACATTGTGGCTGCTCGTGAAACCAATAAGTCCTAAAGCCGTGGAGCAAGTTCAGTGTCGGCGGACTCAGGGTTCAGGGTCAGTTTATATTCCTGCTCCTCCTTCTCCTCCTCTTTCCCTATAATCAAGCGGGAAAAGCAGAAACTCGTTTAGTATTGAGCTTGGTGCGTGTTGCACATGGCGTATGATTAATGTGCCGCGTAGACACGCAAAACGCAATGCACTTGACCTTATCCGAGTGTTATCTATAACTATATGTATATATATTCGTCCGACGACTATCAGCCATATGCTCTGTATGCTCTATTGATTTTTCCAGCTGCAGAGCTGTCTCTTCTTGGCTTTTCCTTTGTTTTGTTGATGGGAAAGCCTCAACAGGTGGTTGTGTTTTCTTGAAAAGTGTACTTGCTGTGGGACTTTTCTTGGATTTTCTTAGTTTTTAAAACTTTAAGTGCTCTTTGACTTGAGGTTTTGGTTGAAACTTACTTGTCTCACTGTCTGAAGATAGTTTTTTCTTTGGTTTAAAGAGTTTCTTCTAGGATCCTGGCAGAGGAGGATGTATCATCCAGTCGCCTTTGGCGAAAAAGATAAACTGGACAATGAAGCGCGGCACCAAAAAGTAGTTAGTCCAAAACAAAAGTAACGCAGGCGCTCTTTGAAAGTACAGTGGTACGAAGTCGAAGGAATGTGTATAGATATTTAAAGGATAAAATGTAAAAAAAATTCAATTCAATTCAAAGTTCAATTAACTAAAAAAAATAACAAAAAACAAAAACTAATTTGGAGTACAAATATTATGCAAGAATAAAAAAACTATTCAACAAAAATCTTCTTAAAAACTTTTTAATAAAAAGTAATAAACAAGAGTGACTAGACAATTATATGGCCGTCACACCAACAATTATGTAGTTATGACACTGCTTTAATTTATCTATTAACAAGAACGGAAGCTAACTTTGGGAGGCCGAAGTTTTTATACCCTTAAAATCTGACTTTGGATCGTGAAAATTGATCATAACTCAGCCAAAAATGCATTAATTTCAACTCGGAAAGCTTTTCTATGCTAGTTTTATTAAATTAAAAAAGCAGCATTATAAATTTAAAATTGTAAAAATTCAATTTTTTTTTGTAATTTGACAATTACAAAATTGTATATAAAATTTTGGAAAAATAAGGCAAACAAATTTTTTATCCTAATACAAGGCTAGATCGACTCGGCTGTTAATGCTGATCAAGAATATGAATATGATTTATAGGATCGGAAAAGACTTCTTCACTAAGTTTCAAGCTTTCGAATACAATTATAATACCCTGGAAAAAATACCCTATAAAAGCCAAGTGTGACCAGGATTTAGCAACAAGATGAAAATTAACTTATACAAGGATAAGGACCTGCAAATTGAAAAAGCTATTAATAGCTTATTTCTAGCAGAGAAAAGGTTATAAATAAATAAAAAAATAAATAATAAATAATAACATACATAACATAACATTAAAAAATATATATTTATCTTTGAATAAAAAATGTATCAGAAATAAATATTATCCCAGGAGAACTTCTCAGTAAAATCCGTTAAGAATCAAGCTCTCTCTTAACCAAAAAAAAAGCTCCCTGTTGGCCAAGCTTTTATCCAATTTCCCAACAAACCCGAAAAAAGTCAAGTCCTTTTGTCTTGTTTTCACAATTCTTTTATATATTTTTTTGTTGTGGTTTGTTTTAAATATTCCATTCAGCTCTACATTCACAATTACATATTTCTTCATCTTCTGCTTCTTCTTTTAAATTACATAATATATATATTTAAATATATATATTTATGCATATATATATATAGTTTAAAATGTATGTATATATATATAACTTTGTTGCTTCCGAATCGAAGGACTCGAAATCCAAATAACTTGATGCAATCCGAAAGTGGCTAAAAGGGGGCTCGGTGTGTGTTTTTGTTTTGTGTTTCTTTCTTTTCTTTTTGTAAGAAGAATTAATGACATATTAATTAATTACACATATGTAATTATATTTATACGTACAAACCTAGAATATATATATATTTATATATATGTAGAAGATAAAGAACAGTGGCTAAAGGATTTTCACTTTTTATGGTTTATGTTTGATGTTTTTGTGGTTGTGTGTGTGTGAGTGATTTAGTGCATATTTAAAGATTTAAGATTTAAGGGTCTTAATTCATTTTCTTGTTTGTTTTTTCTTATATTTTTTTGTAGATTTTTTTTTGTGGTTTTTAATTAAGTTTTTTTGTGTTGGTTTTTTTGTTTTTTGTTTTGTTTGTTTGTCACTTAAAAAATTACATTAATAAAATGTATTTTAAAACTTATGCAGAAAAAACGTTGCCCATTTTACTCGCTCTCATCCTCCTCTTCCTCCTCGGAGGACTCTTTCTTCTTGGCCTTCTTGGCGGGCTTGGCGGCCACCTTCTTTCGCTTCTTGGGCGCACCAGAGTCGGTGCCACCATTGGCCTCGTACTCCTTCACGGCCTTGTTGTACTCCTCCTTCTGCTTGATGGCCTTCTGTTCCCATTCCTAGAAATATATTTAAGGATTTAGTATATATTTAGAGAGGGGAAACTTTGTTACACTTACAGTTTTGTCCTTTAGTCCGCGCCACAGCTCACCGCCTCGCTTGGCAATGTCCGTCACCTTGCTGCCAGGATTGTCCTTCTTGATCTGTTCACGGTTCTCGTTCAGCCAGAGCATATAGGCCGACAAGGGACGCTTCGGGCGATCTCCACTCATATTTGTTGCTGTTTTGATTTCGACTCTTTAGAGGTGAAAATTCAAAGGATAAGCTCTTAAGCAGGCTGTAAGATTAGAAGGGAAAATGGAGGAAAATTTAGTAAAGAATGAAGGTTATTAAAGAGCTAAAAATTATGTTAGAGAATGTAATACCTCAAAAATAAATAAGATAATAAGAAATACTACACATTTAATTATTTATTTATAATTTTTAATGGAAACAAGCCTCCTAAATATTACATTACAATCATAACTCTCCTTTTTGAATATCTCTCAAAAACCCTTAACTTTCCTTCTACCTTTTCTCACTCTGTGAAATAATAATAATTGCATTTTCGGCTGTATATGACAAGGATTCAGGCATCAATTAAATATGCCTGTACGCAGGAGCTATACTCCTTCCCCTCTTCAACTTTTAATACATAATCCTTGCGGCTTTATATACATAAAGAGTCCCCTGGTACATACATAATTGCTATTTATGGCAGGCGCTACTATGTACATTTCCGATTAATTGTGGCTGCCGATTGCCTCTTTTATACACATTATGTACTTCCTATTTAATTGGTATTATGTACAAGGCACAGAGAGGTCATTGAACTCAAAGGAATATTCAGTGAACTCGATGACGCGGCGACTTATTCTCTTCTCCCTCTTTTCTAGACACAAATCAGCTGGGGAAAAGGCATGCAAATGAGGCAACAACGACGACACTCTGGCCCCCAAACAACGGCCATAAGCCATGCACTTGACCCAAATCCAGAATTCAGCGCAAAATGCACGAGACATCGACAGGCAGCGAGCTAAAGGGGGGAGGTCCTGGAGCCAGCATAACGACGTGAATTGGGTTAACAAACGACTCGAAATCGCTGTGAAGGATGCGGATGGAGGAGCCGCAAACACCGAGTCACCGAGAGCCACGGAGCCACCAAAGGCCCTGAGGAGAAGCTGCCACAAACACACACACACAGAGAGGGGGTGCTTGTGCAGGAGTGTCGCCATCAATCAGGCCAGGCACACCCTCTCCTCCACGTCCCTCCCCTCCTGTGCATGCAAGTCCTGTGTGTGTCCAGGAGCAACAGGGAAAACGGCGGCAAAATTGTTGCTAGTTCGACGCATAGAGACAGACAGACGGATGGATGGATGGCTCCGCACATTGCGGCAACACGTGATGCAGCCAGGATAAGGCCTCCTTCCTCTTCTCCTAGCTGGAGGGGGTGGTGCTGTAGTCCACCTAGAAAATCGAAAGCGAAAAGCATGCTCTCCCCGCACTCCGCTGACTGTCTGTGTGCTTGTTCATATATATATTTTGGTTAGTTGTTGGCCCCAAAAGTGCATCTGTATCTGTATCTGTATCTGCTGTTCTGCGCTGTTAACTTGGCCCTTTGGCTCTGACAAAACAAGGCGAAAACATTTTTCAAGTGGCAAAAACAGGACAGGCATAAAGGATATACGGTTGTAAAGAGAGTAAAAGGACTTTAAACACTTCGAAAGGGGTTTTATTTTAGTTATAAGAAAGGTAGAAACATGGTTTTTACTTAGGAAATTGTTTTAAATATTAAATAGAGACCAGAAACTCTTGAAAAATATAAATAAAAGTAAACTTTTGATGTTCTTTTCTTTTCTAATCAATTAAAATTAATTTTTGCTTACTTTTCAATCAAAAAATAAAGAAAACCTTGCGTTATTATCATTTTATTACCATTAAAAACTCATAAAATTACATAGAAATTTAAAAAAATTTATTTTATTATATTATAAAATAATTCCTAATTTTTTCATGATTTAACATATTTTTTAAACCCCTGAAAACCCTATTTTTCTTCCTAAAATTTAAATATTCCCCTAATTTTACCATTAATATTACGCATACGCAGTAGGGACGTCACTGTAGCGCATATTACGCATACGCAACGTGTGGCAATCATGGCAGTGTGTGTATATATTATGAAAGTACACAGGACGCGCACAAAGGACATTAAACGGAATACCAAATGAAGGGGCAGAAAGAAAAAAAAAAACCGAAAAGCCTGGTGAAAGAACTGCCCATTTTTCGTTGATCTAAAAATTGAATTGGAAACAGTGGCAAATGGCAGAGGTAGCGACTGAGGCAGAGACTGCAACCGAGGCAGAGACTGCGACAGAGGCAGAGACAGCAACTGCAGCAGCGGCGCTGACTGAGGCGTTGACGTCAACTGAGAGGCGAACTGACAACGCTTATCTCGGGCGAGAATATGTGTGTGTGCTTATGGCGTGTGTTTTTAATGCCCCGTTAGGCGGCCAAACGAGGCAGGGAGAAAGGAGAGGCGGCAGCAACCACCCAACACACAGCCAGCCAGGACGAAACACTGCCAGCAGGACGAAGCTTGTGCGCAGAACCAGCATTTTAGGGTAGATACTTTCCCAGGGATTTGCGCACTGGAAGCAACGGCCTTTATGTGCCTGTGTTCTTTCCCTTTGGAGAGCGAACGCTCTGAACGCACAGTGGTGACTTTTAACGGGTACACATACCGAGCGCCTTAACGACCCTTACTCGTCCATTGCTCTGTGCATCCCCCCGTTTTCTTGCTGTGTATGTACAGTCGTGGCAAAAATCAAAGGGTAGGCCATCGCCATTTGTCGCTGCATATATTTATTATAACGGCACTATTAAGGCAAAAAGGCGCGACAGATGGCGCCTGTGCTGCCTGGTTTTTTATAAAAACCAGTTATTAATTGTGAAAATTTAATGGGAGAATAAAAATTTAAGTTCAAGGGGTGCAGTTTATTAATTAAAGAGAATTTTTGTTCTTAAGAGGAATACTTTAAACTTTTTTAGAGCCTGCTGCAGAGTTTTAGTAGTAGTATTTGAATAATACATAGGTTTTGTTGTTGTTGAAAGGTTTTTTTTTCTTTTGAAAAGTTCAATGAAAAAATGAATCTGTCTTTAATCAGAGATTTAAAAATACCATAAAACTGAATTATTACCAAGGAAAATATTTTTCCTTGCTTTTTTTAAATTTAATGAAAATTAAATACAAAAAAATGTAAAAATAATTAAGGACTTTCAAAGAAAACGCTTTAAAACGCTGTGCAGTAAAATCTTTAATGAGTTTTCTTCTCTAAATCTTTAAATTCCCTATTTGGTATTTTTTACCTCTCAAACGACAAAAGGATCTCTTTACTCTTTTACTCTTTACTCCCACTTTCACAAATATCACAGGTAATATCTACATCTCTCTCCCTATCTCCCTCGATATCAGCGAAAAAAAGAGCGGGAAAGCTAAAGATCGCACGAGACTCTCGAAGAAACTACCGCTATCTTCCCCATAGATTAAGCCCTATATCTCGCATGCTCGATTAGAAGGCACGGAAGCACGGAAAATTGGCGCGAAAAGAGCTTTGTAACTGTAAAATTCAGCCCAGAGGCGAAGAAGAAGCAGCTTTGCACGCTCTCACTCCCTCTCTCTCTATGTTGCGACTGTGTGTGTGCGAGCGGGGGGACTATATAACAAAACTTTTGGCGCCATTTTTAGTTTGCACTCGAGACTGCAGCACGCAAAGCGCTAAAAAACAACAAAACAAATAAAAGAAAAAAATCAAAGCAAAACACGAGCACAGCGTGAATACGAAAAAAAGAAACACAAAACAACCAAAAGCCAGAAAGGACAAGTAAAAGTGAAAAAGGGGTAAAGAGCTTTATAGGTGAAGATCTTAAAGGATCAAAAGAATATTATAAAACAAAAAACTTCGAGTTGATTTCGAAAATATTACCAACATAATAACATTTCTCTATTAAAACTATTTAAGAACTCAAAAATCTCTTAAGATCATTTGAATAAATACTTAATTTTTACATTTAAAATGTTAATCTTCCCAAAAAGTAATTAAACGCAAAACAATTCAACACAGGACGTGCTTGTCCTTATCTCATCTCCGAAAACCAAGATTAAGCCACCCAATTTTCACCCAACGCCCAAGTGCAAACTGCCTTGGAAGCCCTCAAAAAGCCTTAGTTGGCGACAGGTGGGTGGCCCTTGCCCATATTTTCCATTTCCCAAAGGTACAGGATATGCGAAGCCGATCGGAAATCAAAAAAAGCGCCAGCCAAAGCAGGTGCGACGGCCAAGTGACTTGCACTCAGTGGGAGAGTCAACAAAGACACTGGCCAAACCGCAATTTGAATTTAAAATTGCAGAAATATAATTTCAAGGGGAAATTATAATTTTAAAATATTGTAAAAGCATAAAAACATATATAATAATAAAAATAAAAAAACAGACTAACATAAAAAACGGGTCATAGAAAATGAATAATGGTTTGAATCCATTTCTAATAACCGTTTTCATTTAAATTATTTATTTAAAATTATATACATTTTCTTTCAGACTGTTTAAAACTTCCCATCGACAAGTTACAAACTCTATCTTTAAGCTAATTCTATCCTTCACTTAACTTTAGTCATGTTTCTTTTTATTACTATATTAAAACTTTAACCAAATTCACCCTTAAATATAATTTATTAAAACCATTTAACAACAGAAATCTTTGTTCAGTATTAAAGTCATTTTTAAAACACAATCACTTCCCACGAAACTAACTTAGTAAATAAGCAAGAAACCGGTTTAAATATTTAAGACTTTTTACTTTTTTCCTCCCTAAAAATCAAAAATTAACAAAAACATAAATCACTTCTTAATTTTTAATCACTGTTAACACCTAAACCCTCATTAATTCATCCATTACAATCACACAAATAAAAGAAAAACCTTCTTTAAGCACATGACTTCGACATTATATTCCACTAAAAATCGAAACTTGCATTTCTTAAACTTGAATCACCAAAAGAAACAAAACACCTGTAAAGCCCAAGAAAAATCTTGGCAACTAACCGAGTAAACAAGGTTCAAATATCAGGTATTTCTTGCCCAATTTCCTAATTACTTAAACACATAACCGAGAACTCAATCAATCGGAGATTATTTATTAACCGGACCGACTAATTTGCCGACGAGTGTAAAATGCCTCAGAAAAAAATCGTATGAAAAATGCTCATATATTGCCCATATCTACGTACGTACTTTGCCTTCTCCTGTGTCTCCGTGTGTTTACTTCACTTTATACTGGGATTTTGGACTGCGACTTGGTACTGGGCACTGGGTACTGGTCTCTGGGCTATGGGCTCTGTGCTCTGTGCTCTGTGCTTGTGCTGTGCTGCCTCTACTGCCTCTACTGTGAAAATCGCACTGAAATCGAGTCACTGCGACGGCGACGCGTCTATAGGAAGGCGAACTGAACTGAAATTCAACTGAAGCAGCTGTACCAGGCTACTGAGCTATAGCAAAACCCAACCGAAACCGAAACAGAAACACACAGAGGCAGGCAGGCAGCAGGCAGGCAGGCGGTAGGTTGTCGGCCAAGGGAGGTTTCCGGGGCAGAGGCGGGCGGACGAGCGAGCGAACAGCGAGACCATCAAATAACACACAGCACCAGCACAGCACAGCACAGAGCAGAGCAGAGCAGAGCAGAGCGAAGCGAAGCAGCCAGTACGTACGTACAGGCAGGCATACAAAAGTATCTGTATCTGAGAGCGACCAACCAACACACAGAGCCAGAGCAAATTCCCAGTTCGCAGCAGTCGTTCGCAGCTCTCCTCGACGCGCCACACAGCCAGCCAAGGGTAGGCGACTGTAGTGTATGCGCACAGTGGCGTCGCTTCGGGTTTGCACACCATCGTGCCATATAATTCGCATGGTCGCACACTGGCGGCCAGCGAAAATACGAACAGCCCGAGAGGCAACTCTCCAGTACAGCGCATGTACACTGGAGGCGAGCAATATTGATGGGGCTTTGCAAGAGCAATTTATATTAATTTCTACCTAATTATTAAAGGAGTAGGGGTTTAACATTTTAAGTTGTGTTCTTAAGACTTGAAAGAATTTAATGGTTTTATAAAAAAAATTATAAAATTTAATAATATTTTTATAATACAAATAATTCAAAAAAAAAAAAAAAATTTTTTTTAAATAAGTTTTAAAAAAAGGCATACTTTGATTTATTGATTTGTTTTGTATTTTTTTCAACGTGTTTGTGTATTGAAAATAAAATTATTATAAGACAAATTTAATATAAACTATGAAATTCTCATTATTTTTAAAGTAAAAAAGCTTTTAAATAGATATTTACAGGCAAATGTCATCTTAAGCTCATTTTTAATTACAAAGATAATTATATTTTGATATTTTTTTAATAAAAATATATATATTTTTTTAATTGTAATAAAAAAATAGTTTGTTGTAAATTTTTCTTAAAACAGAATTTAAAAACCAGCAAAAATAACAAAATACAGAAGAACTCTTTAAGCTACTTTCAACTTATTTTTAACCGAAGACAAACCCCTCTGCTTACTAATAGACACTTAAAGAAAATAATTTTGCATAGAAAAACACTTGAAATGAGGGAGAGGCGGTGGGGGGTAGGGGACTCCCTACTCTACTTATGTTTATCTGAGGACCCCCCCCCCCAACCGCCATACGGAATCCATAAACATGCGCAACATGCCCGACTATTTTTGCCGCGACTGTACGCTGCCCATATAAAAAGCATGGAGCTGAGCGCTGAGCGCTGTGCGAACGAAATGCCAGTAGTATTTGGCGGCGCCGTTCTGCCCCCTCCACTGTTCATATACCCCTCCCTACCTCCTCAGCTCCCCCCTCTCTCTCTTACACTCTTCTGAAACCACCTTATATATATATATATATATATATATAAAGATATAAGTATATAAAAGCGTAACCTTAACTGCCCGCCCACCTGTACCTGTACCGCCCTGGCGTCCCGCAAACGAAATTTTTAAAAATTAAATAAAGTACAAAAAAAAATAATAATAAAATCAAGTGCTTACTTCTCTCATTCCCCCAAAATCTTATTCCCCTCTTTTGGCTTACAAATTTCACAACTTTTTGAGTTTGATAATTTTCTGTTGTTGTAATTTTTGAAGTTAACCCATCAAATTTTGTGTGCGATTGTGATTTTTCCATAAAATATTTAACCTACAATATTGATTTGACATTTACACAGAGGCGCTGAGAGATACTCGGGAATCGATTGGGTAATCAGCGAACGTTCATAGGAAATTCAAAAAATAACCGTCAATATATTTGGCGCGCGCCGCCCTCCATTCAAAAATTGAATCCCAATACGAGCCACACAGCCACAGCCAACCTCTCCACCAACAGAATATATATATATATGGGGGAACCGAGACTATAGCCGAGACTATAGTGGAATAACCCACGCTGCCTGGCACAAATTGGTGTCGGTTTTTGGTTATATTCTTTTGTGTCATTTTCCCTTTTTTGCAAAATTTATATAATAAATGGCCACGCTGGCGCTGGCCAAGATACCCAATAATTAAGGCAATACAATGACGGATCAATCGTAGTGAAACACTTGACACTCACCCGTACGAAAATGTCGCGTAATTTGCGTTTTAATTGCAGGCCTCCCCCAAAAAAAACTGTATTGGGCGAAAATCTCAGGCACAGTTTGCCTCAACGTTCAGTTCAGCGTTTCAGTACTACGTTCGGTTGGTTCACTTTATAAAATTTTCTTCTTCCACTAAAACTCAAGTCGCTGGCTCGCTGGCTGGTACGTAGTACAGCTTTTGCCTTTGGAATATCAAATACACAGAGTGAACGCCAGGCCATAGAGCCCACACAGGCCAGCCAGCCAGCGCCAGTCCACCGAGCGAAGCACGAGAACGACGCAAACGCAGGCCAGTACGAGCGCCAGTACGAGTATCTGTATCTCGGGCTGTGTGCTGTATGTGTGCCTGTATGCCCCCGAGTAGCTCACAGATACACGTCCGTGTGTATCTGGCCCGGCTGGTCTGGTGGCGAGGCAAAGCCAATGTATGGGTAGCCATAGCTCGTTCGTTATATGAACACACAGTACAGGCAGGCAAGCAGGCGGCTGCCTGGCAGCTGAACGGCGGCAGGGAGCGGTGGCGGTGGAAGAGTGGCGGTATCGTATCGCCCTGCCAGCCAGCCAGCCAGCAAGGCAAAAGCAAAGCAAAGCAAGAGCACCGAGACCGAGCACAGTATGGCCGCCCCGGCCTCATGTTCGCTTCTTTGGCTCTCTGGTGAAATTTTTAACACTCGGATGGGGTGTACCTGGTATGCCACTCGATAAGGAATTCAATTTACTTTAAAATGCTATATAAATTTTAGGTAATTTCTCATATAAATGCTTTATTTTTCACATTTTCTCAAGATAATTACTTGATTTTAAAGGTATTTCTGAGTTTCTGGTAAAATTTTGGATGATTTGTAACTCTAAAATGGGTTGTAACTGGTATAGGGTTTGTTAAAGTACCCTATAATCTATTTAATGGTATTAAAATTATCATTCAAATTGATTAAGAAATACCTTATTTTTCAAATATTGTGAAAATATAGCCCAAATGTAAATGGAACAGTTGATGTTCTGGAATAATTTCGAATGGTTTTTATCACTAGGGTGTAATGTATTTGGTATGGGAGTTTGTAAAGAATTCTTTTAAATCCAGAATAGTTTCCACATTTTTTGAATAATTGAATTAAAAAGACAACATTTTTGATAATTTCTATAAATATTCACACACGTCTTTCAGTTCCTGGTTAGATATTAAATTATTTTACTTTAGGTGGAGTGTACCTATACAATTTTTGTGTTTTAATTGAAAAGGCAAAATACTAGGTTATTTCTGATTTTAACCTTAATTCTTTCACATTTCTTCATTTCTACCAGGTATGAAAATTGGTCGATGATCTACCTAACTAGGTTGATACTGCTTTTAAAGGTTTAATAAATTTTTAAGGTTGATACTGTTATTAAAGGTTTAGTGGATTTTTATTTTCTAATAAGTATTATATTTTAAGGAAACCACTAAGTATCTCCAATACTTTTTTTTTCGAATAAGTGTAGGTTACGCAATGCTCGCCTGGCATAAAATCTTGACATTTAAAAATAATTTAATAATAATAATTTTAGATAATTTTTTACTAGACCAAATTATTCATCCTAAAAGAGAAGTCCGAAAAATATTGTAATTTTGTAAATAATCTGATGAATTAAAGATATTTGCTTTATCTTATTTTTAAAGTGGAATTTTTGTTTTCTTTATTTTGTAAATGGGTTAAAAAATTCGAACATCTTTGTAATTTGAGGGAATACATTTAATTTTGAGATTTGGCTTTATTTATCATACCGTTAAAAAAAAGTTGTCCTAACATTTTTTTAATTAATACGGGGTCAAAAAATTGAATTTAATAAAAACCAAAAAAAAAATGTATTTACAGATTCAAATACATAAAGATTAGTTTTGTACTAAAATACAATTTTCAAGTATATTTAAATTCCTAAACGAGGGGACTCTAATATTAATATTATTCCTTTGCTTGTACTATTTAATTTTGCAAAAGGTCCTCAAATATTCGACTTAAAATCTCGAAAAAGGCTCAGTTTCGTCAGTGAAATGACATCAGATGTTGTGGTGTTGCAAAGTCGCTCTATCTTATCAAGTCAACTGACAATCAGCCGAGCGAATTGGGGCCACCGAATAGCGCACTTCGCAAGTCGACCAAACCCGCCTGTTTTCCAACAGTTCGTTCCGTTCGGTCTTTCGGTCGTTCGCTCGCCGCCTGTGCGAGTATCTCGCTCTATAGAGACGCTGGCAAGGCAGGCCACAGACCGCAGTACAGCAGGGCAGCAACGGCTGTAGTTTGGCTGAAAACACGAAGCGAACGAACGCGTTGAGAGGCAGAAAGAGAGAGAAATATGCAGAGAGAAAGAGAGAGTGGGACAAACAGACGGCGGCGACGACGGCGACGGCTATGGCCGTTGTACGTGTCGTTCCACATACTCGTGCGACTGTATCTGTATCTGCTGCAGCTGTAGCTGTATCTGTGTATCCGTAGCTGGCCGAGTGCGAAGCAAACACAGAGAAAATATCCATGAAACCATGAAATCGAAGCGCCCGCTCCGTTTCAGTGTAGGGTGTGTGTGCCAAGGCAGTGGGACAATATGGTTACGAATCAACGGATTAAACAGATTCTGGGATAAGGAATACTGATATCTGATGTAGTTCTGGGAGATATTTTGGAGAAATATTTTAGGGATAGTTCTTTGTGGTGTTTATTTGTAGTAATATTAGGGTTTAAAGGTTACTAGATTGATCTAAAGATGATATATGACCACCTAACAAGGATCAGGCACCTTTATAAACTATATTGTATCTATAAAACTTGATTAAATAATAATATTTCATAGAAAGATGCTAAGAAAAGGGTATTTAAAAGAATGTATCATAATATATTTATCAGGAGAAAGATATTATAAGGATGTATTATATGAGACATTTATCATAAGGAGGTGTCACAAAGAAATATATCAGGAGAAAGATATAATAAGAGGATATAATAATAAGGTATTTAACATACAGTAAGGCACCATAAACAATATAAAAATACAAATATATCCTCTACTTTCAACGACAACTGTATCCTTTGATCGGACAAGCAGGATAACGTACTTATTTTACAGATCATTGACCTCGCTGAAAAAACAACTCAGGGTTGCCTAAAAAGAAAGGGTTGCTCTGTCCTGAAATTTCTCCCTCTTTACTTACTGTAACTCCTTCGATATAATCTCTATATATCCCAGATTAATGTACAAATATAACTTCCAGATTCCTTAGATTTTTGGACCCTATAGTTCCACCGTGCCCAATGCGTTCGGTCGATTATTATGGCTGTTTGTCGTCTCATTTCAGCCGTGTCTGTGTAACACACCGAGCGAGAGTCAGCGAATATATATCCAGAGGGATGGGGCTATATGGCTTGGTGTTGGTTTCGCTGCCGTTGTTCCTGGGAGGTGAGAGGCGGCCGCCTGCCTTTCGGTGGTGGCAATTTTCGGGCAGGGGCTTCGCTCCCGGGCGGAGTGAAGGAGTACTATATATGCAAAAACGAACGAAAGCTAACGAGCCGACAGCCAGCAAGCGAGGCAAAGGCGCACAGTTGACAGGATGTGGATATAACGAGCCTGCCTGGCATGCGTGTATATTAAATCCAACCGAAGGCCAGATGCTCTAAGAGGAGTACATAACTATTGGGGTTTATCCATAGTCTGTAAATTGAAATCTTAGATCCTTTTTTGGGGGTTTAACGTTCTTCAAAACCATGCCTTAAGATCTACAAAGCAAAAAGTTTTCTGACTTCAGTTTTGTGTCAGTCGGAGCCTCTAGCACCTAAAGGAGCCCATCTGTGCTTTGATATTTTTTTCTGTATTTTTGTTTTATCAAAATAAATATAGTTTATAAGGAGCCTTTCTGAAAACTAGTCCTACAATTATCTAGATCATTAAAACCAGACGAAAACTTTAGCTCCCAAAAGTGAACATCTGTGTTCTAAAAATTCTTAAAAACTGTCATAAATGGATATCAGATGAAACCCATTTTAAAATCAGTTGATATTTTCATCAACTTGAATACAATTTCATAGATTTAAACAGAATTAACATTCATCATATGCTCGTAATACCCTACAATAAACTCTGGCACGTTCCTTCTGGCTGCCATATTCTGCAGCAACTTTTCATCTTGGTAATGGCTTAAGAGGAGTATGCAGAGCCCCGGTTCTTCTACTGCTATGTCCTTCGTCCTGCCTGCTACCAGCAGCAGCAGCAGCAGCGACCCTGCTTAGCCAGCTTAGGTTGATGATTCCTGCTGCCTGGACTTGGGATACGTATTACATACACACACATATTTAGTCGAGTATTTTGTGCCTTTCATGGAACTGAACCGAGTATCCTTGTGCAGACAATCAGGAGACTGAAGTGTGCACAGCAGGATGCAGCAGGCAAAAGAGTCCAGTCCCGTTCGGGCTTGGACTAGAGAATATGAACTCTGCGGACTTCTTGCTACTGGGCGGGCACTTGTTGTTGCCGCTCCTACCCCCCAATGTTGCGTCGTCTTTTTTATATCCTTCTTGATGCAATATGCTTGCCATATGGACTAAATACACTTTGGTCCTTGCCTTTATCGTTACGTTTTATTGAGATCTTCGGCGGCAGGAAGCATAACTTTATTTTGGCGCCACCTCTTGTCAAAGGATATGGTTTAGGAGTTATTAACATGTTTTGCTTTTTAGGTACTGACTTCTTTGTAGCTCTTGTGAAGATTTTTGGGGGACCTTATACTTTTTAGAAATTAAGAAAGATTTATAATTTTACTATTATCCTATTTTATTATTATTAAGTCTCAAAGAATCATTCATACTTATTATGAGGTGAAAACATATATTAATTTCTAGTAATATTATAAAATCTATAAAATTCCATGAAAATCTGCAACCTTTTTAACAAAACTCAAAGCAAATAATTAAGCTTTCAGAAGAATTACAGAACTTCAATATCAAAAGGATTAAAGAAATATGATACTAATCATAAGAAAATTTTTCCTAAGATCCTAGACATAACTTCCCGGATTTCTTAATACATTTTTCTAATATTTTCTGAGCTAACAGTTTAATAATAAATAAGAATAATGCGTTCCTTAAAAAACAGATTTTTGATCAAGTCTTTCAGATTTACCTTGCTTTAAAGATGTAAACAAATATTCTTATCAATTTCTGTCACTTTCTACGCTCTTAAAAAGATACATTCTTCTTCCTCCATGCGATCCTTTGTAAAATTATTCTTCATATCTTTATCTATGAACTCCCGCTGCCTCCCACAAGCATCTTGATTAACAGGTGGTTCGAGCACACCTGCATACATAACAGAATGGTCTCGAGAATATCGAAACCTGAAGGCGTCAAGCGTTTTGCTCATAGTGCGTTCCGTTCTGGTTCTGTTTGGGTCTCCGCCTTTCCCCCTCTCACTTACTGTCTCCTCCTCCTCCTCCACTTTCTACCTCCTCCACTTGGTGTCTCTCGATGTTCGTTTCTGCCGAACAGCTGATGCATGTTCGCGAAATTCAAAGGGGAAATGGTAAAGAGAGAGAGAGAGAGAGAAAGATGGGTTTTCGCTAAATACAGTAAACAGGCTATACAATGACAATGGAAAGTGACTCTGGAAATAATAAGGAAGGTTCTCTCTACAGGGTGTCCACTGTGATTTGTCTGCCTCCACGTTCCGTTATTGTTGCTTTCTGCGGGTGTGTGTGTGTGTGTTGTATTGTGTTTGGGTAAAGCTTGCCGGCCGCTACAAGCAACAACAACAATAACAACAACAACTACAGCACAGAGCAACTGGACGGTACGGATAATATTTCCCCCATTCGGAATCCACGGCCAAGTTCAGTATCTTCAGCACATTCCATGGCGCCTATTATTGCAACCGAAGCTGGGAAAACACGAGAGTCACAGCAACTGGACAAGGGGCGGGCAGGGGAACGGTATCGGAGGAACCAGGAACCAGGCACAGGACTACAACTCCTTTGTGACCCAATTTAAAGCGAAAAGCGCGAAAGTGAAGTTCTAGGTGTGTGTGTGTGTGAATGTTGTGTTGTTTGTGTGGGCGGGAAAGCACTGTTGGAAGTGATTCTGAGGGAAACTAAAACGGAATGATAAGAGAGGAAATAAAGCAAGGGAAAGAATATATCTTAGAAACAAAATTAATATAGATTAATAAAGAGAAAATTAAAAGTATAAAACCAATAAATTAAAACCAATCCATCCCACTTTCAACTGAACCCCAATCATAAATCAATTGCAAAATCGAAATGTTTATTTTTAGTGATCTTCATATTTGAAGATTGAAAAATGGAAGAAAAAACTTTGATTTTGTTGAGTCGCATAAAAATCTACTTAGGGTTGAAGTGGAAATTTGAGAAATGTATACTTTTTGTTTAGATTAATTGAGCTAAATAAACGATATGACTTCAACATTTTTATGTTTCTGTAACCTAAAACGTTTACATATAATAAAATTCTAAAACATGTTGAAGAATATGATATCCTGAGCAGTTTTTAAATGCAAGCCTTTTTAGGTATTTTTAAATTGTTAAAATGTTAAAAAAGTTTTTGATTAATGGGATCATAAATGTATAATATCCCATTCCTATAATACATAAGCATAGGTTAAAATCGAGAAATTTATATCAACATGTAATTGAAACCATTGAAACAGTCTCCAAAAGTATACTACGAAATTATGTGCTTTACAAAGAACCCTGAGTTTGAAAATTAAATCTTTTCAGCTGTAATTTTGATTAAAATCCTGGGACAAAAATTAATAATAATATTTTTTGACCTTATTTAATTCTTTGTAGGTAAAAAAATTTCAGCCGTTTATGAAGACTTACACCTATAAGTCATTCGCAATTTCAGAATAAGGATCATCAATCCAATCAAATGGAACACCTATGGGTAGGTTACTGTGCGAGTCCCCGAAGCCGACTTCCAAGTTAGGGTATATTCCGTTAGGGTATTCTCACATGTTGCGAAAATCCGCTGCAAAAGCTGATAAGCAACAACAAGAACAATAACAGCTATGCGTTTTGTTGTGTCGCATGTCGTCGTCCGGTTTCCGAGTCTCAGTTTTCTCTCTCCGTTGAGCATTTAATGAGCCCACACACACACACACTTGTCCGTTGTGTGTTTGTGTGTATGCGTCATGCCTGCTGAGAATTGCCCAAATCGCCCAATAAAAAGATATATCCCAAGCGAACTATATAGATATATCTGCAGATGAACATATGCACATATGTATGTACATACATAGCTTGCATCTCCCAAACATACATAGCGCATTACATCACTTACGCGTAATTTACACAGCCGTGTATTTTACATCAATACTTGGGGGAGATTGACAGCGACATAGAGAGAGGGAGAGAAAGGCCGAGCGCTGCCGTTGACGTCGACGTCGACAGAGGCAGCGAGCAGCGGTGCCGTTTGGTTGTGTTGCCTCTGCCTGTGGCGCTCTTTGCTGCCTTGCTCTGGTCTGCTTTGCGGTGCTCTGGTACAGTACGGTTTTGCTCCGAGTTTCTGCTTCTCTGCTTTTCTGCTTTCTTCCGGCGGCACAGCACAGTGAGCGCTCGCAAATTAGAACCAGTTGACACTGGAAATGATCGTCATTTAGCTAAACTATCGTATTGGTTTATTGTAATGCAGTACTTACTCGCTTTAATTAACTAATAAATATTAAAATAATAAATTCCTTATTTATGATTACTAAGTAATTTTTATTTAAGTTTACCAGAAACTTACAAGATATATATTCAGATTATACTCAATCTTAAGACTTAATACACTAAAGTTCAGTTTAACGCAATGACTTGGAAGCTGGGAAGCTCTTTGCAGTAAATTCAAAGCAAAGTTCGGCCTCTTAATCATAATTTGACTTCTAAAACATCTTTCATAAATTATGTAACTTCGGAACATATTCAAAACTCAGTTTTTGTCCTTAAAAAACAAGTACATACAACAATAAAAAACGAGGATATATCGTTAGAAGACATGATCGTTTTCATAGATCACTTTTGTTCAAATCTTTCTCACATTATATTTTGAGCTTCAAATTTCAGTTCATGGAAGTCCAAGCAAATTTGGCTTGCTTTTCTTAGTTAAACATATCCACTTCGTTGGTTTGGCCGTTAATCTTACGACGCTCCATCGAAAGCATGTACTGGATCTTTGACTGAATTACCATCGCATTATCCAGTGGCATATTACGAATCTGGGCTGCAACGCTCAGGCCGAAGAAAGTGAACTCATCCTCGCCACGGATTCCCAAACCCATTCCCAATCCTAGTGCATTTCCTCGGCCCAGTCCTGCTCCCATGGCTTCGCTCTTCTCCGACATGGATCCGCTGGCGCCTGTTATGGGATGTGGCATCTGAACTGCTGTTGGACCCGGGTTCAGATCGGCTAATTTGTCCAGCGAAGGCGGAGGAGTTGGTGGTTGCTCCATGATCATGGGTTGGGGCAGGATAGTGAAAAGAGAGGGAGTTGGTGGCACCGGCGGCGTCTCTTGAGAATCCATCTCTTCGGGATCCGGTTTAATTTCTGTCTGCAGCTTAATAGACTTAAGTCTAGTTAGGCGAATCTGCAAGCGCTTCAGTGGGGGATCTGGCGTATTTTTCTCAGCCTGATTGAAAGGATATTGAAAGAAAAATGCGAAATATGCATAATTATGATATATGACATTACATAAACAATGCCTCTGAAATGATCAGAAAGTGGCAAAAATGCTTCTACGTCGCGATCCTCACTTGGCAACTACACAAAGATTATCGTTCATGCTTTTCAGCTACTTAATGGTTTAAAGTTTTTACATAATAACTCTAGAAAATAACACATGCATAGTTATAGATCCCTTACCGTGTCCACAAACTCATAGAGAAACTCGTGAAGCGGGGAAAACCATGGAGCCTTGGGCGAATAGCCCGGAATGGTACGGATCTTCTTCAGCTCCTGGTGGTAGCTAGTGCGAAGGTTCTTTATCTTGATCCTGATACCCTGGATTGTGATCAATGATTCCATGGGCTCAGTGTCGGAATTCATACCCGCCTGGATGCGCCGGTAGGCGGCATTTCTAGCTCGCCGCAAGTAGGGACGCTTGTTCCACAAGCACGGTTCCCGGCCGTAGAGCTCCACGAACTTGAGCGTACGCTCGTCCGAGAAGCGAAAGGGCAAAGAGACGCCCCCTGGCGGTACGGGCATGTTCAAAAGTATTTGAAAATCGTTGGATCTATGGAAGTGCTTTTGTTTTTGGAGCCCACTCTGAAAAAAGCACCACAGCAAGAAAGCACGAACGCAACGTAACCTGCCCGTACAACTGTTCCACGCCAACTGACGCTTTCCTAGTTGCTTTCTGCTCTTCTGCTTTGCTTTGCCTGCTCACTGTCGGCCCCCGCTCTCTCGACATCTTGCTCATGCTTTATGTTGAAGTTTTTGCATTGTTTTCGACTTGCTTTTGTGCCAGCCTGCTTTCAAAGCAACAAAGCAGAAACGAAATGAAATTACCGTTCGAATTGAGAATTTTAATACAACCTTTCCCCTACCTTAGCAATAAAAAACTACTGAAAGCTTTGATTTTTCCCATTTAAAAAGGAAGTAAAATATGGTATTTATAATACCATAAGATTTAAAAAAGTTTTCAAAACGCAAAGTCCCTTGGAATTAAGCTGTAAACAAAGTATTTTCAAAGCAAAATCGGATTGCAAAAATTGCTGATTATGTGCTTTGTTGCTTTTTCGTCGCTGCTGCTGTGCTGCTGCTGCTGTGGTCGCTCCCAGTAACTTGATAATGAGAGAGGACCGCGCAGGTCCGTTATGCGAGAGAGCTGCTGGCCAAAACAACAAACAGTGACGTCACTGCTGCAGCAGCCAAGTGCAATCAAAACTTGATTGCAGTTCATGTGCTCGTAAATGTTTGCAACAAATCTGGAGAATAAATTGAAGTTGTCATAGAAATTATATGCAGATTCTGTTCTCTCTTCATGTGTTGGCCAAGCTTCCTTTCTCTCTCTCTCTCTCTCTGTCTCTTTGATTCCCTTGGGGAATGTTAAAAAAGGAGAATGGAAGAATGATCGCGACTAATTAACAGCCGCTGTTAACTGCAGCAGTAACAATAACAGGAGGTTTTGCAATAATACGGCATTATTCCCAAATTCCCCTCTTGCAGTCTGTCTGCAATGGAATGCAGTTTCCAGGTATGTAGGTTCCATCATCTGCCCGTTTGTCTGTTTTTTTTTTACTGGCTTCCCTCTCCCTTCCATTTCCCTTGCATCTTGGCCTTGCAACAACAGCGCGTGACATCGTTATCCTTTGTTCGGTCGCGAAGGAAAAACTGCAGCGACGATTCTAGGATCTATTTTGCCGCCAAGTCCTTTGTTTGAATTTTCCGGAGGCTGTTTACGTCTTCGCTGTAGCTGTGGGAAAATCCCCGCTAAGCATCTGCTGCCTATAAATCGGTGCGAAGCATAACGGTTCTAAAAGATCTTTTAAAAATGCATACATTTAAGGATAATTGCAATGTTTAGAGATTTCAAAATTTATTTTATATTTTTATTTAAAAAAGAAAAAAATAAAAAATATTTCCTGGTTTGACAGTTTGAAAATTATTCTATAACTAAAGAACTTCTCGTATTTCAATAAAAAAAAATTTTTTTTTATAAGTTTAACGAATATTTCTATAAAAGAGTGGTCCAATTTGCATAAAACTAAAATCGAAAATTCTGATATTGTAAACAACATTTCTTGAAGAGTAAGAATATGTTTAAAAACGGGTAAGTAGTAATTTTTATTATATTAATTTTTTTTTTCGTGGCAGCAATATGATTATGGTTAAAATGGTTTGATTTTATTTATACAAAAAATATTTCTATTCGTATAATTTTCATATATATCATCAAATAAAAATATTATGAAAAAGATATCTAAAAGTATATAACAATAATAATATATACAAATTGAAATACATAGATATTTATAAATATCATAAATTATAAAGCTAAATGCTTCCAAATCAGTTAAAGTAGAGCCAAGAAGTTTGTTTTAGAAATATAAGTGGCGAAGAGCCATACAAAATATAAAAAAAGAGTTAGACACATGTGCATTTTTGCATTAAATTTAATGTATATCTTTTAATTTAGCATAAATATAAGAAGTACAAATTTTATGCACGCAATTTTGTATGGCTCGAGCTGCATATAATTTTTGGCGCCATTTTTAAAAAGCGACCCTCGGTCGCTTTGTGCTGTATGTACTGCTGCTGCTGCTGCTGGTACTGCTGAGAGCGACCAAGGCGAGAGCGCTGGATGGCCTTCCTTGCTAGTATGTGTAAGAAGAAAATTTTGTAGGTACTGCGAATTTTGTGGGCAGCCTCCCAAGAATCGTTTGGGAAACGCACTTAATCTGAGGTAAATTCAAGTTGGTCTATTATCGCGGCAAACGCATTTCCTCCTTAGCGTTTTATTTGTTTTTACATGCCATTTATCGCCCTCCGTTTTGCTCGCCGTCGCCGTCAGAGAGAGGGCGAGAGCGCTCTCTCACCAACACAATAGAAGCGGCAGCGCAGCAGCCGCTCAGCCGGCGCCGACGTCGCCGCCCGTCCGGCTTATTTTCTACCTACTCGCTTTCGTTCTGCCGAAAGACGCTGGGTTCCGTACAGTTTAATTCAGACTCGAAACGAACAAGGTTGGTTTTCTGCCCATCGTAGCCCGAACATTGTGCAAAATATAACCCAGAGAATATAAGAATAAGTTGAAAGACAAAGACTTGGTGCATAGTTGAGTGATGAGTGAATATTGTTTCAGTCAGAAAATCAAAGTTTTTTACCGCCGCTGCTGGTGTGGTTGTGCGAAACCAACGAAGCCGCTGGTATGCTGTGCTGTGCTGTACCACACGACGAATCGAGAGGAGAAAGCAAACGGCAAAGGCAAGCGTTGCCATTTTGGCTGCGACTTCGACTTCTTTTCTTTGCTCGTTGCTTCTTTGGTGAGCTGTCGCCTCAAAATGGCCGCCACCGCAATTTATTTCCACGCCGATTGTTCAATTTTCATTTGCACGCCAATTGTTTATTTGACGCCAGCGAAACGCGCGCCTTTTTCACTATTTTTTCATATAAGACATTTTGCTGCATTTGTTTTTACTCGGCATTTAGCGCGTTTCTCTTTTAATTCGCCGGTTCGAGAGAGAGGAAGAGCCGGAGAGTGAGAGAGCGTTTCAGAGAGAGTACAGCTCTCTCTGTTGGCCTTTTTCAATAAAGTTAATTTGTTTGTTTATGTTTTGACTATACAAAATAAAAAAATCTGTTCAAATTTGGTTAATTCATCTAATTACCAGTGAAAAAAATAAAACTCGAAAAACAACGCAACTTCCCTCGCGGTCTCTTGCTCTCGCAAACATCTGCCGCCACCAAGCAGTCTTTTTTTTCGCATCTGCCTGCGTCGACTGCGCGGCGGCAGAGGTGTACGTGTGAGAGGCCTCTGCGGCTGCCTTCGTTTTTGGCTGTCGACGCCACCTCGTTCAGTTTTCTTCCAGAAACTCAGCGACAAAGGTTGGTGAACAGAAAAAAAAAGTAAAACGGTCCAAAAATAAAGAAATCCTTCAAAGAATCATTTAAAATTTGAACAACTACAAAGTGTACTTCGCCAAGTAATTCAATAAACTGCTAGTTTTGTCAGTGCTGCTAAGGGAGAGATAAAGAGAGCCGCAGAGAGCGTCCATTGCACACACACACACAATCAAAAACCGAAGCACGTTGAGTATTGAAGCCTTAATATCAACTAAACCACGTTAAATACAGCGTTTTGAGGCCAAAATTGGACTTTTCCGAATAACCTGTACCTCAAAATGCCATTTCCAGGCCATTTTTCAGTTTTCTTCCACTTTTGAGAGCGCGCCGCAGCCTGTACCAAGCCAACATAGGCAGCAGTCATCGCATACAGAAAAAGTATGTGTTGCCATTTCGCCGCCTTTCGCACTCGCTGCCGAGGCAGCCGTCTGCTGCTGCCCCCCGCCACAGGCCCTTCGAAGCTCGCCAAGCGATTGCATTTTTCCCCATTTATTCATATTCTGGCCTAGGAGTTCAATTAATTTCATATTAATTATTAAGTGGCGCGCGTTTAGTCAGATAGAACACATCACATAGCCAACAGAGAGAGAGAGAGAGAGCGAACGCGCGCGCGCGCATTTTTTCAGTGTGGTGAGCACACACGGATGGCTGTATGGCTGTCTCGTTCGGAGTCGCCATTGCTTGCGTCGATGGTGGCTTGCTGCTGCTACTTTTGGTACCAAAGAAAGAGAAAACATGGCGCGCGGTGAAAAAGAAACCATAACATTTCGTATTAAAGAGTGTTTGGCGAATTTTGTGTGTTTCAAGTGATTAGTTTTTGGCTTAGGAGTACAGTTGGCAGCTATGAGAAATGTGTAGGTCTTGTTTTTTGCAAGTGTAGTTATTCCAGTGTTGTATAATTAAGTAAAAGCAGAGCGCAATTTAAGAGAGTTAGAGAAATTTCTCAAAGTTCTCTTAAGTTCAACTTTACTAATAAATTTTTACCTTTTTTTCCATTACAGCTCGAAGCCAATAAGACCTAGTTGTAAAACTTTGTTAAATAGTATCAACAAATAAAAACAAAACAAATAAAATATGGCCGATAAACCAAAACGTCCTCTCTCCGCCTACATGCTGTGGCTCAACAGTGCCCGCGAGTCGATCAAGCGCGAGAATCCCGGCATCAAGGTGACCGAGGTGGCCAAGCGCGGTGGTGAATTATGGAGGGCAATGAAGGATAAGTCGGTGAGTACCAGAAACTTCATTAAAACCATGAGAAATCCCACTAACTAATCTTCTTTTTTCAATTAATAGGAGTGGGAGGCCAAGGCTGCCAAGGCCAAGGACGATTACGATCGGGCCGTCAAAGAGTTTGAGGCCAACGGTGGCAGCAGTGCTGCCAATGGCGGTGCCAAGAAGCGTGCGAAACCAGCGAAAAAACCATCGAAGAAGAGCAAGAAGGATGACTCTGATGAGGATGAGGATGATGAGAGCGAGTAAATGCACAACTCTCGATCACATCCCTCCAATATTCATCACCAAGTCATACCCCACAACAAACAAACAAACAAACAAGCAGCACACACACACAATCCCCTACATCTACAGCCACATCCCCGAAGTTCCCCTGTAATTCATTTCTAAATAGATTAGATCGGACGCAGCACTTCGTCGTTGTCTCTTCTCTCTCCTCAAGAGCAACCACACGAGAGATTGTGGTTGTAAGAACAAAACAAAAAAACAAAAGAAAACAATTACGAGAAAACCCCGATCACGAAATAAGCTAAATTGTATTTATACATTTATGAATTTAAGTTTATAGTGTAGTCGTTTCTTTTATCGTAAACCACATAATACAAAGAGAAAAAGAGGACACAACCAAGAAGGAAGAAAGCAAGTTGAGGAAGGTGGAAAAATCATAAATTTTGTGGTGATTTTTCCCCGCCTTTTGTTTTGTTTCTGGCGGCGGCGTCCCTCACCGGCGCGCCGCGTTGAAGGAAAATTTATCTTGGATATAAAAGTTGTAAAGTAAACGATAACATAATTCCATTAAAAATAAAAATTATACAAAAAAAAGAAAAAATACAATTGGCTACACATCTGTAATTGGTAGAGATCAACGGGGGGTGCGGTATTACAAACATTACAAAACAAACACAGAACATAAAACACAACAAAACCCGCAAATGAAACAAACGAAATTTCGCTCAGGTCTTTTCGTCATTTTGCATGAAAACAAAACAAAAAAAGAAAAACAAACAAACGAAACGTCTTGTTAGCTAAAGAGATGTAATTGCATTTAATCGGTAGTTTTAATTGATAACTATACGTATTATTTAATGAGGAAGCCCAACAACAACCAACAAATAAACAAAATAAATACATTTTTTTAAAATGCGTTGAAAAAAATTAAGCTTTTTTTCTTTGATTTTTAGGGAGCACTAAAAAAAACACATTTTTATAGCCTTGGAAAGGATGTTGATCCTATTTCCGTTCAACAGCCGAATTAATCTAGACATGCTTTGATTTCATTAAGCTCACAGCTTAAACAGAATTTATGCATTAAAATTTTTGGAAAGTAATGACGAATCAAAGTATATATGAGCATTGGAAAACACTGGGTTTTAAACATATTATTACCTCAAGAAAATCTGATATATTCGCAATCATCGAAATTTGTATATTCTTGCAGGGTTTTATAAATTTTTGTCCGAAAATTTCAACGCTATAAAGGAGTCATTTCCAGCCCTATAAAGCATATATTATAATCTTAATCAGCATCAACAGCCGAGTAGATCTAGCTATGTTCATCTGTCAGACTATACAAAAATTAGTGTCTCAGTTTTAAATCGATATTTATAGATATTATCTCCTTGTAGGGTATTATAATCTTCGTCATGAGCCTCTAAAGAAGTAATGGAGTCGTTTCCGACCCTATAAATCATATACATTCTTGATCAGCATTAACAGACGAGTCGATCTAGCCATGTTTGGACAAATAAAAATTTTAATCAATTTTTTTTCAAAAAATTTGTAGTTAAAATTGTTAAAAAATAACAAAACAAAATTTAAATTTTTTAAATTTTAAATCTATACTGCAAAAATATTAATCTAATAGAAACTAGCTTAGGAAGTTCAAATTAATGCATTTTTGGCATAGTTCTGATCGATTTTCATGATCCAAAGTCATATAGTGAGGGTATATACACTTCGACAGCCCGAAGTTGGCTTCCTTTCTTGTTTTTATATGATACTTTTTTTGGCAAATTAAAATTTTACCATTTGGTTAAGAAAACAACTTCGATAGAAGCACAAAACATGTATAGTTGCCAAAAAGGATTGATGCTTTCAAAATTTTTAAAATATTAAAAACTACAATGTTTCTTTACCTCTTATGAGAGATATTTAGATTTGTCTTTGAATAGAACCAAATATAAAGGTTCCGATACAAGGAGAGCTCTTCCGTTCTTACCTTATATTCTTAAAAGCGAAATCAAGAAAATAGAACGCTTTAAATAAAAATAATAGACCTTTTTTTTGGTATATTAAACGTTTTATTTTTAAATATCATCATGAATTCAATAGCTACACTCTAAAATGACCTCTTTCGCTTCCTGGTAGTTAGTTAATAGTTTTTATGCAAAAATCAATGCAATGATTCTTGTGGGATTTATAGTTTTCTATATTATTAAAAATGTATATTCAACTATTTATCGTATGGGATATCGCATACAAAATACCATTGTAGTTCTTTCTTGTCTTCACTTTGGGATTAACAGATCTAGAAACATAAACACAACCCAATTAAAATATCTATTCAGTGCAAGGGGATTGATGATCATTCGGCTGTGGGTCGAATTCGGGTGAAACACGTAGAGATTAAAGCTTACAATTTAGAATATGGTGCCAGTTTCTTACAGATTAAGTAGGGGTTGCCTTTGCTTTGGGTTTTCCACGGTATACAAAACAGAAAGGTGTTGCGCTTATTTATTATCGAGCTTAGACTACGAAAGTTTTTTTATGGCAAACGAACAAGCGAAAGTCTCTCTCAGAGCCTTTCCACAAAAAAAAGATCAAGGAAACAGGGGAAGGAGTCATCATAATTAAACGAAAGAAGCTGTCTCCATATATCGGCTATTGTGTGTGTTATGTGTGTATTGTGGCCTAGCACCGTCTTCGTCCATCTATCCCATCCATTTAATTGCGATTCAGCCAGAATATTGTCTTGAGAACGAAGTAGGCCAGGCCCAAGCAATACACAATCTTCTCCCGCTGCGTACGCTGCTCGTTGTTGATCTCAATGTTAAGCACGCGGCGATTCAGCTTGGCCAGCTGGCGTCTCAGATACAGGATCTCCTCGTGGGGCGTCAGCTCGCCCATGGGTGTGCCCTCGCGATGCGACAGCATCGAGGCATCCAGATTGTTGTGCTGCTGGTTATGCTGCGATCGCTTGCTGGCACTTCCCGTGGTCAACTGGGAATAGAAGGAAGAACGAAGGATTATTATGTGGTCTTATAAAGAATAGGTGGTTTTACCATTTTAAGGAGGGAGTAAATGATCATAAAATATATGAATGACTTATTTTTGTATCTAAAATATTGTCCTGTGTCATTTTGACACTTTTTAAATGGTTCTTTTAGGTTTTAAATTAAAGAATAATAATAGAAAAATCTGTATTTAGATATTCTCTCAATACTTGAAGCGAAAGTTGTTAAATAATATCGATTTTTAAAGTTTTGATTTATGTAATTTGGTTAATTTAAGGCGGAAACCTATTAAAGTTCCTACAGACCCAAAATCAGGGCTAACTTTCCCCTTTCCCCTTCTGTCAATTTGGTTTTTTCCTAAACAAAAGCTTCAACTTCAACTAGAAACACAACACTTTCAAAATTTTCGTATAGACAAAACACCTTAAAAAATTTCCCGTAAAAAAAATGACAACCGGCAGCAACCGTAGCGGCCAAGGGTCCTTTGCCGATGTCGATGTCGATGGCGATGAGCTGTCCAAGCTGGAGCCAATAATCAGCGCCCTGAAGTGTGAGCAGACGGGCCACATCATGGAGGCGATCCTGCTCTACGAGGAGAGCACCTTCAAGTTGAAGGAAATGGCCGAGGCGGATCCAAGTCGAAGGCAATTGTGCGGCAAATATCTGAAGATGTACGAGGCGCGGGCCAAGCAGCTGAGGGATCAGGTGAAGAGTCACCTGCACGCCAGCCGACTGCTGGATCACATCAGCATCGAGCGGGGTGCCAGGGGCAAGAGCTACCAGCGGCTGCTGGGTCCGTATCTCGACGATACTGTCCGTGAGGCGCATCTCAATGAGCCGAATCTCACGGAGCCGCAACACTTTCGCGATCTGGTCAATTTCTTTGAGATTCTGGTAAAGAATTGTCGCTATCTCAAGTATATTCGGGTGACCACACGATCCGATGTGGTCGTGCCGCAGAAACAACTCCAGATCCTGCAGCAAATGAAGAATGATCTGGCCGGTGGCAACATCCAGATGAACTACCAATTGGACGACACTCTACACGATCGCAAGATTGTGCTCAGCTCGGGTGTGTTGATCAAGATCAACAGGGGCCTGCACTACTTTGAGCCCGTGCAGGAGAGCTCTGCGTATTGTTTGGGACTCTGCGATTTTGATTTTCGCAAGTGTCTGGCCACCGAGGTGGATATCTGGAAGTGTCGGGCCTTTGCCAGGAGGCCCAAGGAAGCGCAGGAGGGCGAGGATCGCCCCGAGAGGCACGGCTACTCGAGTGATTAGGAGTGAGGAGAGTGAGATTTCCTCACAAACCCTTGGAATTAGGTCAGTCATTGACAGCCTTATCGCTGGTAAAAGCAGTATTTAGACTTCAATAAACACAGCAGTTTGTTAATCTCTCGAGCAATTCAATGGGTGGGAAGCGAAACCTGATTATTAACAATTTCAATGATTACATTTCGTCATATTAGGGAAGGTGGGTGCAATGGCAGCAGAAATTCCTATTAAATACTATAACTTAGCTTTAATTCCCTTTCTTTACTCAAAATTAGTTGTTATCTTTTGAAGAAAATAAGCAAATAAATGCTCAAAATTAATGCAAATGATAAACCGCTTCAATGACTAACAAAAGAGGGCAATGACTGTCTCTCTTTCATTGTAAATTTTAGTCTAAAAACTCATTTAAATCTCACCTGCGAGTCCGATTCCACCGAATGCGTATCGTTGGCATGGAAGCCCATGCGTGCCGTTCCATTGGCCCTCACATACTGTGTAGCCGGGTGTCCCGCCTCGTCGTCATCCTCCTCATCGTCCAGCTCACCACCGTAAAGATTATGGTGTCCATTTAGCGGCCGAATGGGTGAGTTCTCCTCGGAGGCCGAGGGAAAGTGATGATCCGTCAAAGTAATAACACGCGGCGGCGTCTGGACGCGCACCAGGCCAATCGAAGGGTTCTTGGGCAGTATGGAGTTCTCCAGTTGGATTTCACGCGGTGCCGAGCGCGTTTCCAAGTGCTGATTGTGTCCAAGGACCACAATTCTATCGGGAACATTCATATCGATCTTGTCGTGGTAATTCCAGGAGCTAATGAGACCATTCTGATTGGACAGAAGCAGATCCTCGTCCGAATACTCGCCGGTGGCCTTGATGCGCTTGGGGACGCGCATCTTGTCGTTGATTTCGTGGGCAAACTTGGCCTCCGTGTAGAGATCATCGTCCAGGCCATTGAACATGGGCGTCGGCGACTGAGGCGTTACCATGATGCGAGTCTCCGCTTTCTCTCTGTTCTCCGTTTGCCTTTGTCCTTTGTAATCGTCGTTATTCGTCGCTTCCCCTTTGGATTTTACCTTCGTTTGTTTTTCAGTTTTATTTTATTTTTTGGCAAAGTGAAGAGGAGTCGGCGGTGAGAGAGACGTTTTCATAACAAATTAATTACCAGAATTTAGTTCGCGACGCATTTTTGTGTGTGTTGTGTGTGTTTGTGGTATGAATTATACTCACAGTGCTCTCTCGATTGACAGGTAAATGTCCGGGAAAATGGGGAAAATCCGTATTAATTTACAATTTTTTTCGCCTGTCTTTTGTTATGTGTGAGGGAGCAGTGTGACCGCAGCACGGAGCACGTTAAATACCGAAAAAGAACGGTGTTCTTTCTTGCGGGACAAAGATGATCACAAATTATCAAGTCGGTTTTAGCTTTAAATACGAGTTGTTGTTTTATTTTGCATTCTACTGGTTTTAAGTATTGTTACTAACCATTCTAGGCATATGCAAAAATAAGTATTTCCTTGGAAAAACCGCAGGAAAACTAACTTTTTCTTAGCAATGTTTGGCACCTTTTAAGCAGAGACATCAACCTAAAAATTTGTGGTGGTTTCCTTTAGTGACATATTTTTTATATTAAAATTGGAGTTATATATTTCAATATAAATAGTTTTTTTTAAGCTTTTTATAATTCCATTAATATTTAAGCAAGCTTTACTACTATTATTTCATACTTTAAATAAAGATTTTCTTTATCTCTTTATACTATCGATATTTGGTCCATCTCTTGTTTCGATATCTATCGTGACCAGCTCTAGCCGACAGCAGACGCGCGTCTTTTTTTATCAAGTGATTTTTCCGGAATTAAGCGTTTTTAAACAGCCAGCGAAGGAAATAATATTAAAAACCTTAACCAGAAGTAAGATATAAAGTGTGTAAGCCTTAAAAGTTAAGCGGCGAGTGTTTAAACTGCAAACTGCAAGCGCAGAACAGAAGACTTACTACGTTGGTTGGGGGGGGTGCTCTGCCAGCGTCGCTGCCTGCTGAATGTACAGTTGCGGCAGCGACGTCGCTTTTCCTTTTCGGCGCGCAAACACAAAAATAAAGAAAATTCAGAAAATAAAGTTATTTTTATGGTTTGTGTGTGCGTTTTGCGGCTATAAATAAAATATAGAACACGCCGGTACAGCATTTAAAAACAAATATAAGTAAATACATGTCATAACTTATAAAGAAAACACGTTTTTTGTTGGTAACAAAGAGAGTCCTTTGGGCGGGAAAATATTAATATATCCAAAAATGTGTTTTTCTGTTTATTTAATACTAAATCAAATTACAATTCATTTGCAGCTCGCTTTTCTTAGGGATTTAAAGGAAATCCCTGTTTATATATATATCGCCATGGACCGACGCCTGAGACGCCCGCGTCGCGCGGATGAAGGGGCAGGACCCGCAGGAGCTCCTCTCCTGCAGTCCACACAGCCCACCCGGCGAACGGGTACTCTCACAGCAGCGGCTGCTGCCGTTGCCTCTGGACCCGCCACACGGACACGTGCCTCGCCGTCGCGCAACAAGGCACCGCCTTCACCGGACTTGGGTCCACGCACTCGACGCTCCAGCCGTCCCAGGTCATCGGTGGGTCCAATGACCGCCTCCTCGCTGCCCGTCAAGGCCTCTGTTAAGGTTCGCACGCCCATACGTGAGGTGCCAGAGGTGAGTTTTTAACAGGAATTTCTTAAAGGGAGTCGGGGAGTACTTCTCTTATCAGTTCCAAGGGCTAAGGGTCTCAAGGGAACAGCTTATCTGGTGATTACAGTGTTTACAAGACTTTAAAAGTGGGAAAAATGTGTGTCTTTTGATTCAAAATTTAAGATTTTAAAGTAATTTCCTCAAGGAAAACCTTAAGAGAAGAGGATTTCAAGAAGTTCCTCAAGAAACAGTTCCTCAGAATCAAATTAATCTCATATTCTCTTCTCTTCCCCTCAGGTTCCTTCGCCCGTACGTCTGTCCACGAACAGCAGTCTGCCCATCACGCTGACCACCAACACAACCAGCCGGGCTCCGAACAAGTCATTCAACACAAGCTCCCTGAACAGTGGGAATTACATTACGAGCAGTTCGACCACAACTACAACCACCACCTCGGAACGCATCGAAATCCGTGCCGAGGGCGATAGCGAGGTGGATACGGACTCATTGCGCAAACGCATCACAGAGCGACTCCGACGATCGGTGTCGAAGACCATCTCAAATTTGGCTGGAACGCCCGTGACCAATACAGAGGATGGCGGCAGTCGGTACAGTCGCAGTGTGTCCCGATCTGTGTACGATGATGAGAAATCCTCGAAGAGGAGCTACTCCACAGGCGAGGAGGATATCGAGGAAGAGGAACTGGAGGAGGAGGAGGAGTTCCGTAGCTTCAATGCCACTAGAAAGTCGGCAACGCCAGCGGAAATTTCGTGTCGTCAGTTGAAGGCACCGCAAGAATTTGGCGGCTGGCTGGGTGCCTTCCTCTTGCTGCTGCTGGTGCCCACCGCTGTGTACTATCTCACCTGGAGCTGTACGGCTAGAAATGCCTGTCAGCTGAAGCATCTTAATCCAAGCATTCTGCTGGACGTGAACTATCTGACACGGCAAGTGTTCCAGCCCCGTGTGGTGGCAGCCTTTGCCGCGTATCATGTAGTGGCCTTTCTCCTGGTGGCCCTGCTGCCCGGTCGACGGGTGCATCTCACCCGGGAAACGTACAAGTTCAACTCGCTGGGAGTGGCAGCAACTTTCCTGATTTGCGGCGGCATCGCTGAGTATCTCAAGTATCCGGTTGTGACCTTTGTGCTGCGTCACTATCTACGCTTCTGCATTTATGGACTTGTGGGCGCCTTTGTGGCGGCTGCCTGGAGCTATTGGCTCGTGGACACCGCCAAGTACAATGTACTCCGTCAGACACTGACCAATGACTATGGCAGAAGCGGGAATTTTGTTGTGGACTTTGCGCTGGGCAGGCAGCTGAATCCCAAGTGGCTGGGACGTGTGGATTGGAAGCAGTTCTACTATCGCCTGTCCCTGGTGAGTACGCTGCTGTATGCCGCCTGCTACATCTACCAGACGCTGGTGTGGCCCCAGAAGCCGCAGCTGGCCGAGCACGAGGGCAACGTGTATCTGCATGTGGCCAAGTATTACTGGAACAATGTCAACTACGATGCGGGCACCTTGCTAACGGCCAGCTGCCTGGTCCTGTACGTCCTGGACGCCATCGTATTTGAGCATCACTTGAGCTCGTCCTTTGAGCTGCAGCACGAGGGCTATGGCTGTCTGCTGCTCCTGCGCTATGCCGCCACTCCCTACCTCCTGACGGCCGTGACCAAGTACTTTTACGAGCAGCGCGTGCCAATCGCCTGCTGGTATGCCCCTCTCGGCGTGGGAGCCCTCCTGTGCCTGGGACTGCTGGTGAAGCGCTACAGCTGCGCCTACAAGTACAAATACCGACTGAACGCCCAGAGTCCGATCTTTGCCAACATCGAGACGATTCACACGTACCAGGGCAGCCGCCTGCTGTTGAGCGGTATGTGGGGATGGGTGCGACAGCCGAATTATCTGGGCGACATCCTTGCCCTGCTCGCCTTCGCCGCTCCCATGGCCCTGCGTCCTGCTTGGCCGCCTGTACTGGGACTTTTATTAATTGTCCTGCTGCTGCTGCATCGCGCCACGCGTGCGAATGCCAGGAATCAGGCGCGCTATCACTCGTCCTGGCAGCGCTATAGCACACAGGTGCGCAGCTACATCCTGCCCAGGATCTATTAAGAGAGAGAGGGAGCAACTACCCATTGCGGCCATTTTTATTTCGATTTTTAATTTGTTTATATCTTTTTCTGTTTCGAATTTGTATATAGAAATACGTCTTCATAATTCAGACCATCAGACATTCATTTATCATCATTGAATTAGTACAAAATTTGATTTTACCTTCGCCGACGATTATCTTTCATAAGACACACTTACCTTACCCTTCATTCTTGCTTAAGCTAAAAGTTAAGCTTAGTTAAAGATAAAAAAAAACCCCAACTCCCCAAACACCATCTAGCTGTACGAACTTATGCGCTTAAGATCTAGACACCTTACAAATATGCATTACTTTATAACTCTGTATGCTTACGCATATAGGCATTACTTTGTACACAAGACAACAATTATAAATACACTAAATAAATCTATAGTTTCTGTGCTTAAGAGAAACGCAAACCCGTTGCAGTTATTATTTGGGTTTACAATCGTATAATATACATACTTATGTCTTAAGGTCGAGCCAATTGCAATTTCCATGCTAATTAGCTGAAATTAATACTTTTCGTTAAGGTAATCGAAAGAATAAAACCCTGCACGGGTATAAATATATATTTATACAGTCGAGTCCCGATAATTCGAAATGGCAAGGGGATCAATTTTTTTACAAATTAGACGGGAATTCGATTTATCGAGATTTCTATTTAGCGGGGCTCAATAATGAAAAATTCGAATTAACGGGGTTTTTACATTTCACGTCATGTTTACATATGTATTTAACTTTATTAAAAATAAACAAACATTATAAGTATGCACATTCATTTGTACGTTTTTCAAATTAAAGGAAAATTAAACAATAACATAAAATTATTATAACAAAAATTAAATAATTAAGCAGAAACATTAAATTATAAAAATCAGCAAACTAAACGAAAACAGCGAGAGAAACACAAAATTCATAATGCATAGCGACATAAAGGCGGCATAGCTGTCTGCAAAATCTAACAGTGCTTTAACTACAAAAAATTTCGCATCGCATTACGATTTATAAGAGGTTACGAAACAAAATTACGATTTATAAGAGGTTCAATATTCTTTGCGTTGCGCCAAATACTACGAATTAACGAGGGGACCAAAATGTATGGAATTTTTACGAATTAACGAGTTTTTTTTCAAGGGGACAGAATTTAATACGAATTATCGCGGTTTTCGATTTACCGGGGTACGAATTATCGGGATTCGACTGTATGAGAAATTAAACACAATTTGTTCAATCGGTTTTCAAACAGCACAAAGATCAGGATGAGAACTCCATGGCTACTTATATTATTCGGTTTTTGGTACAAAAACAAAAACTGCACAACATATCATATAGAATGTAGCCGTAAGTGATTGGAATTATTTATAAATTCCATTAAATATTATTAATGACATTTGGTGTATTCCAGCTGGCCGGCTATACGGTTAACATCAACTCTTTAAATGCGTTTTAACAACTTTATATTTCAAAATAAAAACGATGTAAGCGCCTTAAAGAAGTATTTTGAAACCCAAACAGCAAAATCCATAAATATTCGTTTAACCGAATCGCTTGAATCTAGAATCAAGACAATCTCTTGAATCGATTTTCAATTGCGATTTTTATGCTAATTAGTTGAAATTTACCTGTGTTAAATCAATACTTTTCGCTTACAAAACCAAACAAACCCTGCACGGGTATAAATATACATTTATATGAGGAACTAAACACTATTTGTTCAATCGGTTTTCAAACAGCTCATAGATCAGGATGGGAATTCCATGGCTCTATTTATTTTGCGGCCTTTTGTACTTTGTCACAGGCCAACCTAGAAGCTGTAATTATCGTTGGGGATGCCGTGGGTGAATATCAATTCTTTATGTACGTTGTACACAAATAGAATCTATAACACATTTTGGATTTCAAAATAAAAACGATGTAAGCCCTATAAATAAGTATTTTTATTTAAACTCAAACAGCAAAAGCCATAAAGATTAATTTAACCGAGTCGCTTGATTCTAAAATCAAGATAATCTCCAGGATCGATTTTCAATTGCGATTTTTATGCTAATTAGTTGAAATTTACCTGTGTTAAATCAATACTTTTCGCTTACAAAACCAAAAAATAAAACCCTGCCAGGGTATAAATATACATTTATATGAGGAACTAAACACTATTTGTTCAATCGGTTTTCAAACAGTTCATAGATCAGGATGGGAACTCCATGGCTCTATTTATTTTGCGGCCTTTTGTACTTTGTCACAAGTAAATACTGTCACTATCGTTGGACTTGCCTCATTGGGTGAACATCAATTCTTTATGTACGTTGTACACAAATAGAATCTATAACACATTTTGGATTTCAAAATAAAAACGATGTAAGATCTTATAAATAAGTATTTTTATTTAAACTCAAACAGAGTCGCTTGAATCTAGAATCAAGATAATCTCGAGGATCGATTTTCGCTTAGAACTCGCCGGACTTTAAGGTCAGAGCACACCCCAAACTAGATTTCAAGTCGAATCTGAATACTAGAAATATGATGGGGCATATTTCAGGGCTTTTGCAACACACAACTGTGCCCGACTGTGATGATGATGATGATGGATGTCGGGCCAACGAATAAAAGAAGTAATTTTGTGTAAAAATGCCCGCTCCACCGTGTTCCGATTCTTTTTTTTTTTTTTTTTGCAGCTCGCCGGACGTACCGCATAAAGTTCTGGGGGGTTCGGGGTGCTTGTGGGCGTGGTCCGAAGCCGTTACAACTGTTAATGACATTTACGAATGTTTGCGAGCAACCAAAACTTGGTAGCTCCAACCCCGCTCCCCGTTCTTCTCTCGCACACATAATGCCGAAATAATGACGAAGTCTGGGCTTGCACCTCCAAAATGGCACTAGACTTTTTGGAGTTGCACTGAGAAATATTAAGAGGAGGTTTCAACATTTGTAGGATTCCGAAATTATTTATTTTTATAAGTTTTAAATGAAATAAACAATATTTTTTTCAGTTTTAAGGGTCAAATATGACATACATATGTACTAATATATTTTATATATTTTTTCTAAGATGAGATATATATTTTCTATGCTTAAAAGAAACACAAATTCGATGGAGTTATTATTTGGGTTTATGATCATATAATATCATTATGATCATATAATATATGGGTTTATGATCCTATAATATGTATTTAGCGAAGCGAATTGCAATTTTCATGCTAATTAACTAAAATATAACTGTGTTAAATCAATACTTTTTGCTTATATAACAAAAAATAAATAAAAACCTGCAAAGGTATAAATATATACATATATATAAGCAATTTAAGACTATTTGTTGAATCAGTTTTCGAACAGCTTCTCATAAATCAGGATGAATATTCCATTTCTATTATTATTATGCACTCTTTGCCACTTTGTGACAGCTTTACCTGTCAAATGTGTTGATCATATTTGTGATGATGTTCCATATGTCATTGTAAGTGACTTGAGCCAGTTATTATTTCCATTTAATATAAATAATCATATTTAATGTATTCCAGTTACCAGCTAGGCGTACTTTGGGTCATGTCACACATATTCCTCCCCCATGGTCAGGCTAGTTAATGATCTATTGCATATTATACTTTATATTTGTCACCTAAAAATAAATATAAAAATATGATATATGTAAAAAGGTCCTTTAATCAAAACGGGTTAAAAATAACTCTTTAAATGCTTTTTAACTACTAAATATACAAATCGAATCAAATACATCTTTTTTTATCAACGTTTTGTTTCATTTTAAAGCTTTCGCTTCAAAATATAAGTATTTTCGGGTTTTTACTTCGGCTTACGATTTACGGATTCTTCCCTAAGATAAGAAACTTTTTTTTTTTCCAGTGCAGAGTCCTGTAGAAAAATGACGCGGAAACTGTCAAAAAAAGAAAGCAAATGGTCGGTGGAAAAAAAAAAATCATGAAAAGCGGCTAGGAAAACCTCAGCAGCGGCGGCGACGGCGGTGGCGACATTTGCGGTTTGCTATACAAATGACCGACCGCCGACTGCCCCGCCCATTTAACGAAAATTATACAATAATGGCGTCAACATTAGCAAATTGTGCGCTTGTCGCAGTTACCATTTTGGACATTTCCCTGCTCCATGCTTCATGCCCCTGGATTTCGTCCTTCGTTCTCCTTTAATGAGCGTTTAAATTGGCGGATCCTGGTTTTGCTTTTGCTTTGCTTTTATTTTTGTTGATTGATTGCCCGACAATTTTGTTTTGGTTTTTTTTGTTGTTGTGGGAAATGCATAAATGATTTGTACAAGCATGCAAATTAAATAATGGTTGGTAGAAAATCTATTAGTTAAGGCTTTGGTTTGGTTTTAGTTTGTTAAAGTAGCGCTATTTTGGTACTTTTTTTTATCATTCTCCCCTAAGAGATGCTTGTGCGTTTTATTATATATTTTTAATACAACAAAATTAATGTTAAAGACAATAAAAGAATTGTTACTTCTTCAACAGAAGGTTGTTATTGTTCAATATTATTTCATATAAAACTTAACTGTTTTAATAACAACCCTTTATTTTTTAAGAGAATTTAACAGCTCTTCCATAAAGTTAATAATAGATTTCATCTTATCTCCAATTACAGGAACTAACCGAATGTTAACAGCTACTAAAACTAGTTTAAAAGCAGAGATCAACTCGGCTCTAATAACTCGTTTTAGATTGTAGCATAAATCACGCCTTTTGTCAGAATCAGATAAGCTTTGGCATAAATTTAGCTTTAATTGACTTAATGCCTTGTACTTTTATCAAATAATTAATTACAGAGCACAGAGACAACACCTCGGAGAGGGAAGTGCTTCCTATATAATTTTTTTTATTTTATTTTCTGTCTTTTTTTTAAATTGTAGTTACAACTTAGTTGGCAGTGGGCGGGCTTTCCTAGAGAGCCTGCAGTTTATTTTGTCAACCAGTTTTCGCTCTTGCTGTTTGCTTTAGCGTGGGCGCCTTATGGTCCCCCCTTACAGTTTTTCAGAGTTCAGTTTTCCTTTCAATTATCAAGTTTTCTATATAAATTTTCTTGGCTGCAGAGACAGACGGCAGGCGGTGCATTTTGTTGCTTTGTAATTGGTTCATGTCAACAAGTAAGATCGATATCGCCGCTGCCAGTGTTCTGACATTCTTTCGCTTTTGTCGCTATTGCCAGGCAATAAAATTGTTATTGATTGTAATTAGGTTTGTAATGGGGTTATTTATGTGTGCCACTGCAACGTTCCTTGTTTATGTACTGTACAAGCTGCACTCTGTAGTAAGTGCTGACTTCGGGCCAGAGTCGTGATTGATTGATTGTCGGTACGAAGCGGACAGTTGGTCAGTTGAAAATTGATTGAAAATTGAAGCGAGCAATTTAAATCAATTTAGTGCAACTCTTTAGTTATGGTGGAACTTTCACTAAGGGTTGTAAAAAGGGAAATTTTGGGTAAAAATATAATTATTAGCAAGGATTTTAAAATTTGTTTAAGGTTAAAACATGGAGTTTCTCGAAGAAGGAAGATGAGAATAAAACAGAAAACTTTGTTTAAAATATAATACACATAAAATATAATACACATGACCTCCTTTAATCGTATTTACAATATATTTAGGTTTAAAGAAAAATTTTGAAACATTTTCTAAGGTTTAAAAAAAAAAAAAACATAAACATTCCTGAGGCTTTATAACAATTATTTTATGAACTTTTTTGTCAGGGAAAAACTGTTGTAAATATCATAAGACTTAAATTTGGCTTAGGGAAAAATGATATAAACTTTAAAATAATTTATAATTATAATTTATTTATTTATTTATAATTTTATAATGAACCTATACCTATATCCTATATTATAAACAGAATAATGTTCAATTAATTAATATTTAAATCTTAAATTCTTTGAAAATATTTCTTTAAAGGCAAATAATCTATTAAATAAAGTGAAAGTTTGTAATTAAATTAAATAAGTAATATAATCAGATTCAAAAGTAAATCAGGGAAAAGACTGTTTTAAAGACATTAATTTGGCTTTGGCAAAAATGTTGAGAACTTTGATATATATTTCTTAATATTTTCTATGATTAAAATATTATTATTATTATAAAAAGAAAAATGTTGATTTAATTAATATTAAAATCTTATATTCATTTTATATATTTTTTTAAAGGCAAAAAATCTATTAAACAAAATCAAAGTTCGTAATTAAGTTAAGGAAGTTACTAAATTAAATTCAAAAGCAACCCTACATACATTAATTTAATAATTAATTAATTAAAGATTCCACAAAAATCCTGCCAAGAAAGTTCCCACTTTTACCCTCTTAACTGTACTTGTCCTTCCCGGAACTTTTTAAATTACCAAAAAAATACGTCGTAATTAATTCAAAGACTTAACCAACCCAAGTATCACTGACCAAGAGTATTACCCCCTCCCGAAAAAAAAAAACAATTTATGCAAGGACCTTGAAAAAGGCTCTCGACAACTTTCTGCGGCAAAACAATGGAACAGAGGCAGGACTGTGCGGCAAATAAGACAGGACACGTTGACGAGCGATCCTTTTGTTCGCCAGTGTCACATCCATCTTCATCAGTCCAAAGTTTGCATTTAAATTGGTAATTAACACAAAATGAAAATGAAAATGAAAGCGAGAGCCGAAAGCGAGAAGAAAAATGCCAAGCGAAATAAGCACGAACACAAAAGGCACTAAACAAGATGACATTGAGATGGAGAGGAGAGGAGAGCTTGGAGGATGGAGGATGGTGTATGGAGGCGGAAACAATCAACTAAACCGAAGGATAAGAAATGTGCAGGACACCCAGGAAAAGAGAGAGAGAGGTCATAGAAAGGATATCAGTACAAAGTGCTAAATTGATTGTCAAAGCGAACATTTTTAAGGATACTGCTAGAAATTGGAACTATTAATAAAAGAAAACTAGAAAACATTAGCTGGAAGCTTGAACTAGTTGGGAATTATAAGAGCAAACCTAGATAAATGAGGAAAACTATGAGATTTTTTCATGTTAAGTTTGAATTAGCCCATAATATTTCTGAGAATTAAAGGAACAGAAAAACTGAAGCAAAAGAGATAAATAAATGCTAGAACCCCTTGGGAATTATAACAATTTCCCAATAATTCAACTATTTAAATTTAAATATTTCAAATTTTGGAAAATTCTTAAAATTTCCAAGTGGTTCTTAAAAATGTAAACAAAAAATATCACAGTGTAAAATCCCTCAAAATCTCCACCAACGCAATAATTTCGTTGCCCTTTCCAACTACACTCCTTCGACGTTATCATTTCATTAAATCACCAAAAACGAGAGGATATAAAAAAAAAAGGAAACGAAAGGAAAAAAGACAATAAAATGGAAGTGGAGATAGTGGCAGCACGCCAACGCTCACGTCCTTCTATTAAGCGTCGTTTGCCAATTGAATGTAAATAAGAGGGCGACGACTGACAGCCAAAAAGCGGACAGAAAATGAATGAAAATTCCTTGGATAGCTTTCGGCAGGAGCTGAAACTGAAGCTGAATCGTGTTGAGCAGGTCATCAAGGACAATTGCCCTGCTTGACGACTTAGTTGACAAGAAACTGGAGAATGAAGCCATCGACAGGTGACAGACAATTTATTAGCCAAAAGTTGAACATGGAAATGGAAAAGGTTTATTAAAAATGTAATTGTTAACTAAACAAGAGGTTTTCATACAAAATTAACCATTAAAAGATTAAAAAAAATTTTATTAAGCCTCTAAAAGCATAAATATTTATAACACTATTTCTACCTCAATAATTTTTTGTCTTACTTGAAGTTCTTATTTATATTTGCGAGCAAATAATATTCCAAAAAAAGTCCTAAATCGTGTTATTAAATAATATCCTAAGACCAAGGATAAACCCAATCTTATAACCCAAAATGAAGTTCCAAACCCGAGTTTTAATCAACAAGCCACAAAGACAAAAATCGAATTCGTTGGCAAATTAATTTTATCCCCATGCCTGCCAATTCCCTGCATTTCTCCGGTCCCCAACAACAATTAGTGCAATTTCTTGGCCAGAAGAGAGAAGAGGAAACCAGGAAACCAGGACGAAGACCAGGATAAGGATGCGAAACCGAGAGCCATTACCTGCTCGACTTGGCCATAAACGTAACGTGCAATTCGTTTTGGCAAGATGGGAGAAGGGCAAAAGTAAAAAGAATATGTCCAGGCAAAACAAACTTAATTGTCTGCACTGTTTTATTTACTCCTACGACGACGGACAGGACTAACCATGTCCTTGCCACAGACAGATCCTGCCAGGGCTGGAGATAGCAGCCAGATGGGTCTCCGCTTCGTCTGCTTGTAATTACTGTGCTACGAGTCCTGCGAGTCCTTCGAGCCTGCCAGCCTGCCTGCTGCACCCACTTAACGAACATGACCAAGACTGACCAAACAATAGGCCTCCTGCTTGCTGCCTCTGAACTTGGATTGCACTGTAAAAAAAAACTTTGGGATTCAAAGAAAATAAATTCAAATTTTAACTAAGAAAATTGTTTATAATTTCGAGTAATAAAAGTAATATAGAATAAACTTTTTAATTTGTTTTTGGTAAGTTGTTAAGCTGTGTTTACATTTACAAAATTGAAATTATGATGAATTATTATGGAAGTCAAGCTAATTTTTTACCAGAACTAGTTGGAAATTATAAAGAACTGTAGAAATAAGAATCACTTGGAACCATTTCTTAGTTCCTTTTATTTGAAAATATTTATGTTTATTTATTTAAAGGCTTACGATAAAAATGATTATAAGGAAAGTTAGTAAGAAACTAATGCTTTTGAATGCCTTAGGTAACATTCAACAGTAACCAGTTGGGAATTATACCGGAAAGTTAAATGTAAAAGCCACTTGGTAGCTTTATTTATGAAAAGAGTCCCAAGCATAAATCTACAAAGAAATTTATAACGATTTTGTGACCTTTGAAGATGTATTACTAAATGAAAACTATATATTTTTGAATAAATTTTTTTATTTTCTGAGCTTTTAAATATTTTTTTTGCAGTGTTTTAACCATAGCTTCAGTATGCATGGCTCGTTGCCCGGATAAGTGATGCAGAGCCCGTACCGCCGCTTACGCCTTCCTTCTTCGCCTTCGCCCGCAGCCTTTGGTCTTGTTTAATGCTAACACAATAAACTTGACCGAAAGGCTGTTGTCGATGCTGCTGCTGCTGCTGATGCTGCTGCTGCTGATGCTGCTGCTGCTGATGCTGCTGCTGCTGATGCTGCTCCTGTAGTTGTCAAGGGGAGATGCCGATGAGCTGAACTCCTCTACGCTTGGCCAGGCACCGGGAACAAGTCTGTGGCCATGTTGTAGGTGTTGCTATCGTATTTGCATCCCGGCTTCGGTGCTCCAGCCTCCTGCTTCCCCTGTCCCGCTGCCAATAACTCAATCAGTGGCGCACTGCAGTTGCCGGCAACCATTCATCATCGCCAGACAAAATATTAATCGCTCCTGCCCTTGCACTTACACGTGGCCAAATTGGATTCGAACGCGATTATGTCACACGGAGCCTGTGCAAGGTTACAATTTATAATTGTCAAGCGGATGCAGTGCAGCGATACATGGGCCAGGAGTCCTTGGACCTTCCACAGACAACAGACAAATGGTATACATATATACGGTGTGCGGTTGGTCAACCAAATTTGCACTATCCGTTGTGATTTATGACCCCAGGAAATTGACTTGTGATATATGGGCGCATTTCGGTTCAGGGATGGGAAAGACCTTGAAAAGGTGAAACAAAATCAATAAGATGAAAGGGATTAAAGGAATAGAGAGGGGATTAAAGAATAGAGAGTTTAGGAAAAGGGAAAGTAAAATTAGAGTTTATTATGATTATATTTATTAATTTCAGAACTTAATAACCTGAAAACAGTCTCTCTCGCAGTAATTGTATTCGGAGAGAAAACAGGCTCTCTCATAGATCGCCTATAAAAAAAACTCTCTCGTTCGCTACTGCTTGTACGTTGTACGAAAGGCGTAGAAGAGAGAGAGCGAGAGAGATATTTTCGAACACAAGCGCTGTGAGTCGAAGGTTCAGATCCTTTAGAAATATTGTACTCTTCATAAATCATAAAATGAAACCCATTACCCTTTATAGTTAAACCCTTTAAGAAATATTAATAACCCAACCTTGAATTCCCCTTCAAAGCCCACAACCTATAACAATTACAAAATCAATACTCGCTTTGGCATTGACCAGGCTTTGGGTAAGTTCAAGCATAATCGAGCAACTTTGGCCCACACACACAAAAGGGCCCTCGAAGGCTTAAGTGGATTGACCGGAGGGGCGCTGCCGCAAGTACAAGGATTCCGAGGTCCTGCAAATAGAAATTAAAGCAGAGAAGGGCAGAAAAGTCAAAGTCAAAGCCGTTTTCCATTTCAATTATGACTTGGCTTATGAGCGCCAAGCTGAGCTTTAATGAGAAAACAACAAAGGTGGCGGCAGGCTTACCTCACCTTGTTTTAATGAGACAGAAAAAGTTGAGGCCACAAAACGATGTCATAATGGCCATTGTGTGGCTTAGAGAAACAGTAGCAGGAGCAGAAGCAGGAGCAGGATGTGGAGTCGCGGTTTTAGCGCCTCAGACTTTTCACACAATGGCCAAGCTTTATTGTGATTTTAATTAGAAAAACTTTAGCTGCCAGCAAAAGAGAAGGCAACTCCTCCGCCTCCTCCTACTCTCCAAACTGGCCACAATTAGTGGGCTCGAGAACTGGCCGCAACAAAAAAAAAAACCCCAGAAACCAAACTATTCCTTAACTTGGCATAATATTTGCCAGCGGGGCCAAAAGTGTTGAATATCGGAACCAACCAGAGAGCAGAGAGTAGAAGCTTCTAAAAAAATGTGAGAAAATATTGGAAGAAAAACAAGCTCTTGCCTAGGAAGAGCACCACAACAATTCCGGCTGCAGAAGGACTTCAGCTGGAAAAAGTATGCAACACTCGGCCACCGGAGCCACCAGAGCCACCGGAGCACAACAAAGGCGCTTACCAGGTGTTGGTGCATGCCACCAGCGGGGGCGATACGGAGGAGTTCTGGACACAACCACAAGCTCTGGCCAGGACCAAGTAGCAACATGATACAGTAGCAGAAAAAGGGTTAAAAGCTTAAATTTTAAAGAAAAGCTAATTTTTATAAAGGACTTTAAGCCTAATTTGATTTTTATTTCGAGGAAACACGTTAGAACCATCTAATAAATGCTTTTTAAAGGCTCTAAACTTTAATGTTAAATTAATAAAATATAAATATTAATACATAAAAGAAAATTAAACCACGTAAAGTTTTATTAACATTTAATTTCATATTTTATAATATATTCCTCGATATTTTCCCATATGTCAAGTTGTTAAACCCTTTTCATCTCTTTATTTTTTTTTAGATCTTTTTTTTAATCCCCAAAAATTTTCCGAAGACTTTCTCTCAGTGCAATAGCACAAGGATGAGGAAAAACAAGAGGCACTGGGGCTTGGGGGAGCCATATGCGAAATTGTTTTATAGCTGGCCGGGAACGGTCAGTGCCGAGCGTTGAGTTTGTTTATGGCCACAGCCTGGGCTTGGGCCAAGAACGGATGTTGCCTTTAACTTGTGTATATCCTTTGCAGTCCCTGGCCTGACCCGTCGTCCTGCGGCCTGTGGACTATCTGAGCATTCGGTTTCATGTTGAAGCGTTTAACAAAGCGCCGTAAATTGCATCAGGCGTGCAACCACAAGCTTTTCCCCTCTTTCTTCGGCATTTTCCCTCAACTGTGTGGGTGTGTGTTCTGTGTTCTGGTATTTTATTCAGCCTTTCGTTTGGGTTTCTTATTCAGCCTTTCGTTTGGGTTTCTTATTCCCAGCAGCAGCTCGGTCTCAGTCTCAGTCTCAGTCCCTGCTCTGCGGTTCAGGTAAACTTTTATTGCCCCCGAAAAAACAATTTAAGCAGGCTTTTAGCCAGGCGGAGAATTAGATTATTGGCTTGTGGTAAATGTCATTCAATCGTCGGGTCCTCGGATGCTAATGGCAGTCGGTCTTTGGGCAGTTGACAACTTGAATTTATTATGAAATTTATAACTTGAAATTCTGAAAATTCAATCAGACTGCAATTAAAATATTTTGCTTAATATTTTCCCATTTAAGCCCCAAGGGGCTCTGACTCTGACAATTATGGTTTCGTGTAATCAAAGGCTCTTTCCAGCTGTGCGCTTACAATTGCCATATTGCCAATGTTTATTGGCGTCCGCGAATTGCCAAACACATGACCAAGTCAGGGGAAGAGAGGGGGACAGGACTCTGGGACATATATTCCCGGGAGGATCCAGGCACGCCCCTGGTGTCCAAACTTCCGCGACGGTGGCAAGTGCAGCGGGGCGTTGCTTTTTTAATAGAGTCATAACTTGCTGCCAACTAATGGGCTTGCAACCAAAACTTAATGCACTGGGAGAAATTTAGGGGAATACAAATTATTTTTTAAATATTTTTTATTATTTATGAGTTGATATCTAAGCTAAGGGAAGACTTGATGCCATTTTTTCAAACATAATGAATTTTAATCTGAAAAATGTATTATAATTCGCAAGTATGTTTTGGGGCAAGATTTTGATTCCATTTTTTTTTTATATAAAAAAAGGTTTTATTCTCAAAAAAGTGTTATAATTCTTAACTATGTTTTTCGGGGTAATTAAAGTACATGTTTTTAACTAAATATTTCCATCTAAATTAATGATTAAACTGATTTTAAAATAGATATTAGGCTATATAAAATTTGCCGAACTTCCCTAGACATATTTTTTATTAGCTCTTTTATTATACAAACTTTATATTTTACCCCGTTTTCTATTAAGTTTTTCTGAGTGTACTTTTCCCTGCCTTTACTTAGCCATAACATAAGCCCCTCCAGTTTTTATCCGCCGCTTTTTTTTTGGTCGTCCTCCCTGGTGGCTCGACTTTGGTTACAATTCAATTTGCAGTGGTCGCTTTTTCTTGGCCACATATTCTCTCTCGTTTTTTTTGGCCAGTCGCTGGGAGCCTTAAAAATTTGTAACCATACCTGGGCGACTCTGTACGTATGTCGTAAATGTGTGGAAATTGTTGGGTGTTATGCCTCGTAGGTATGACTGCCAGTTAAGCAACGGGCGGTCCTTGGATCCACATCCCCTTATGTCGGAGGAAGAGTGTGTGGCATTTGGCCAACAAATCTCTTGCCTGCTTTCCCTGGCGGCGGCTCTCGCTGTCGTTTTATTGTCTTGGCATAATGTTGACGTAGTTGGACTTGTTCTAGACGATGGGCGATGTTCCTTCTCCCCATCCTCATCCTCATCCTCCCCATGCTCTGGCTTGGTGGTGGCTATGTGGTCCTCATAATTGTCTTGCGCAAATGGTCGTGTAAAATTTTAATTGCTTTTTAGTGCAAGCTCTTGGAAAATTTGCAGTAAGACCCGGGCTAAAACTCGAGTATGCTCCCACACACGACGCGCGAGGAGCATGATGTGAAGGGTCAAGTTTTGTGGGCTGATTAGGAAAATGTTTATGACCAAGGTGCTTTCCTTTCTCTCTGCCTCGCATGGGGTTAAGGGTTCCGCTTTTTAAGGCCTTCAAAGGTCCAGGAAGTTGTAGTTTTAGTCTAATCTGTTAATTATCTGGTTGAAAGGTGAATTTTAAGGGTTTGGCTTAACAAAGAGACGGAAATATGTTTTTTTCGGGTGAGAAACATCTATGAATTCTTAAGAGGTTTGTTATTTATTAATATATTTAATTTAAATTGGGTTTTAAACATAATAACTTGTCCTGAAAATTCCTAAAAGAAGCAATAGCCTCATATCAACCGAAATCAACAGACGACAACTCATTAAAATCCAAAGTAATTTTCCACACCATATCACCATGCATGAGACATCTCGCACATATATCAAAAATTTATGTGCGAAACGTCAGAAAGTTTAAACACGGCCACCATAAAAACAATTTGAATACATTTTTGATTACATTTATGCGTTTTTGCGAAGAAGAAGGAAACCAAGTCAAGCTGAAAACAACTTTCGAACAACACTTGACATGGAAATTTTGTGTGTGCCCCCCTTTTCCTCGTAACCCAGGACCCCAACTCAGGCCCCATCCTGTCAGGGGGCCAAGTTATATAGGATGTGTTGTGTGTGTGTGTGTCCTAGAGTCAGAGTCCAAATATTTGTACTTAAACCGAAACCATTTCATAACTTTAAGTGTCCCTCATCATTTTGCGTATTTTTTCCGCTTTTCATTTTTTCGCTCCGATAGTGTGAGCTAGATTTTCCAGGCTCGTTAGCATTTTTCCGGCTATCTTCGGGCCAGATTTATAGTGCTCATTGGGGGCCCGAGCCACCCGTCATTTACGGTCACAATTTTTGACATTCATTGGCCCTTTTCCTGCTTCGCTCGCTCCTTGCCCTGGTGCTTGCCTTGGTCCTTTCTCCTTGGCCTCTCGATAGGATACGACACTCAAACTTAAATAGAAATGAGCGCATGAAGCGTGAAATTAAATTTGATAAATTCTATTTACGTAAAGAGATGGAAGATTTGTGGGTTGGACAGCTCGGGATGATAGATACATATTAAGGGTAGCTGCTGGTCCTTCGGCACAGGGTCCTGGTCTTAGGTCATAATTTAAGTGTATCGAATGAGTTTTTTAACGCTCGGTTGTGCAGTGTAAGCGAGATTATGAGGGGAACATTAAAAAGGTAGTGGGGAGATGTGTGTGGATAAAGAAAAAAAGGTAATAAAAATGTGGATTGTTTTTTATGTTAGATTGTTTCTTTTTTTATTATTTAGTATGATTAAGGTTATGTTCTAGAGTTGATTTATAGATTAGATAATACAAAGTTAATTTATCGATAAGTTATTATTTTCGTAACTAAATTTATCTAAATATTTACATTTACTGCAAAAATATCTTCCCAAAATAAGCTGAGTCATCCCTGCAAATGGCGCCCTAGCAGGGACAACTTGACTCGTCTTCACATTTTTTTTTCTCTTGTAACTTTAAGATCTTCTCAATAACTTTATATTTCCACCGCCTCAGTAGCTTTGTATTCATCTTTTGTTGCTTTTGTGTTCATTAAGCATGCACCACCGCCCAGGCAAACAAAAAAAAAGAAGAAGCCATAATAATATAGTATATTAAAAATAATAATGTAATCATAATCATCTGAAGAGCACAGCCCGAAGAGCCGACGCCCACATAAACGGAACCGCAGAATCACGGTGTGCCCAGTGAAGAACAGAGAACAGAAGAGAGAAGAAACGGTGAGGAGAAGAGAAGACGCAGCAGCGACCACAGCAAAAGGTACAACAGAGCGCATTGAAAACTTTTAATATTCACTCTTGTTGGCTGCATAAATTAAGGCACTCAAAAGGGGTGGGCGTTGAGGGGCTGAGCTTCGAGTGTTGGCCAGATGAAAATAAAATACATAGTTAAACAAGAAAAGTAACGCGAAACATACTAAAAAAAAATAAATAAATCTATTAAACAAAATACCTTAAAACGGAATTACCAAAAAGTAAAAGAAAATAAATATGTATATAAGCGTATGATAAAAGTTAGTGTGTTAAATATTTCTAAATAAGTAGGCAAACTACTTTTATTCTCCTTTCATTTTAAATATTAAATTCCAGCTCTTTTTTTTATCTTCTTAAAAGCCAAGCTGGCATCTCTGCTTTGGGGATGCGGCCGATGGAGCAGATAACATGCAAAACCAATGGAAGGGCACTCAACTGAAGAGCGAGAGCGAGAGTGGGAGTGGGGAAGAGAGAGAGAGCGACCAACTCAAGAGTGCCGTGCAAAATAAGGAGCCAACAACAACAGCAACAACGACATCAGTAAGTTGCAGACAAGGTTGGCTGGAAAGCTGAAGAAGACCTAGGAAAGGGGGCCAAGCCGGGATAGGGCGGCGGAATATGCACAAAGCGAATGAAGTATGAAAACGGCAGAGCCAAAGGGCTGCCAACTTGTGGCGCCTTTTGTTGTTGTTGCTGCTGCTGCTGGCCTGCCTGCTGCTCTGTTCCTGTTTGTTATTGCACTTTTGCGTGCCGAAAGCGAGCGAAGGCGGTGGAGGAGGAGGAGGAGTATAAAGGGGGAGGGGTAGTGGCAAAGCCGTGGAGGGGCAGCCGAAAACTGCGAGCCCAGTTGGGCCACTCAAAACTCACTTCAATGAATACTTTATGGGTTAATAATCGTAAAACCATTCAGCGCAAGAGCCTCGTAGCCCTTTGGGCCTTTTGCCCTGCCAACCTATGCACTGCGAGAAAATATTGTGAGGTATCTCAGTTGAAGTTTTTATACTTGCTGCAATAAGATAATAAATTGCCAGTGAAAATTTTTCTGCTATTTTTTTGTACGGTTTTTAAATATTTTTTTTTTCTATTTCCAATAAGGTTCTTGGTAAGAAATAAGAAGAAATATAATTTTTCATCGTTTTAATGGAAAAATATATATAATTTTAGATAATTTTTTGTCTTAATACCTTTTTTTATAATTCCCAACCAGGTTTTTGGCAAAAAAAAAAAAAAACACAATTTTTTAATATTTTCATGACTAAGTATTTATTTATATAAGAATATTTTATTATTTTGGTAATTCTTTATCTTTATTATATTTTTTCAAAACCAAATTAAGAAAATTGTTTACCTATTAAAATTGGTTCAGTGTAATCACCCCTCGTTACCTTCTCTTCCTCCCATGGGCAAAGTTTTTGTTCGCGAGAATTCATAAACAATGTGCATAAAGCGCAAAATGTAGCGCTTCCACAGGGCGGGGGGTGTAGTAGCTAAGGGCTATGGGCCATAAGCAGTGTATGTGCGGGAAGGGGTTAAGGGACCTGCCAGGGGAGGGGGTGGGGGGTGGTAGGATGTCCCACTGCAGTGGCAAATTGTTCTTGTGGCCCCCTTTTTTTGTTATTGTTGCAAGCGGCAGCTGCCTTTTTGAGTTTGTCAGGTGAGTTGGAACATCGCTTATGCAAGTTTTCGTGTTTCCTCCGTTGATTTCCCACATTCCTCTGTGTGTGTGGGTGTTGCAAGGATTGCCATTGTTGTTGTTGTTGCCGTCGGATGCTGCTGGTGCTGCTGCTGCTGCAATTGTTGTCGTTGTCATTGTTGATGTTATTGTTGTTCCTACGGGGTTCTTAGCGAATAGAACAGAAGTTGCCGCTGACAAACGATGTAAAGCGGATTTCAGGATGAGATGGCCAGGATGATGGCAGATTCCAAGAAAAATGGTATAATTGAGTGCCACTCGAAGCTCAAGTTGTAAATCAGGCAAGATTATGGTTTTAAAAATGAGTTATGTTAAAGGATTTACCATATATTTAATGATTTTAAACTTAAGAATAATTTTTTTAAAGAGAAATTATTGGTATTATTCATATTTAAGTTCATAAATTAGGTAAAAACCCATTATTTTCTCATAATTTTCATTTAAATCTCATTGTTTGTAGCTTTTTCAAAGCTTTTTTATTACCAGCACCAACCCCTTTTTCCATTTTTCCCAACTAAAACCCCATTAATCTGCTTGCCAAAAATTTTAAATACCCATAAACAAGGATCATTTATCATCCCTACGCTACCTCATACCTACCACTAATCGAATAAAGATAACAAATCCTCTCTAGCAGCACGTTCATCCTTTGCAAAGTTTCAAATGCCAATAATTCAAAAATAAATAACTCATACGCAACGTGGGCCTCCACGGGAAGAGAAAAAATAACAAAAAAAAACAATGAAATAACGGCAAAGTCACGCCTGCCAAATGGTAAAAATGTTTCCGAGTCAATTGTAAATATTTTTCCCATTCAGTTTTATTTGAAAAGTTGCTTTTGTTTCTCTTTATTGAAGGCGGGGGGATGGAGGGATGGGTGAGCTGTAAAAATGCCACCACCTAATGAAACAGCAACCCCCGAAAAATGTTTAAAGGGGCGGCGGTTACATAGAACATATACCTGGGCTCCCCCCCCCCGTCAGGTTTTACACGCTCGTTACGTTTGATTTATAAAAGTTGATGTTGTTGAGCGAGCGCACAAATTAATTGCCGTTGTTGTTGCCTTGATAAATTGCGTATACGCCGCATTGTACGCCAGAGAGTTCTTTAACAATTTGTTAGCGGGTGGGGTGAAAGGGAGTTAGCAGGCAGAAATATTTAAGCAATAAATAAAATGCCAAGTCAAGTTTAGTTCAAGTTCGTTTTCGCAAAGCAAAAATATCATTCCAGTGTGAAAAGTTTGCCCTCCCCTCCCGCTTACCATTTAGCAGTTGAAAAGATATTTTAACAGGGATTCCTTGAATTTAATTAATTGCCTTACTTAGCTCCCAGGTGCGATTAACAATGGCAGCCTTAAACTCATGGCTTTAGATCATTGGCAGGAGATGGAGTTTAATTTGTAATGTAATGAGTGGGAGTTAGGGGTTAAAAGTAGGGAAGAGGGTGGTGTTTTTAGGTAGATTTATACAGAGGTAATGTTAGTTAATTAATTCATGTAATATATATTTGTAGCTTACATTTATGGCATTTTAATTGCTTATTTAATCTACTTATTGAGCTCTTTCTAAAATATATCTTTTTGTTATAGTAAATACTTTTAATGATTGATTTATGACTAAAACCTAATAATTTCCTCTACATTTCTCTTCCATAAATTTAAACTCATTTAAGCCTTAGTCGTTAAGCGTTAATGCTTAAAATGTCTTTATGCCACAAAACGGTTATTAAACACTTCCTTTCCCTGTCCAGCTGCCTCACTTACCTGCTGCCGCTGCTTAACCCCGCCATAAATTATTTTTCTTAACGTTTTCTTTGCTGCTTAGGGGACCCCTCATTGCGAAATCCCCGAAAGAAAGTCGGTACTTTGTTTTAGCATTTCTCTTAATTTGTTTTGGCAATGGCAATGGCCATTGCTGTGCGAGAAAAGAAAACAATATTTCTTAAGCAGTTTTGGGAATGCTGTGAGGATATTTCACTCGGTTTTTCTCGGACCCCGTGACCCGCGACCCGAGACCCGCTGAGTGCGCGCGGCGCCAACGGAAATGAAAACTTAACGCTTATTTGAGCCTTCAACAGTGCACATAAATCACCAGACTGATGTCGGTCGGGGGGCTACTGGCTTTGGCTCTCTGCAGTTTCCCCTCTTTCCCCCTTTTCCCACTGATTTAGCCTGGCCTTCTCCGATTTTGCTCTTGGGTTTCCTCTCGATTTTCCCGCTGCTAAGCGAAAAATCTGCTTTTCCAGTCTACTTTGGGGGTCTTTTAGCAATCGCATTTTGGAGACTGCCTAAGCTAGTGCTGAGATGAAGTCTGTTTTAGGAAAAAACCATTTTTTGAATAGTTTTAGACTGAAAATATATAAAAATATTGTTTGAAGATATATTTTGTTCTTTTTTCTTCCAAAATATGTGTAGAATTGATTTTTTATTTGGTTTTCTTGTTCCTTTCAACGAGAAATGCTTCTTAAAAATCATAAGACTTTTGTACTAAACTTTCTTGTTTATAATGTATAATTATATTTTCTTTTAGTGACTTTTCTTGTTATTTTTTTATGAATATATTAATATATATATAGTACCTGTCATCACTGTTTTAAGCAATCGCATTTGGAGTCTCCTCTTCAGTGTCCTGTGCTCCTTTCTAGTTTGTTCTCTGTCTGGGGGCTTTGTCTAATTCCGTCATAATTCCGTCTCTAAATGGTTTTTCGACCGCATTATGCTGATGACGACAGGGACTGCCAGGATGATGATGTTGATGATGATGATTGGGCGCATATGTGCGTGAAAAGTGTTCCTCTCGCTTTTCCGCTATTGCGGCGTGTGCAACTTCCGCTTCCGTTTTTGGGCGCACCGGAAGCGGCAGACGCCTGTGGCAGGCACTTTCACTGATTGCTGCTCCCATGCTCCCCATGCTGCTCCCCTAAAAATCAACCCCCAATACACTTAAATACAACCCCCCAACGTTGATTTGACTGTTCAGTTATTAGCAGCAGCAGCAGCAGCAGCAGCAGAGATGGGAAATAAAAAATCTTTCCCAGGGAAAAACTGCATTTGATTGCCTCAAGTCGAAATGAGTTTCGTCTCGGAGCGTACATTTTGAAGTAATCTCAAAAAATTTTCGCTTTTCCTCATTTGATTCAATTACACCTTTGGGTGTTGTAATTTTTATTTTTTTTCTGCTCTCCCTCTCCTTCTATTGTGGGGTGGGAAATGGCTAGCAAAAGGAAATAACATGAACAGAAAGGAAAAGAAAGGAAGCAAAGAAAATTCAGTACAAATGAATGAAAGAAGTGAAGTGCAGCTGTTTTCAGGGTAAAAGATGCGTCTGGGGCAGGTCTTTAAGTGGAATTTTGGGTTGTATCATTAGGTACAGTCAGAGAAATTGGGAATAAGTTGTATATAATATTAAAAAATAATAAAGAAAAGCTTAAGAAAATGTTTATAATAATTTTCAAGTGTACCAGGAAAGATTGCGAGTACTTAAGTCCTTAAGTATAGTAGGAAAATTAAAGAGAAAGAGGCTAAAAACCTTACAATAAAATTTAAAAATTATAGAAATATGTATTAGAATTGTTTTTATTAATTAAATTATTCGACCTTTATTTTAGTTATTTTGTTGTTGTTTTCTATATATTTTTTTTACATTTTTTCCCCTTTATATTTTTATTTTGTTGTATTTATATTATAATGGAAAAATATAGTTAATAAGATCTTCAACATTATATACGATTTTTTTTTGGGCAAAGATACAATTATTAAAATGTTTTATTTATTATCTTATATTATTAATTACCTTATATTATTTATGATCAATTTGTATGTTTTTTTTTTTTTATTTTATTTTTTATTTATTATTTGTTTTAAATTATACCCTATATTTATATAATTCCCTTAAGAATGGGTTGTAGCATTCTTCTAAGTGCCGAGGTCATTTGAGCTCCTTTTTGGGCAGCAACAATGGGCGAAAAATGTGAATTTCGCGCTACTTTTTAATACAACAAGGCTGCTAATTTGATGCTGCAACAATGCAGGCAACATTGCGCTGCTTTTAGCCTCATTTTCCGGGCTCTCACAGCCACCGCCCCCTTTGTGCTCACCACAAGCTTATAGAGGAAAGCCAACCCTCCACCCACAAGCCATGCATCCATCAGGGGCGGTCGCGGCGTTTGGTCGCCTTTCTGGTTTAGCTTTAATTTCATGCTTACTTTAATGCGAACAAGAGGGCTTTTCCGAGGGTTTTTCCTCTCCCTTCCCTGTTGACTTTGTGCTGTAGTTAACGGCTTTTGGCAAAGGGGATGAAAGAGGGGGACGGTTCGAGGTTAACTACTTTTCATGAGCTTAATTTTAAATTGAGGCTGCTGCATCGTCGACGGCGGCAATGGCGGCGGCGGCAGCTTCATTTACTTTGTGGCCCCGGCTCCAACTTTGTTGCCAGCTAACTTTTACGCGGACTGTTTTAGCAAAAAGGCAAAGTTAACTTTGTGGCCCGAGCGAGCCCCTTCTCCTCTATTCCTGTGTATAAAATTCTATTAGGAAAAGGCAAAAACCGGTTGCAAGGCCATTGAGTTATTAAGCCAACTAATTGCTTATTTGCACAACAGGGAAAAGCCATGCGATCACAGCGATCTCTCCGATCCTCTTGCAATTTGCACTCAGCGCGAAAAATTGCCACTCACGCCCCTCAAAGGGGGGCGTGGCCTCTGGCTGATAGCGAATCTCATCATCCCCACGATTCCCTGTCTCCCAGTCTCAGTCTCCATCCATTTTATTCGTCCATTCACAGAGCAACGCCTCCTTTTTAATTTTCTCGCAGCTTTTCAGTGAGTTTTTTGAGTGAGTGAAGTTGCCTGATTTTTCCAGCCTTGGATTTTTTAATTGCGCCGCCAAGTTGCTCCTCATGATCGTGAGCTTAATTAAAGTCCAGTCTTTCGGTTAAACACAGAGGCCTTTGCGTGTTGATGACTCTATTGGGGAATGGCAGCTAATCGGTGGGCATATCTTGAAATTAATATATGATATTTACTCTGAGAAAATTAATGAGCAAAATTACTAGAATTTCCAGCAGAAGATGCTTTTTATTTTAATAAATTTGATAAGTATTTTATTTCGGTTTGCTTTCACAATTATTTCCTATAAATTGTCTAAATAACTAAACCAACTATTCACATATCCAATTTCCCATTAAACTTTAAGGAAATCCAATTAATATGCCAAAAGCCAAGTGAAATATTTTCTGATAAATACATCAGGTAAATAAATCAAATCTCATGCTCAAACAAGTCCTTATTATACCTTAACTTTCACAGAGATAACAAATTAAATGCATTTTAGTTCAATTTAATTACCTGGAAAATTTTAAAGCAATCTGAGATGTGGCGCCGTTTGCAAATGAAATTATAATAAACCGAAATGAGCCTTAAATATTTACATTTACAGTTTTCCCCAGGCTCCAGCTCCTCCTCTTCCTTCTCTTCCCCATAAATTTGTTGGTTTACAAATATTTTCATATGCAGCCTTTGGCTCCTGGCGGAAAAACAGACACACACACACACGGAAAGTGTGAGACCCTTTGAGACGACGCACTAGACACTCGAGCTGGAAAAGCATAAAAAAAATAGGGAAGTCCTGGAAAAATTGTGATACAAAAAAAGCAGGAGAAATTATTTTATGGCAAGTGTATGCGCTGTGAAATTATTATGAGCTAGTGGCAGTGTCTGGGAAAATATATATCCAAGTAACTGCGTTTGCTATTCGCTTGAATTAAAATGAATTTAAGTGGTTTGCTTTTTGGCCAAAGTTGCTCCGGCTCCCACATACACACACATGCAGGCAGACAGACAGACAGAGGGCAAAGGGCAAGGATATATGCTGGCAGGATATGCTGCTCGGATATCCTGCTCAGCAGGAAAAGACAGCTTAAATTCATATTTAGCCATGAGATGTCTGCAAAGTTCCAACGAGTTATTAATTAAACGAAAAGAATGGGTAACACTGGGGTTTTTGCAGGGAAAATTAATTAAATTAAAGCGGTGGGAGGTTTGTTAAAAATATAAAATTATGGGGAAATTTTATAAGAAATAGGAAAATAATATTAGGAAACATGGAGGATATGTTCAGTTTTATTGGTTGTTATTTTGGATAGTTGAGGGGTGTTTAATATTATTTAAAATATAAATATATAACAAAATATTATTTTAAGTATTTGTAGGTTTTCTTTCATTCTTCAGAATTTTAAAAATATTTAAAAGTCAAGAGCAAAGAAAAATATTTACTTAAGAAATAAAAAACCTACAGCTTACCTAAAACTATTCATATTTTTTCCTTTAAAATATACTCTCTCGTGACTTTAAGAAAAACAATAACCAAAATCTACCTAACTGGCACAGAAACTTGTTAATAAATTCTTTTTACACAAGTGACAATTTCTTTTCATAATTAAATTTAACAAAGATCAACTTGAAAACTCCTTAAAAATACATTCATCAATCTTAATAAAGTTCAATTAAACCCCAAATTCCACAGAAAACAACCTTAAGCATTATTCCTCACCCAAAAAAAGCATCTGCTTACATTTGTTTTTCAGCATTTTTGTTGTATTTTTAATTGCCAGCTGAATGGAGAGGACAGAGTGCAATCAATTTGCTGAATTGTGTGTTCTTGTGCAAACACCTTAAAATGCCATAAATTCTCAACGACTATTTATTGTTTTTATCATCGTTGTTCGTTCGAGGCTGACCCACTTTCAGAATCGAATGGAATCGAAAATGGATGACCCACACACACATCATTCATGGCCATATCTTTCGGATACCTAAGCCATTGTGTTTTTTGGTAAAACAATACGACAAATTGGTATTGCATTTGTCCGCTTCGCCTTTTTGCAATTTTCGCCAAATTGTTTTTATGCAAAGTATTTGCATTTAACTGCTGTTTCGAGGGTTGCGATATATATACATATATTTAGTATATCTGCCATTTATATAGGCCATTAATATTGCATTCATTGTTGTACTCGAAAAATATTCAATCGATCGGCATCGATATATATTTTGTCAGCGTTTTTCACCCATTCAGATTTTTGGGTTTTTGCCAGCGAAATTAATTTGCGGAAATTGTATTAAATGTTTTGCCAGGCCCAGCAAACTGTGCAAATTTTAATTGAATGCCTTTTGTGTTTGCCTCTGAATAATTTTGCAGCAAAATGTTTGTTGTTAAATCGTTTGATGGGCACAAAAAAAAGGTAGCGCAGGACAGCACAGGATGGCGCAGGATTTTGCACTCGTCGCGATAAACGGATAAAGAGCGAAAAACCACCGCAAAAACCTTTGGCAAGACCCGGAAAATGCAATTTGAACGGTTCGATACTAATTGGTTTATAGATTTTATTATGTTTTAATTATTTCACTAACAAATAAAAATATGTGCGCCTTTGTTTTCATCAAAGTGAATGGAAATGGTTATTAGTTTTTAGCTAATCCTTTGGTGAGATTTTTAGAGTTGGTTTTTATATAGAATTTAGAAGGGAAAGAGGAGTTTCTATTTTGGAAATTGGTGTATTTATTTGGTAAGCTGGTGAGGGAAACTGTTTGAAAATTGTTAATGGGAACTGTTGCTATTGTTTATATTTTTTATAATGATTATCCTTGAACTCTCTCGGAGTTCACTTTCCTTCCATCCTTCCCAGACATCAATCAATCAATGCTTAATGCATGCTCAGGATCCATAACTAAGTTATTGATTAAATTACCATTTTTAGCAAGAGGCAAGGAAGGCAAAATAAAAACAACAAACTTAATTAAAAACCAAAGAGTCCAGGGAGTCGCTGAAGTAAATAAATCTCTTAACGCGCGACACGAGACGCATTCAAAATGCTAAATTAGTAAAATGTCACTTTCGCTTTCAAGTCCGCGGAGCAGGAGAGGAGGAGAAATTCCCTGGCGGCATTGTTGTCGGCACCGATCAAAGCCGCACAACAACCATCCAACGACGAGGACGGAGATGCGGCAGCCACATAAATTATCACGGCCTAAGCAGGCGCAGACACTTGCCAAAAGTCTCGGCCACATAAGGGGTAAAAACGGGGGAAAATGCCAGGCGGCGATGCGAACTGGTGTCGTGCGAAATGTTCCACATGCGGCAAGAAATGCATTGACACACTTCAAAGGCTTTTCTTATTCTATATATTCAGGAGCCAGGCAGCCAGGAGCCTGAAAATACGTGGAAGTTTAATGACTGCAAACACCTCGTTAAAATGTAATATTTTGTAATGAAATTACATAATTTTATTGAGCAAAAAGAAAGCTCAAAATGTATTCTGCTTCGATTTTATTCGAAAGAAATAATTACCATGTGATTATAATTGTTTACAAATATGTATAAAATTAGAAATTACTGGAAATTGTTTTTAAATAATACTCTCACTCGGCTTAGATTTTTGGTGGTGATGAACGAAGTCAAGGGATCTCCTCGATGGCAAGATCTCAATCAACAACTGGCGAGGGAGACCAAGGTTTCTCGAGGACCCACTCAGCACCCGACAGCTTGGAACCTGCCTTTTCCTTTTCCCGCGGCTGTGAGTGATTCCAACGCTCCTTGTTCTTTCCCTGATCTTCATCCTCCTTGGAATCTTCTCGCTTGAAGCTTTTGGCAGTCTGGACAGAGATGGGATGCATGGCACCCGGAAAACAGTAACCATTGAGGGCGATCATGGCCTTCTCGGCGTCAGCGGGCTGCCGGAAGCGCACATAGGCCGTGTTTAGCTGCGGATAATTCCATTCGTTTAACTTGTGGCGAAGGATCTTCACCGACCAGGTCCTGCCATAGTCTTCGAAAAGGTTCTCCAGCTCCTCCTCGGTCACTTTCTCCGGCAGATATTTGACAAACAAATTGCATTTTGCAATGTCACTGCCCCGGGGCAGGGCGAAGGACACCTTAAGACGCTTCTCACGCATCTCGCGTCCGTTTAGAAGGACTTGGGCCACGTGGGCACAGCGAGAGCTTTCGAAATCCACGAACCCATAGCCGGCACAGCGGCCGGAACTATCTCGAATTATTTTGAGACTACGAATAAATCCAAATGTGGAGAACATGTCGAACAGCTCCTCCTCCAAAATATCGTTGGGAAGGTAATTGATGATGAGGTTCGTTTGGTGAATTTTGGGCAGTGGCTCGTCCAGTGCCTTGCTGGTCCATTCCTTGGAGTTCTGCATGCTTTTGCTTTGGAAAAACGAATAAAAATTAGCAAAATTTAACAAAATTTGCAGAAGAATACATACGAAATTTGACAGGAGCGAGAAAAGAAAGAATTTCTTTCGATAGAGAAGGTACTTCCTTTTGACAGGTCAGAGGTCTGGCAACTCTGGCAAATAATCGATAAGCAAAAAATATTGGTAAAAAAGCTAAGAAACAAGTAACATTCAAAAATGTTTATAAATAAATATAAAAAATAACTGAAGACAAAATATTTCCAATTCCACCTAAACCTGAACATATTTATGAGCTGATCAATTAAATAAATTGTAACATCATAACATCAGTTAGCACAAACGATTTGTTTTAACAACTCTGTCCCCAAGGCAATCAAATAAACATTGTAAGTGTGAAAATGGTAAACTACCTTTTGGCTAACTAGAAAATCCACACACAATATTGAGAGGGGGAACTGGAAGGCAATTTAAATTGTGTATCGATTCTCGTAAATATTGTCGTTTTGGCCAGCGGATATCTTTGGCTAACTGGAACTGGATTTGGGCCAATAAAACCCGAGCTTGTGCATAAATCTTGAGCTGCTTTATCCAGCAAAGTCCCGCTTAGAGCTCGTGTATCTTATGGATTGCTTTCTGTGTTAAATGCCAGCTACACTCATATATTTTTATGGATCGAAGAGAAAATTAGTCAAAATATTAAATGGTTAATAAAATGGTCAGGAAAACAAGATCTCATAGTTTAAGTAGCTAAATTTCTCTATAAAATGTATGATAGCCTGTTAGTACTTTTAAATAAAAAATTAACTAATACAACATTCTCACAAACAACTTATTTATAGAGCAAAGAAAACCCTAACCCATATACACTTAAATGCATTACAAAATCCAATAAAAAATCCCCTCTTGACAGCTTCTATTTTCAGTATCAACTTCAAATTGAATTCCGTGAGATCCCCTTGGACATCTTTATTCCATCGTCGTGGACGTGACTGGGACAGCTTTTTTTCTCCAGCCAGCTTTTTTTCTCCTCGATGTCCAATGACCAATGTCCCATGTCCATCGTCGAGTCAATCAAACAAAAAGTTGGCTCTCTCACTGCATTTCCATAAGTTAACTACCGTTCTGGCACTCCGAAACACATGTCACGCACTTCTCGAACAACTGGGAAAAGCTGGAAAAGCCCACGCCGCGGCAATTTCAACTGGACTTCACAGCTGGCCCAGAGGAGACCCGAGTATCTGGAATATATATAAAGAATATATATATATATAGTAGGTAAGCCCACGCTGTCCCGGAGAGACAAGAAAAGTCGCCAGGCCATTCTGTAAGTGGAGCGAACAAAATAATCAAAATGGGAATAAAATCAAAACATTGCTGCGGCGGCCAACTGGCAATTTGCATGCGAAGAACGAGCAGTGGACTGCAAGATAGAGAAGAGCAGATTTTTAGCTTTAAAAAGGTTGGCACTTTTGATCTATAAAATATAAAATTAAAAATTATGTTTTTTATTATAATTTATGCATTTTATACTTACATTTTTGGTATTGCATCTGCCTCTTCTTTATTATTATAAGTTAAGTTGGCTGCGCTTCTTCGATAGCTTCATCTAATTATCGATGCAAACTATTGCTTTCACACTTGTTTATAAATGAATGACATGTTCACACTAATGCCAAACACTATTAAGAAAATATTTTTGTATTACTAGTTTCAAAAAATTTAATTTTAGTAAATATTAAAAATATTATTAAACTATTAAGCTCCAAAAAAGTCATCATCTCATCTCCGACCTGCTGGCTACTTGAAGATATTGCCTGAGGCGCCTCTTTTGCAGCTGGCTGGCGGTAGCTGGGAGCCAAGTGCTGTGGACTTCAAGAGGAGTTGAGTAGGAGAAGTGTGTGTTTGAAGACACTTGTTGGCTGCCCGCCAGCTGAAGAAGATGATGACCATGATGACCATCATGATGATGATGATGATGATGGTTGCGAATATATAGCGACGATGATGACCGATGCGCCGACCGACGACAGCATAACAAATGAACATTTAGACGAAGTTTGCAAGCAAAATGCCAGCGGCCTCCGCATCTCTCTTTATGACCAAAACCCACTCGGATTTGGAGTGGAAAGAGTTGCGGAAGACTAGAGAGTGGCAGGCAGGCAAGGCAGCTTTAATCAAGCGTCAAGTGATGGGGTTTAATAGGGAGACGGAAATTAGGTACCAAAAGGTACGGAGAGAAGTAAAATAAATACCTGGAAGTAAGAGAAATATTAACACAAAATTTTAGAATTTTGTTTAGGAATTATTTATAGTTTTACATATTATTTAAGGCTATTGAATTCTATAATTATTAAGACTAATCTTAGATAAGTTCCTGTATTTTTTATAGAACTTTTCAGAACTGGTTACCACCCTGTATCTTTACACCTTAAAATCTTCCCCATCCCTGGCCCAGAGTGTGTGCGAAAAACTTAGCGTCTGACTTGAGTGACTTTGGTTAACTGGCCGTCATCGTAGCGCGTCGAGGATGTCGTCGTGTTCATCACACAGGAACAGGAGCAGGAGCAGCAATAACTGCGATTGCAACGACTCCTCCTGCTACTCCGCCTTCTCCAACTCCAACTCCAACTCCAATTGCCTTTGTTAAACGTTTGCCTGTCAGGCTCAGATTGGAGTTTTTTTGTTGTTGTTGTAGCTTTTTTCAATTCAAAACGCCAGCTGGCAACCCTGGCCTCTCTCTTCTTCCAAGCGATGAGTTGTTGAAAAGTTAAAATGGATTTTACGCAAAGTTTTTAATTTGCTGCTGTTATCCCACAAATCGTTCTATTCTCCCTTTTTCTGCGTGTAATTATAATCTTTAATTTCTTGCTAGGGAAACTTCTTAATGATGCCCGAGCCATTTGGTTTTAGTGTGACCGCTTTTGTTATATAAAAACTAAAGTCTTTGTTTTCCTTGGAAATTAAAATTTTCGAGAAATAAGCTAAATATAACAAAGTTTTTCCTTTAATTTTCTTTCTCAAATAGATAAAAATGCAATAAGAAAATTTCTTATAGCTTCCATTTGCTTTTAGTGTGACCTTTTGTCTTTAATATTCGTAAAGTTATCGATTGTCAGTGGAAACTGTACTTAAAATTTGAATAGAAAACTTCCAAACTCATCAAAAACTTAATTCTCTTTCGAAATCTTAACACTCTTCCTTGTTTCTTTTATAAAACCATGATTGTTGTGGTAACTTTACCTCGTTCTACAGTTTTTGTATTCAATTTTATCAACTGGCGAATTTTTGCATTAAAACTTACACAATGCCTTTAAGGGACACCGGGAGCCCACGCAACGCAGCTTTTGAGCCAAGTCACCAGAGCGACGTCTAGACATTGGTAAACAAAAGACAAAAGCCATGCTTTTTTGCTACCACTATTGATAAAGAACAAAAGATCCAAAAAAGGGACCCCAAAAAACGAAAAAGGTGGAAGTTTTAGAGAGATTTTCGCGTTACAGGTTTTGCTTTCAAGATATTTTCTGTATAATATTTTACAAAGTTATAAGGTTAAAAAATTTTTAGTGTTTATAAAAACAAATGTTATGGCAAGATTAATATTTAAATAATTTATTTGGAGTTGAATTTAATTTTTAACATACATATTCTTTATTTTGTATGAAGTAGAAGTTCAGGAAACTCTGTTAAACCATTTTCCCATTGAAATATAACCAATTGAACTTCCTCTTTTTCAGTTAGTCACTCAATCTACTGACATTTCAGCCTGTCTTTCACTTGGGAGATGCTTAAGTATTCAGCGAGCAATTTGCAATTTATATTTGGTTAGCCAAGTTGTCAGGCAAAGCGGTTGCAACGTGAGACAATTGCAACAAGCGGCAGGCAGCAGGTAGCAGGCTCCCCGGCTGCAGGATGCGATGCACAAATTAGTTAAATTACACAGGCGCTTTGATTAGAAAAAGTGGCTTTGGCTGTTGCATCTTCTTCGTGGCATCTTGGGCATCCAGCTCTCCTTTTCCCCGCCAGTATTTTCTTTGGTAGCTTTTGGCCGCTAACGAAGCTCAATTCGAGCGCCAAATTGAAATTGATTGTGACATTTGATCATGCGTTTGCCAGGCCTCTTCGAGAGAAAGAGAAGGCAATCGAGGGAAGCGAAAGAGACAGCAGGAAATCAAGGTAAGGAGAAGAGACAGACGGAGCTTGTTGTCTTTGGAATTTGTGCGGAAAATTGCTGGAAACGTTAGGTAGGCGCGCACGCAGGTGTGTCTCAGGTTTTCCTTCCACTTTTTTCAGTTTATTTTTTTCTTGGCTGAGACTTTTCTCCAGTCTTGATACGCACTGGATTAATTGGACGGATGTGCATTGGGTTGATGAGTTGAGCTGAGAGACAACTGGAGAAGAGCTAAAGGAAGACCGAAGAGCTGGAGAAAGACTTGGAGCCGGCTCCTCACCTGCCAGCTGGTGGGTCTTTCTGTCAGAGTTTAACTTGAGTTTTTATTTTAAGGCAAACGGAGAGACGGTGGAAAAAAAGATGAAATTGCTTTTCCAATAAAGGAGGGAAATGGAATATGCTAATACTGTACAGATGAGGCTATAAACTTGGCTTTAAAGGGGGAAAAAGCAGTTGGGGATTAATTAGAAAGGTTAATAAAGATTTGGGGATGATTAAAAATAATTTTTAAAGATAAATTGGACAGTTGAAGAAATATATTTATTTCAGTAAAATAAATATTTTGGAATTAAATTAAAAAACTACAAACTATATAAAATTGATTAATATTATAATATAACATATTTTCAAGTTAATAAATTATTTCTATAACAATTTTAGTCTTAAAATCTCTAAAAGCTACAACTAACATGGTTTACCTCAACTACTAACTCCCTTTCCCCCTTAAAAGAACTATAAATAAGTAAAATAAAAGGAAAGCTAACCCTCTGCGTCTATGCGCATCCCATGGAAAGCATTAAACTCGGAAAACTCAGCGCTTGGAGGCGAGGAAAATCCCCACATGAATAATTACGGCGCACGCACAGTTCATTTCATTTCACTTGAAGGGAAAGGGGATGGTGGATGGTGGCATAAAACCCTTTCAGTATGAAAATATTTAATGAAGAAATTTATAAGAAACTTTTGCAGAAAATGGCAGCAGACGGTGGTTGGAAGGCGCTAAAAAATTATGAACATTAAATGCAAATTAAGCTAATCAATTAGGTTGGAATTGAGGCTTAAAATTAGCCACGCTTTTGGGAAAAAACAAAGAGAGGAAAAGCGGGTGGGTTTTTTTATGATTTTATTGTGGAAGTAATAATTATACAAAATAAAGTATATAGAGAAGAAAGGAATACATAGAAAATAAATAAAATAAGACAAAACGGCTCACTTTATTTTGTAGAATAATTAAAGATTATATATTAATTTGAAATATTTTTTTTAATCAATGAAAAAAATTTTAATATAGAGGCTTAACAAAATTGGGCACAAGCTTTAAAAAATAATATATAAATTTTTGTTTCACATGCTTTTTAAAATTTGTAATATAAGATACTTACTCCTGATTTTTAAATAAATTTTCCAAAATTTTCCCCAGTGCTTTCAAGTTGAAAATACCCGCTTGTAGCGACTTCTGGCCCATTTGCTGCCTGCTAACCCAATTAGCCAAAAGGAAGGACCGGCTCCCTCCACTCCCTTTACTCCCTCCACTTCCTAACTCCTCTCTGGCAGCCAACTTCTCCCTATAAATGACCGACATTTAAATGGTGATCAATTGGGGAGTCCTACAGGCACCTTTCCCGTCCCGAAAACCCTTTGAGTTCCTTCCCAAGTATCTGTTGCCATTGCATAGCTGAGTTAATGATTGGAAATTAATTTGTCAGCACTAGGGAGGAGGGTGGAGGGAGGAGGGAGTGCGTGTAGGGGATTGTTCCTGGGGGATTACGCAATTGCGTAGACAAATTGCCGGCAATTAGCAGGGAGTCGGTGGAGTCACCCAAAGACGATGACGACGACGACAAAGGCATTGTCCCGACCGATTTCCATAGTTCAGTTCAGGCAAAGGAGCTGAGGAGGTGAGCTCCACTTAACGGACAATGGCCATCGATCTAGGGAGTCATTGTATCGATACGAATTGAGTACTAGATTAATTGTCAGATGGGAATTTCTACAGGGAAACAGGCATTCAATGGATAATGCATGAAGTAATGGATGAAGTAACATAGTTATCACCATGAGAGGTCATCAGTTTTAATAGAGAATGTGTGTAGTTTGTTGTAGTTTTCTAAGGGTTTTATTGGAATAGTTTTGTGTCAGTTTTTATTTGTTTTCATTAGCAAGATAAAGGTAGATTTATAGAGTTTGTGAAAAAGGTATTTCTTAGAGTTTATTTTAAGATGAATTTCTTAGAAGGCTTGCCTTTATTTAAGAAGTTTGTGAGAGATGTTTACTATTGTTAAAGATTCTTAAATCAATTTTATAACAACATAATATAATTTTAAACATATTTTCTTCTAAGAAATAAATATGATCAGAGTTTATTTAAACTTAAGCAGTCTTAAAATTTATACTTTACTTGTCTAAATGCCTTATAAAATATCTTAAAATTTTCCTGATAAAATAAAAATTAAAACAGACTTTTTTTGTATCAAATTCTGTAACAAATCTTACAACTTCGTAAAAAACTCCCTCCCCAACCCAACTACATAACCCCTTTCTCAAAAACTCCCCTCAAAAATACCATCTTAATGTTTCCTTTAAACGAACCAAGAAAATTCCCAGCCAGAAAAACAATAAAAAGGCGTCACTTGCTGGCTAAAGCCTGAATGGGTCTAATCAAATTAAGTACTAATCCTTGAGAGAAAACCGCCAACAATTTAAAATGATTGTTAAGTAAATTTCCCAAAACAATTACCGCTGGTCTACTGCACAAGCCACACTCGGAGAAAATCCTGTGGCCAGGCGCAGGCGCAGGCGCAGGCATTGGAGAGTTGTCTCAAAAATCTAGCATGCGATAAATTTGTCACAGGACCAAGGACTCATTCCGGGACGCTTTGCATATGTGTAAATTTGTTAGCCAGATGGCCATTGAACAAGACAAGACAACAATAATGAGTTGGGTGTTTTTGGACAGGTGAGTGGGGGGAGAGAGTGCTAGAGGAGAGAGGAAAGCAACTTTTTGAAGTAACCGAAGGAAGGATAATCCACTTAGGAGTGCCTTTCGCTAGTGTACAATGTCCTGGCGACAGTGATGGGGGTATACACAAGGAAAAATAATAATTTAAAGGCGAAATTAATTATAAAATTTGTCCCAATTAATATTTTTTACTTTGCGATATAAATGAAACAAATCGATACTCGGTTCTGTATATCGAGCAAATATAAATAGAAAAAGAGAGATATCGAAAATATCGATATCCTAACATTATTTATGATATTTTTATATCAGAGTGCAAAATATTTTAGAATATTTCTTATTTATATGTCATAGAAGCTTATTAATTACTTTAAAAATATTTAAAATCTATCTTTTTAAATTGTTTAACTTATTTTTTCCCTGTGCATTCTTGAAACATTGTGCAGAAATTGTTTTATTACCCCAAAGCGAAGCCGTTGAGTATGTGTTGACTGAAAACAAAGGTGCGCACAATAAATTACATTGTTACACGGAAACTTACGAGCAGGACACGGACACGGACACACGTGAGTATGGAGAAAGCAAGAGAAACAGAGACAGAGAGAGAGAAAGAGCTAGGGGTCCTGGCAGGAAGTCAGCAACAAGCGTCGCGTTAATGAAAAGGATTTCTCTGGCATCTGCAGACATGTTAGTTCCACTCTCTCACTGCCTTAGTTATTTAATATTTAAACTCCGGCCAGACGGAGCGTCGGAGCGATGATAGGATAGGATACGATGATAGTCCTGTCTTTGATGTCCTCGACCCATTAGTTGAGATCTCAACTTTTGCATAAATAAACGCCTCAGTTCATTAGTGAGTCTCGCCTTTCCCGATTCCTCAATTGCGAAAAGGGTTCCGTTTTGTGGGGGATCGGGAAATCCCCCTTCTGTGGCTTTCCCTTCAGCCATCGGTTGGGTTTTCTGGTTGATGTGGTTGGCTTTTTGGGGGCTCAAAATGCGTGAAAGTGTCATAAGCTACCGGCTCCTGAGAGGATAGACTTTATGACAGGGACCAGACCGCAGATACATCTGGGAATAGTTGGAATCCTTGTTGTTTTTGCGGTTTCTGCTTAAAGTTTAATGATTTTTTAATCGATTTTGGTGAAGGGAAGCTTTGGTAGGAAACAGGAAGAGAATAAATTATTAAATAATTAATACAACATTTTTCAAGGAGTTTATCTTTAATTTATTTCTACCTAAAACCCATCTAAGTAGCCCTTGAATCCCTACAACTGTCAGAGAAAAATATACTTAAAACTCAAAAGTCATTTAAATTCGTAGGCAAAATTCTACCTAGGCCTCCCTCCTGGTTTCTCCTATTGCTTACTCGTAACTATTTTTCGATCTCGACTTGGTTCTCCTTGGTCATTCTACTAATGGGTTCCGTGGTGAGTTCTATGCAACGACCAGAGGCTCTGGTGAGCATGGAGAGCTCACAGGCGAACTTTGTCCGCGAGATGATTGCCAACAACAAGGTGGTGATATTTAGCAAGACCTACTGTCCCTACTCCAGCATGGCCAAGGAGCAGTTCCGCAAGCTGGACGTTAAGCCCATTGTGGTGGAGTTGGACATGCGGGATGACGGCAGCGAGATCCAGGCAGTGCTGGGCAGGATGACGGGGGCCAAGACCGTGCCCAGATGCTTCATCGATGGCAAGTTCGTAGGCGGCGGCACCGATGTGAAGCGGCTCTACGATCAGGGCATTCTGCATAAGTATTTCAAGTGATTTTTATTTCGAATATTGGTTTTACTGGCAAAAACAAAAATACAAGTTTGGAGTCCATTAAAATAAGAGAGATTTAAAATTATTTAAGGATAACTTTAATGTAAAGGAAAATATTGTTAATCATAACAAATGTTATATTTTCCAAGGATAATGCCCACAGAAGAAGGCGGATATAGCGACTGCCTTTTATCCGCTCAATATGACGCTTAAGTTGTTCCTGAAAGGGATTCCAGTTGTCTGTGTCTGTGGGGGGCGGAGAGAAAACAATTAAGGAGCGAATCCTGCTGCCTTTTCACCTGCAGACTGTGTGCACCAGGCACTGCCTCTTTTATTGTTATCCTGCTTCCTTTTCGTCCCCCTCTCCAGCTCTTCCATTTGCATATGGAAAAACTGAAAGGCAGGCATCATCCTCATCGTCGTCGTGAGGAGAGGTCAAGGCTCTCAGCATTAAACTTGCAGGAGGCCATCGAACAATTCACAAAGGACTCGGAGCACACACATATCCATATTTTATCCCATATGAGGGGATAATATATCTCAGCAGGTATCAATACTATATATCGAGAGAAATTACAAGCTTAAATTGATTCAAAGTTAAACTCAGCGCCAAATTGCTTGTAATTTGCTCAGCAAATTGTTTTCTTCGTTGTTTTTTTCGCTGTGTTTTTGTTCAAATTGACTTTAACAATGTCAAATTTGAGGTAACTGTCACACGCGAGAATTGTTTTGGAAAATACCTGAGCAGGTGTGCGCAGCGAGCGGAGGGAAACGAATGAAAAATACTACGGCACACGTGTCGTATGCGTAATTTGGCTCATCGATTACTTGTTTTTTTCGGGGTACTTTTTGGGCTTAAATTTCACGTAGGCAGATTGGAGAAAGGATTGAAATTGGTGAGTAAACAGGTTTTAACCCCTGTTGGCACTTGTTTTTATATTTTTTAATGAGAAATATCACATATTTGGTTAAGTGTTTTATTTTTGCGATGATTTTAGCTGTGAAAAATCCCATGGATTGAGTTCACTCTTACTCTCAGATATCGTAAACTTTATGAGCAAGTTAAAGTGCCAGAACTAACCTTCAAAGGGAATGAAACTTCCTTGACAATGTTGCATAAATATAAATTTTTGCTCTAACTTAAATGCGACAAAGCTAGGTAGCTCTGCCAAGAGTAAGCCGATGAAAGTTTAAAAGAGAGAAAATGTGAAAAACTTTCTCTGAGTGCAGTTAAAAAAACTCTCTCGTTCGCTCCCGAGCGGTAGCTTGAGAGCACAGCAAAGCGTGAAAGAGAAATAAAAGCGTGAGAGAGGTAAAAGAGAGAGAAAAAAGCGAGAGCTAGCAGTCCTAAGAGAGAGGAAATTTTTCTTGTTTTCAGTACGAGAGCGCTATAAAAAAGATCAAAATTGATCGGTTCTTTTAATTCACGTTTGGGTTAACGCATAATAGGTTTTTTATCAAGTTTCAAAGATCTTAAGGCTTCTAAAAATTTCCAAAGTTAGAGTATTCCATTCTTCGCTCATACTAAAGTCCTAAAAGATTCGAACACCCTTTTTTTATTAGGTCTGACTTATCAAGCATGGAAACTAGTTATGGCTGCCAACACGCAGCATTTACAACTGCAATGGAATGGAAATTTTTTTTTTTACGAGCCCCCCAACGCTGGGCTGTAATTTTTCCACCTCTTTTTTTTTGTTAAAGTGAACAAAAAGAGAATGTGTTGCAATGGCATATAACTTTGTTTTAATTTGTTGGCAGGATGAATGCAATTGCCACCGAACAAAGGGACTGTTGTCAGAGCGAGGCATCCGCTGACTAACTCAATAAAAAATGCATTTGGCATTTTGATTGCGATACTATCCCCGAGTGTGTGAGTGTCGGGCAACATTGTCTCCCTCGCCTTGGCTTTAATCTCATTTGGGCCAGACAATTTTTTAATGGCCAACGACGCCACTCAATCTATCCATTTAGCAGCGTGTCAAGTTCCATAAAGCGCTAAAAATTCTTTGCGAATTTATTACAATTTGCTGACCAGAGACCAGAGAGAGAGAGTTGTGTGCGGCTTTGAATAGTTTTCCGTGGCTGCGCCCAGACTGTGTCAGACTCCTCCATCCATATATCATATAGTTTTTCCCGGAAAACTCCGCCTCTGTGTATGTGCAGCGACTCCTCCTTCGCCTTTGATGGACGATTTATTAAGCGTTTTATTATTAGTTTTCTCGTTCGGTGGCTTTTGTGGCATTTTTGATTACAAAATTCCAGCGGGGGGGAGGCAGTCAAGTCTTGGTTGTAATTACCAAAAAATGAACGAAAAAAATTTCTGGGTGGTTATCCTATTATTGGAGATTCTTTTGGCGGCTGAACAGAGATAGATGGGAGTTTAGAATGTGTTTAAGCTTGGCTTTTAAGCTTAGTTTTTGAGAGTTAAAGTGGGGAATAGAGTAGCGAGGACATTGAAAATCGTTTATAAAAATTTAGAGATATAAAGCCATAAAATGTCACAGAAGTCCTTCTAATCATTTTCCTGATAATTTTCTTAAACTTAACTATCAAAATTTCCACTAATTTTTGAATTTTTCTCAAATAATATCTTTTTAGAATTATATATGTTATTTTACTATTTAGAAATAGTTTCTGGCTTATCAGTCTTGAATTACCAATGAGGAGTTCATCGTATTTTTTATAGCTTTCAGCGTCAAAGGTTGAACGTGTTAAAATTTCTCAAAACGACACTCGCACGTAACATGTCATGCCAACATATAATTATATTATTGCTGTTATTTCTTTGTTTTTACACATGCCAACCCATAACATCCCACACTCTGGTGACTTTGGGCCAGGTTCAGGTCTCAGTTTTTGGCCATGGCCATGCAACTGAGATCTTTGAGCGCTGATAAACTTTGTTGGCGAAAAGGGGAATGAATTTACACAGGAAACTATATTTAATTTTATTTGTAATCAACATAAATAAGCAACAAATTTTCCTAATATTTTTTATTGCCTTCTGATTAGTATATATTTTTATACAATTAAATACTTTAAAATTAGATTTAACTTAAGTGGCTTAAATTCTCTATATATTTTTCCCCAGTACACTGCAACAGAAAAAAGCCAACAACAATGGGTAAGGCAACGCACGTGTTAACAAGGATGCGATAAAGGAAAAAAAAATAGGAGGAGTAGAAGTGAGGAAATAAACGCTAGAATGACAGGAAATATGTGTGCGTGACATTGTTACTTGGTCCTGCCAACCGGAACTGAAAGTGCGCGGGGTGTGCGGCCATTGTTGGGAAAGCACGAAAGCAACAGGATATGTGTATATATAATTATATAGAATATGCCAGCCAGTTAAGGAATGCCTGACAGAATTGATACGAGAGGAAATAAAATTGTAAAACAAATAAGTTCAAATAACAATAAAGTGCATTAAGTAGGGGATGAAAATTCAAATTAAAAAATATTTTATTTATTTTTTATGTATGCAACCCAAAAGTATGCTATGATTTACAGTTTGCAAATGATGTAAACACTTTTAAAGCTTCGAAATTTGAAGTTTTCTTTTAATTTATTTTCTATTTCTAATTTGTAACCAATTACAATTTCAGACATACTCAAAATATTCAAAAGATGAAATAATACTTTTAAAGCATACTTGTCGGCACTTTTGAAAAAGTTTTTAATTCTTTGTCAAATTGTTTTTTCTATTCTGTATTATTTTATCAGCAATATTAAATCTACCGCCTAGCCATAAATTTTGTATCAAAAGATAAAGTTGCAGTTGCCAAACTTTGTCACCAACTTTGCCAGTTTTTGGAATTCCCCGCGGGATCATCGTCCTCAGCCTCTCCCAACTCACCTCCATTTCGGGTAATTTGATACCTTGGGTTAGCGTTTTAGCTAAAACTTCTCAACTTTTGGGAGCCATTAATCAATTAATTAAGTATTTAATGAATATTTTAAGGCATCATCACAATCGTTTGTTTGGGTGATGCCTTTCGACAGAGGCAGCAATGGAAATGGACCTTTTCCCCGCTAGGAAAAGTCAGTTTACCGCATGAATATTTTAAGGAAGTGTTCTTTAGACTCACACACAGGAAAAGAGAAAAAGAAGAGAATTTTTGCCGGCATAATCGAGCCGAGACGAGATAATAAGTTGAGGCCGCGAAGAAAGGGATAATGAGTTTGCTTCCAGGGAGTCGACTTGATGAACAGCCCGAGCCAAGCAGCTAACTTTCCCGAGGAATAAGCAATAAGGAGGGCTGCAAAAAAACTTTCCGACTAATTAATTAAATGCGCTATAAAAATGTTTGCCGGCGAAGAGAGTTGAAGCAGGAAAAATTCCCCGGGAAAAATAGCAGCAAAAGAGTGCACGGCAAATGTTTAAGTTATTCGAAAATGTTTTCTCAAAAAATTATGCAGGTGGCACAAGGAAAAAAAAGTTCCCGCTGTATTGACATTTCTCCATTTTTTGTTGTTCCTTTTTTTTTTTTTATCATGATAAGGAAAAGTTTTTAATGAGTTTGCCAAATGCCTTGGAACAAACTCGACTCGAGATGATTTGTGTGTTTGGCAGTGCAAAGTTTTGCCTTTGTCATGGATTAATTTATTAGATTTTTGCTGGTTAAGAAACATTAAAATTTACCTTTTATAAGATGATGATAAGCAGAGGAAATTGAGGAACTAAGAGTGTGTTTATACATATCTTATTATTATTGTGATTGAATATTGAAAAATAGAACGAATTAAATACAGGAATAAATACAGTTCCTTAGATAGAAATTTTTAGAGTTTTCATATAAAAAATTAAAGCAAATTCCACAGAAGAAGGCCTTACCTTCCTTTATAACTTGTTCCCCTGTTTCATTGGATAGTCCTGTTCTGTGGCAAACATCCTTGAAGCGATTCAAGTGTCTGACGCAGGTCTCTTACCTCAATTTCCACAGCTTACTCTCCAACATATTACTCTGTACAATCGCTCATTTGTCAACATCCTTCACAATAGCTGTCAATGGCAAGCGTAACTCGTAGGGGGAAGATGCCCCCGAAAATGTATGGGGAAACCCCCCTAGGAATCCATGTGTGCACACATTAATGGTCAATTTCATTTCGATTTGATTGTACAGGATTGTATACTCCATATATATGTGCAAAGGTATGTACCTAAGTCTGGGCATGTCGAAGAAGAGTAAACGCAACAGCAGCAGAAGCAGCAGCAGCAGGAGCAGCCTCCTGTGGAGCACGTTAAATGCCCGTTCCTGGGCCACCGCCTTTAACCGAAGGACCTCATGTGGGTTTTGTCAAATTAGCGCATCGTTTGTTGTGTATTCCTTGGGGCCTGCACTGGCGGTGCCAAGGCAAAAACTTGTTAATTTTAAGTTGTAATGCTTGGGCCTGGGCCTTGGCTGGCTGGCCATTTCCTTGCCGGCTTGCCACTTGGCTTCAAGTGGTTCGCAGTGGGGTTCGTGCTCATTCATTTCGGAAGATGGGTATGCAAATTAAATAATTACACAGAGAGAAATTAGAGGTCATTCAGAGTGGGAAATATTCTCCAAAAAATTTTAGTGAAATAATTTATTTTATTCAAATATTTAAATTTAAACTATAAGTTGAAGCTCTCTCAGAGAGTTAAGAAGAGAGTAAAAAACTCTCTCTCGTTCGCTTTTGCTTGTACATTTCAGGCAAAGCGTAAAGGAGAGAACGTGAAAGAAGAGAGAGAGAGAGAGAAACTCTCTCTTGTTCGCTATTGCTTGTACATTTCAGGCAAAGTGTAAAGGAGAGAACGTGACAGAATTATAGTATTTTATTTAAATTGCTGATTGTTTTTACTATCAACCAAAAATCGCAGTCCTTGAAAAAGAATTACGAACATCAAACTTCAATTACCAATGCCCAGATTTTGGAATGGTGGAATTTTTGCTCCCCTCTGCCAGCTTGTATCTATAAACCCTCCCTACATCCTACATCCTACATCCCTCTCTCCAATATCTGAAGCCCCGAACAAACACCGATGGCATCCAATGGACATTGGGCCGTTACAATTCATCAAACAAGCGAATGGATATTACTTCATCGAGTGCTATATTAAATACTTGAACCGAGCCAACGGACAACGAACGAAATTGTCAACGGAACAACAGCAATCGAAACGACCTCAAAAAACGGGGGGAACCCCCTAAGGGGGAGCAGCATGGCTTTGCTGCGAGCTTGAAACAAAAGTAAATTGCAATAAAAGTTTTGTAATTGACAAACGGACAACAAACAAAACTCCACTTCAGTTCAGTTGCTGGACAGAAGCTCAGCTGGCGGATGAGGGGAAGTGGTTAGGCGGGGGGAGGGGGGTACTCATGTTGGGTTTCAGGGGGTTAAGGGGACACAACACTGAAGTCTGTCCTCCTGTCGGCAGCTAAACAACTGGCGCTGGCATCAACAAAAACCGATTTTCCAAAAAAGCAGGAAGCGGCAAAAGCAGAGGCCCAGTTTGGGGGCATGTTATCAATACACTGGGAGAAATTAATTTGGTGTTTTCAAGTACTAAAAGCAAAGATTAAGGTAAGCACTTCAATTACTTTCTAAAACCTTGACTAACACCTGCTCTTCTTTTCTTAGCTTCTTGACTTCAAGCTTGGATATTACTCTTATATTTTCGTATAAAATTTATTGCATCTTTATTGCAATTTTTATAAATTTCTCTAAGTGATATTACCAGCCTCACCCCCCTTTGGCGGCGCCTGTCTCATCATTTCGTACATTTGCGCCCGCATATTGACTTTGTGCGAGGCGAGGCGAGGCGCACAAACGATTCACGGATTTAAGAAATAAAAGTTTAGTGCTCCGGCGAGCAAATCTGTAGCCAACCAATGCCAAAACACAGCCAGACTGAGGCACACATAGGACGCACATAGGACATGGACATTCTAGGAGGAGAGGCTGTGCCCTCTGTCAAAGCAAACAAAAGACGCGTCTGTGGTCGTTGCTACCCCTACCGAATAACCACACTCGGCGCCATTACCCCTCCGGCGAGCTCCCTGAACCACCCACTTTGCCTCCAGCTGTCGAACGCAAAATGTCATTGCACTGAAAGAAAAGTATAGCCATGAAATGGGGCTAAAGTTGATGCATTTTTTGAATAGCCTACCGAATGAATACATTGTAATTGAATATATGAAATTGCAGTGTTAAAGAAAAATTAAATAAATAGAAAAATAAATATTTTATTTTATTGATTTTCTTTAGTATAAAATCTGAAATTTTTATTGCTTAACAAATAACTTCCGTCCTCTTAAAAATTTAATAGTTGCCTTTATTTTTCTCTGTGCATTTGTCCAGGGGGCCTGTGACTTGTTGGATGTCAGTGACAGTATCTGGGATCCAAATCGGAATCGCAATCGGAATAGGAACAGGCGAATGCAGGATTTCACTGAGCTGCAGGGCTCATTGGGCACGAGTAAATAGACTTTACGCGATGTGGCCGAAAGCTAAAGAAATATCAAACTGAAAGGAAGAGTAGAAACAAGAAAAATCATAGATCTTACAAAACCCTAATTTAATTCAGAAATTATATTTTTAAATATTAACTATATGTATGTATTTAATTTAATATAATAATAATTAATAATGATTTAAGATATTTGGAAGGAAATAGAAATTAATTTTAAATCCATTAAAACGATGCCGAAAAATATGCTATAATCAGTATTTAAGTTGTTTTAAGCCTACTTTTGGGCATATATTAAAGTGATTTCAAACCATTTTAATAATTTTATGACTGATTTCTTTAAAACTTCGTTTTTGAAATACTTTAAAGCCACATTGAAAAAAAACACTAAACTGCTTTAAAATACCTCTCACATGATCTCTCACATAAAATTAACCTACTTTAACACAATTCCAATTACTTTTGTCTTCAAAACTAAAGTAAAAATATTATAAAAATGCAATATAAAACAATTTGTCAACGACACAGTCTGCCCCCCAAGAACCGGACACAGCTTGGAATCCGCACAGGAAACCCATAGAGCGAGAGAGACAGATAAGGAGATAGAGAGGGAGTACGAGAAACCGAAAATGTGAAAATGAAAATAATAATGAAAGAATGAATTATGAACTTATGCGCGCCAGACCCGAAGGACCTTGCACTACCACCCACTTTTTGTGCGGAACGTGAGTGGAAAGCGAATATTTTGTGGCATAAAAATGATTGTGTATGTTAACTTTGGCACGCGTCACGCCTACAATAAGCCACAGGAGTCGCCACAGATGAAGATAGAGTGCCCGCAAGAAGTATGCAACATATTTCACAGTTCAAAGTCAAAACGGACCCCAGGGAGAGACCGTGGCTACGCCACTGTCACCACAGTCTCACGTGACTGCAGGACAGCGCCACGGGATCTGAGAGAAGTCTTCCCCCCGAAGTAACCTCTCAAAGGAGTTACTTACGGGTGATACATAGGCCTTAGGTCTGATTAGAAACTGATTAGAAACTGACGCGGAAAATTCTGTTTGCTTAATTTAATATATTTTTTACATAAGCGTAAAGTGCCCCTTAACATTTGCAAAGCCTCGGAAATATTAAAGGAAGTTGGCGTAAAAATTGTCATTGGATTGGCTTAATGATATAAATGAAACATTATGTAACTGCAACTAACAACAGCTTTCAATTCTTTATCCTTTAATGTAAAGGAATTAAAAAATTTACAAATTATAAGGTCGCAAAAGGGAATCAAAAGAATCACTTTGTTTCGATCTTTATTCCTTTATTTTTGCACGGAATGAGAGAGAAAATTTAGGTCTCTTGTAATACCTTGCTTTTCGAAAAGACCTTTTTATCTCATAATTTTTCTCTCCTACGTTTTGCCTGCTAAGTATATGCAGAGCAGCAATAATTTAGCTCTCGCATTTAGAGAGCGATCTTTCCGCTTGCTTATGAACCAAATCTTTTTTTCTCTCGCACGCTTTGCCTGTGTAATAGTAGCGAACGAGAGAGATTTCTTTCAAAGGGAAACGCATGCGTTAGGTGTGACTGAGTCTAAAAAATATGTACATATATTGATAACTATTGAGTTTCAAAAATATTTATTTTGATGTAAGCTCTCGGGTTCTTTTCATCCTAAGGACTTGGGCGTGTTGGTTTTTAGGGCATTTTTGTCTGAAATAAACAAGTCTAAAATTAGGGATTTTTCAATTAAATGTGGAGGAAAGAACAACTAACTATGGGCGGAATGGGCGGGATGTAGAAGATTGATGTAGTAGATTCCTTCGTTGGTTCTGGTTCTGGTGGAGGTGGTGGTGGTGGTGGTGGTGGCGGTGGTGTTGGCGGCGGTGGTGTCGGTGGTGGTGGCGGTGGTGGTGGTGGTGGTGGTGGTACTACAACACCTACAGTATTCAAATTGCTATTTGTATCCTGAAAGAGTTCAAATATAATTTATAATAATAATATACAAAATATATTAAATATAAAATGAATAAGTTTTAATTACTTACAGCCCATAAAGGGATAGCAAATTGCCAAAGAAAGAATAGTGTTAAAACCCAAGGAATACCCATCTTGATCAAGCATAGTCTATTCCGAGTCTGAACCAAGAAGTGGTATAATTGCTTTAAATATATTGCATCCAGTACTTTACGTAAGCGGAAAGGTAACTTTTGACTTTTGAATTAAGCTTAGTAAAAGGCATTGGATTCGGCTTAAAATTAACACTTTAATTATGTGTTAAGATCGTAGGACCTCAGAAATATTTTACATAAACATTTAGGATTGAATACCCTTCTTTGTTCTAAGTTAACATTATGGACATTCCCAAAAAATTCGGACTAAATAAATTACTGAAGGAGAAATATAAATATGCTTGGGCAAGGCTTTAATATATAAATATTTATAAGGTTTTTTTTTTACAACCTCAGCGTTGCAGCGTTATATTCATTGTCATGACTTAAAACGAAATCGAATAGATGTATGTCAATGGGGCGCATATATATATATAAAACTGTGCGAAATCGGCACCCATCCGACGTGTCAAAGTGACAATTCTTTATTTACATAACTCCCCCACTGACACCCTCTCTCCCCACCACGCATTGTGATGAATGACAAGAACAACAATGACAGCTTCTCATGGCTCTGGTCACATTTGCGTGTGAGAAGGACGTGATCAGAATGCGGAAATGGCGTTGGGATGCGGCGAAAAGTGTGGCCAAGGCGCAGGTAAAAATGTTTTGACATTTGTCAACGACAGTTGAGTGTACACTGAAAGAAACACGAGCCCTGAATAATGTAAATTTTTTAAAAGGTGTGATGGCAAGACGTGGAATAAACGTTACAAAGAAAGAGTTGACGAACTCTGTGCTTAAGAAAAATATTTAAAATAAAATCGCCTAACACAAGGCCAAGTATGGGTTGCTTTTTTCACTGCTTTTTTTTTTACTGTGCATTTTTTGTTGATATGAAGCCATCAAGTTGTGCTCTCTGTTTATTTATCAACAGATTAGCAGGCAGTTTCGGTGACTCACTCGTCCCGGTTGCTCTGGAGGGCTTAATGGGACATGAAATCGCAATAAACATGACACGGATAGCGAACCCAACTTTAGCAGCTTCTGTTCGCATATGTAAAGTAAAGAATAGAATATATTTAAAGAACTTACACAACTTCCAGGACAATGTGACTGATATAAAAAAAAAACTTATATAGAAATTAATATTTTGGCTTTTCACAACTTAACTTTGTTGTTCTTGGCAAAAGTAGCGCTTTTATTTTGATAAAGTTCAAATCCAACTTGATCTCGAATCCGAAAAATTCTCGCAAATTCGTAGAAACAGTTATAACTTATAAGTCGTTGCTAACAAAAAAACATATTTTGTAAATATAAATTAGTTTCCATTTTCGATAAATAAATGTGTTGTTTTAGCCTCAGTCACAACAAAAGCTTGCCTTTTTCTCTGATGTGGTGATCGGTCGGGACATGCAAATTCATATTTTAATTATATGCAAATTATACGCTGATTATGCTGTCAGCATCACCAAAGGCTCGCCGAGGGGAGGGGCCCCGTACATATTGCCAAATGAAATGCCAGTCCGCTCACTTGTGGTTCTTGCTTAATCATTTCACATTTTATAACATTTTATATGGTAAAATATGGTAATTGTGGCTCGTTGGGCCTGCCTTTGGCATGCAAATGTTTGCCCGATTGCATGTTGACCATTTATTGTTTGCAAAACATTTGCCATTGTGATTGGTAAATGTCCTCCCTCTCCTACTCCTACCGCGTGCCACAAGTCCATTGAATTAATTGGTTTTGGTCTATATAAAGTGTGTATTGGCAAGCGATTTGGTGGTTTAATAATTCCAACTTGACTAACTAATGCAAACGCTTTAGATTTTATAATTATTGGTTAAGCGCGAGGGACTTTACATTGGTAAAAATACAAAACGATACAAAACTCTCTTACAGAACCTTTAAAAAAAAATCTCTCTTGTTCGCTACTGAGCAAAACATACATATAAGCAGTCAAAACGTGGGAGAGAGATAAAAAATTCGTTCCGATACGTGTTTCGTGAGACCGAAAAATCTCTCTCTTATTCCAAGCTAGAGCACAAAATTAAAGATAGAATCAAAGCGGTTCTTTTGATTCCTATTTTAACCAGTTTTTGGCGACCTTATAGATTTTGAAGAAGATTTAACATAAAAGAATGTAGAATTCAAATCCTTTAAGTTTTGCGGTTATATTTCGGTGGCTTTGCAAATGTTTAATGTCTCCGCTTATGTTAAAAATATATTAAATTAAGCCAACACAATTTTCCACGTCATTCTTAGGCCTCTGGAGCTGGAGCTGGTGCATCTCCTTCTGGAGCTGGAGCTGGAGCTGGAGCTGGAGCTGGAGCTGGTGCATCTGCAGCTGGTGCTGGTGCAGCTGGTGCTGGTGCAGCTGGTGCTGGTGCACTTGGTCTTCCACCAAGTTGTATAGCATTGGAATTGGAATTGGAATTCTTACCCTGAAAGAATACAAGTAAAATTTATAATTTAAATAAAATGCTGACTATATTAAATTAACAATTACGAAGTCTTAAATACTTACAGCCATTGAAGGGACAGCTAAGAGCCCAAGAAGGAATAAAGTGAACAGCAAGGGAATACGCATCTTGATCAAGTGGATCCTATTCTGAGTCTGAACCAGAAAGTGGTCCTTCTATATATACTGCATCCGATAGATTATGTAAGAGGAAAGAGGACTTTTGACATTTTGTTTTTAATTTAGCTTGGAGAAAGGCATTGGATTCGGTTAAAATGAACATTTTGATTATGTGGTAAGATCGTAGGAAGCTAAGAACACTTTTACACAAACAACATTTAACATTTTGGAGTAAATAGCAGCCTTATATATTATGAGTTAACTTTATAGACATTTCCATAAAATTCGGAATAAGTAAATTACAGCATGACAAGCCCTTGACACATAAATATGGTGCTCCCGCAAGCATATACCACAAAAACCATCTAGAATACTTATATCTTGGTCTCTGTTGTGTTTTTAGAAAAATGGGCTTAAGATTAAAAAGTAAGGGAATAGTTTGGCTAGATTGACTCGGCTGTTGATGCCTCCTTCACTGAGTTGCTAACTTCTGACTAAAATTATTATACCCTGCAAAAGTCTAGAAACTCTCGCTCGCTTGTGAATGAAACTTTCAAGCTGTTGTCTCTGTTTTGCTTGTACTTTGCAGGCAAAGCGTGGGAGAGTTACAAAAAAGTCGTGTCTTCAGGGGCCAAAAATTGCTCACTGATTTAAAGTCAGAGCGAAAGATTAAAGATCAAAACAAAGTGGTTCGGGTTACCAGTTATTTGCAATCTTATTAATTCGAAGGAAATTTGTATATATATTTTTTTTACTATAAAAGGACGAAGAACTTAAATCTGTATTTTGTTGCTGTTATATAATGTTACATTTTTAAATCCTTACTTATACCATTAAGCCAATCCAATGACAATTTTCACGCCAACTATTTAAAATGTTTCGGTGGCTTGGCAAATGTTAAGGGGCACTTTGCGCTAATGTAAACATTATTTTAAATTAATCTAACACATTTTGCTAGATCAGTTTTCGAATAGGATCGATCAGAATGGGTATTCGTTGGCTATAAGTATTATTTATCTCCTCCAATTTATATTCATTAAACATAAAACTGTGGTTATATAATGCTGAATTTATATATCCATTTATATAAGGTGAAGCCAATCTAATGAAAATTTTAACGTCGATTAGCTTACGGTGGCTTTGCAAATGTTAAAGGGGCACGTTTTGCTTCTGTTCAAAAATATATTAAATTGTGGCAACACAATTTGGTATGTCAGTTTTCGATTAACTTCCCATCGGTCAGGATGGGTATTCTTTGGTTATTACTATTATGCGTTTCGTGGCAATTTGCAAAAGCTCAATTTGTAAGACTCAGTAATTAATACTTCATGGCATATTATTAATCATATTTGATAGGACTCCGATCTGGTGGGACTTCCAAAACAACTTGTAAGTAACTAAGTCTAGTCAATATTTCGTTGCACATTTTATAAGGACATCTCCCCAAGGATGCGGAATTGCTCTTGCCTAATGCAAGGGGAAATAATTGGGATTCTATATTAAAGGAAATTAAAGGCTTTTTTGGAATCAGGGCGGTAAATGATAATGAACTTAATATAACTAGGATAAGTAATACATATTCTCTATAGGCTTCAGAAGAAGGTCCTCCCAGGAGCCCTGTGACAAAGACTGATCGTTCTAGTAGTAGCAATAAGAATGAAATAAAAATATCAGGTTTGGGAATCGGTCAGGTAAGGTCTAGATTACTGAGATTCATTTTGATATAAAATCAATTTAATATAAAAAAATCCTGCATAGGGTTTAGCACCAGGTCCTCCGAATTGGGTAATGCCTGTCATGGGTTTACAGGTAAAGTCTGCTCTACTAATATTAATTTGCATTTTATCTTAGAGAAGTATGATATATCCTTTATAGCCTCCAGCACTAGGTCCACCTAGGGGTTACCCTGGTTATCAAATTCCATGGGTAATGCCTGTGTTACCACCTCAAGGTGTTCGAGGTTTTCCGGTAAAGTCTGGTCTACTGATATTTATCTGAATGTTATTTAAGAGAATTATTTTACATTCATTATAGCCTCCAGGATCAGGTTTTCCACCGGGAGGTTTTCCACCAGAAGGCCTTCCGCCTGGAGGTTTTCCACCTGGAGGTTTTCCACCTGGAGGTTTTCCCCCCGGAGGTTTTCCCCCCGGAGGTTTTCCACCGGGAGGTTATCCACCCGGAGGTTATCCACCCGAAGGTTATCCACCCGGAGGTTATCCACCCGAAGGTTATCCACCCGAAGGTTATCCACCCGGAGGTTCTCCTTACCAACAATATACAGGCCCAGTTCAGGTAAAGTCTGGTCTACCGATATTAATTTGAATATTATCTAAGAGAAGTAGTATACATCCTTTGTAGCCTCCAACACCAATGAGCTTAATATAACTAAGATAAGTAACAAGCATTTTTTATAGGCTTTAGGTCCTGCCAGGAGCCCTGTGAGAAATACTAATACTAATACAAATACTAATGAAATAACAATTGAAGGTCTGGAAAACGGTCAGGTAAAGTCTCGATTAATGATATTCAATTTAATAAAAGATCAATTTAATATAAGAAAATTCTACATAGGTCTCAGTATCAAGTCCTCCACCATGGCCAATGCCTCCGCCAAATGTTGGTTTTCAGGTAAAGTCTGCACTACTGATATTAATTTAAATTTTATCTTAGAGAAGTATGATATATCCTTTATAGCCTCCAGCACTAGGTCCACCTGGGACCTTGCCTGTGATACCACCTCCAGGTGTTGGAGGTTTCCCGGTAAAGCCTGCTCTACTGATATTTATTTGAATATTAATTAAGAGAAGTATTATAAATTCATTATAGCCTCAAGGATCAGGTTTTCCACCAGGAGGCCTTCCGCCTGAAGGTTTCCCACCTGGAGGTTTTCCACCCGTAGGTTTTCCACCTGGAGGTCTTTCGCCTGGAGGTTTTCCACCTGAAGGTTTTCCACCTGGAGGTCTTCCACCTGGAGGTCTTCCGCCTGGAGGTTTTCCACCTGAAGGTTTTCCACCTGGAGGTTTTCCACCCGGAGGTTTACCACCCGGAGGTTTTCCACCCGGAGGTTTTCCCTCTGGAGGGTATCCACCTGGGGGTTCTCCAAATGGGGGTTCTCCAACTGGGGGTTCTCCTGACCAACAAAATCCAGGCTCTGTTTTACCTCCGTCTAATGTTGCAGAAGTTCAGGTAAAGTCTGGTCTGCCGATATTTGAATATTATCTTAAAGAAGTATTTTACATCCTTTGTAGTCTCCAGGAGCAAGTCCACCAGGTTCATCTGGCAGTAATTCTGACTTATCTTCTCCAGGTTTAGTAGGTTCTCAGGTAAAGTCTACTCTACTGATATTAATTCGAATATTATCTTAGAGAAGTATTATACATTCTTTTTAGTCTCCAGGAGCAAGACCATCAGGTTTATCATCGGAGGGTAATTCTGGGTTATCTTCTCCAGGTTTAGGAGGTTCTCAGGTAAAGTTTACTCTACTGATATTAATTCGAATATTATCTTAAAGTAGTATTTTACATCCTTTCTAGTCTCCAGGAGCAAGTCCACCAGGTTCATCTGGCAGTAATTCTGACTTATCTTCTCCAGGTTTAGGAGGTTCTCAGGTAAAGTTTACTCTACTGATATTAATTCGAATATTATCTTAAAGAAGTATTTTACATCCTTTGTAGTCTCCAGGAGCAAGACCATCAGGTTCATCATCGGAGGGTAATTCTGGGTTATCTTCTCCAGGTTTAGGAGGTTCTCAGGTAAAGTTTGGTCTACTGACATTAGTTGGAATGTTATCTTAAAGAAGTTTTATACATCCTTTATAGCCTCCAGGAGCAAGTCCACCAGGTTCATTTGACAGTAATCCTGACTTATCTTCTCCAGGTTTAGGAGGTTCTCAGGTAAAGTCTGATCTAGTGATATTAATTCGAATATTATCTTAGAGAAGTATTATACATTCTTTGTAGTCTGCAGGAGCAAGTCCACCAGGTTCATCTGGCAGTAATTCTGACTTATCTTCTCCAGGTTTAGGAGGTTCTCAGGTAAAGTCTACTCTACTGATATTAATTCGAATATTATCTTAGAGAAGTATTATACATTCTTTGTAGTCTCCAGGAGCAGGACCTTCAGGTTCATCTGGGGGTAATTCTGGTTTATCTTCTCCAGGCTTAGGAGGTTCTCAGGTAAAGTCTGATCTAGTGATATTAATTCGAATATAATCTTAGAGAAGTATCATACATCCTTTATAGCCTCCAGCAGTGAGACCACCAGGCTCATCATCGGGGGGTAATTCTGACTTATCTTCTCTAGGTTTAGGAGGTTCTCAGGTAAAGTCTAGTATACTGTTATTAATTCGAATATTATCTTAAGAGAAGTACTAAACATTCTTTATAGCTTCCAGGATTAATACATTCTGGCCAATATCCTAACTTTACTTTGGGAGACTTGGGAGGTCTTGAGGTAATACCTGGTCTACTGACATTAATTTTAATATAATCTAAGAGGTATCATACATCTTTTATAGATTTCCCCAAACCCATCTTTAAAACTTGATCCTTTGGAACTCCAACCAAAAGATCAATTAGCCCCTGTTGTCATCGACCCAATTCCTCCCGTTATTATACCACGGCCAACTTTTCCTAACCTTTTCCCGGTTCGTCCACGTCCGAATACGGTAAAGTCTGATTCAACAGGAAGTCTCCTTACGGAACGTAAGGCTCAACGTGCTAGAAAACCAAGTGTTTGGCAGCTTCTACTTAAAACTTTACGTCGTAAAAAGCGCAGCAAAGGTGGATTTTCGGAATATCTGTGCGAGAGTTAGCTTGACTTTTAATTTGTAAAATCATGAATATAAAGTAGTTAATTTTGCCAATTGAGCAAAGACATTGTAGTACTTTTGATTTATGTAAACAATACAAAAGAGTCACGGCAGATCAAATGGCTTTAATTCTCTAAATAATATCTGGGAATCTTACTATAAAATGTTTCAGCATTCAAATTTCTGGTCCATAACTGAGGCATTAATTGCCGCAAAATGCCAAAAACAAGCGAAAACAATGCTAAATCGCTTTTGCAGTCTAATTAATTTCGTATTCCCTTTATTGATTGCCGATTTAAAACAATGGAAATTTCTGGGCAATGGAGGTCCTGCGTACTCCTATTCGCCGGGCTGCTTGCAAGCTGAAATTCAATTCCATTATTAATACAAACTTAAATTAAGCCCCGGTACCCGGGACACGTCACTATCAGGCCATGGCAGGCGGCATCGGGTAACAGCAGGTCCTGCCACATCCGACAAATGCAATGCGGGAAGCAGCGACAACAACAAGCAGCAAGGATAACAGCAACAACAGCGCGTGCAACAGCAATTCGCAGCGGCATAGTCAAAATATCTAACGTACAACAGCTGGAAGACAAAGCAAAGGCGACCAAATCAACGGCAACGGATGCGAGAATGTTTATGCCCATTATGAACAAGCGTCGGTTGTGTGTATACACTGGGAGAAATCAGTTGAGCTTACCACTACAATATAAAAAAAAAAAAAAATAGAAAGGTTAGGAGAATAATTCTTGCAACAAAAAGGCAACGCGGGATAAAGTCTAGTTAGAAATTTTTATAAAATATATTAAACAAAGTTATAAGTTATTTAAATTTTCTTTTTAAATAGAATTGCGAAATTTATTTGGGGTGCTTCAGAAATCACTAGGATTTTTTAAGACCCTTTTAAAGGTTCCTAAGTTAAGCCACAGAATTCTGTTTAAATTTCTTTCCTTCTAACACCTTTTAATAGGTTTATAAATACAACAGAGATTTCTTTAGCAATCTTGTATATTTTACATTTTCTCTACCATTTATATACACTATTTTTTTTCAAGTGCATTTGCCGGCATTTGTGTTTGAACGTGTCAGTGTGTGGGGGCGCCTCGAAACGGGCTGAATAAAGGGGTAAAGAGGCATTCACATATACCCAGCGCCTATATAAACGTTTTGTGCATAGCAAAATCTGTTTGCCGCAGGATCCGACCCAGTTGAAAATCCTTCCAAATTATTCACGAAAATTATGTGTGCGAAAGCGAAAATTTGTGCACAGACGAGGACGATGCCGAGGACTGGCAAGCGAAACGGAATATTGCGCATACGACATGTGTTTGGCATATATTTAAATGAACGAACGACGAAAGGATGGCAGGCAGGATGGCATTGTCATTAGCCCAATTCGCAGATCGCTTTCAGTAAGCCCAATTTTTTTTTTATGTGTCCTTCCAATCATTTATCAAATGAGTTTTCATAGAATGTCACGCAATGCAATATCTGCTGAGAGGAAATCCTGCGAAATAAATGATGCCACTGCCAGCTTGCATTGCAGTTTCCTCAGTTTCCCCAGTTTTCCGGTTTCAGTGTCATAAGTAAATCCCAGCGGGATAGAAAAATGACTAAGAACTTCTACTAGTGACTGGGGACAAGTTAAAGTTGCTCTCCCCTCTGGCATTATTACATTGTTGCATAAGACAGGAGGAGTCAGTAGGTTGAACTGGGTCCTTCAGCCAATAAGTTCCCAGCCAGCCAGCCGTTGCCACTGCAGCAAATATCCTTTCTGGCTCCTTGACATTTATGTACATGCGCGTATACGCTGCCAGGGCACTTACAACTTAAAGCTTTTAATAAAAATGTCAAGCGCATTGAAGTGCATTGAAGGCAGGCAGCCGAATGTGCACAGTCACGGCTCCGTAAAGGTCGAACTGGCAACATATATCCTTAAATTTATTCTTTATTAGCAAATACGAAAGGGGCATCGAATGCGTAATAAAATCGTATAAGTATCCTGTAACCTAGTTGAGGGAGCATTTCAGGGAAAGAATAAATATCTCTTAGGAGGACATTTTGATAAAGGTTAATTGTTACTTTAAGATTTAGTTTAGAGGAGTTCTTCTGAATCGACTTAAAAAGTTTATTTAATGAATGCCTTTGGCAGGATTATAATGGTGATTTTGTATCTAAATTTTAGACACAATAAATCAATCAACAAAAAATAAAAATAATCATTGGAAATACGCAAAGGAATTATTTATAATTTAGAAAAACTTTAAGATGTTGACTCTAAAAATGGTACCAAAATGTGGAGTTTAAGCTGTTTTATTTTATACTGCTATAGTTTTTATAGAATTTAATTTCAAGCATTTTTTTATAAATCCTTTAAGCACCTTAAAAAATCCCCCAAAGTGACCTCCTTCTCGGGACACATCTGTCAAATATATGTCACCAGAAATCAAGCTGCTCCTCGCATGCTCCTGCCTTTGTTTCACACGACTAGCTCTCGTTTAGCTGTTGGCTAACCAACCTGGCCTTAACCCATGGCACCCCATCCCACCATACCCCTTAACCCTTTTGTATTAGCTGCTAGTGGTGATGCAGTCAGCTGAAAAGGAGGTATGCAAACGTGTTTTCCTTGGCTGCTGACTGGATACTGGACCCGGGTCCTGCGTCCTGGGACCCTCTGCAGCTGACAATTTTATTGACAGCTCGACATTTAGATTGATTGCAGTTGCAGTTGCAGTTGCGATAACAATACGTGGTCCTCCTTCTCTCTACCTCCTCTTTTTTCTTTAATTAAAAGTTTGGCCAAAATATTGTTTACTTTGAAAAAAAAAAAAACACATTGTGGAATGTTGAGAAATATATATATGGAAGGGAGGGGATAGGAATATCTTGGTATGCAATTTGCTTAACTTTTGGCTTACTTTCTTTACGCAAATCCGGCTCTGCCTTTGTTGGCTTTTCTCTTTTTATTCCGACAGGCAATCGTGCAAAACTATTTCAATTTTGGCAACACCCAAGTTAAGGGTCTGTTCTTTTTAATGGAAAGTTTTTTATTGGGAAACTCTTAGAGAGAAATATAAATTTCAGGTGAAGGGAAACATAACTAAATGTTGTTTAAAAGTTTTATTTTTAGTAATAAAATAAAGAAAATATCCTAAACGTCCAAAAAATTTATTTTCTAAGAAATTCTCTAATTAAAAATATTTTTATGATGAGGATACTTTTTCCATCTCAAAATATCACTTGAAAATAATTTATTTTCCAAGAAATCTTAGCATTTAACCGTTTTAATAATAAATAATATCAATGACCTTTAAGTCCTTACCCCTAAGACCCTTTCAACTCAATTGTTTAAGCTTCAATTAATCGATATCCTTCGCTCCTTTTGATTACAAATTCTCACTTGTCAGCGACTTACTTAAGGCATCAACTCATCAATTCTCAAATAGACTCACATGTACATTATCCTGCCAGCACACACACACACAAAGAAAAGGCTGTTGACAATTGGAAAATGCCGCCCAAATCCTCTCCTTACCCCAAATACACCGATATCCTGGGTATCCTTCCACTCGAACTCAGTGTGGCTGTAAATTATGCATACAAATTAGAAACTACCGTCATATGTGTAGGGGATGACGTAAACACAGAAATGTTGAATAATAACATTAATGAAAACAATGCAGAGGGGAAGGAGGAGAAGGGTAAAGCTGGAGGGGCAGACAGACAAGAGGGATAGGGGGCAGGAAGGACTCGGAAAAGGACAAACAGCTGCAGGAAGCAAAGGCAAGCAGAAAATTAAACAGAACAAAGCAGTAGCAAAAGCAGATGGCGACAAGATAAACATAGACACTCATACGGTCTACTTACACATGCATACACTGCAAGAAAAAGGTGGTAAAATTAATAATATAATTTTCTTTTGTTTAAAAGAGTTTAAGCATTTATTTCAAGTAACTAAATGGAGGTTTCTGGCCAAATAACAATGATTTTTTGAAATTCTTTCATAACGTTTATAAAAAATTAATGTTAGATGTAATAAATATATTTTATTTAAATAAAAATCCTACCAAGTATTTAAAAAATTAAAGAAATATGAATCTATAAGTAAACAAAAAATAATTGTTTAATGATAAAAAATGCAATGTAACATTTAAAACAATTATCAAAAAAAAAATTCAAATAAAAAATGCAAAATTCAAAATTAGCATTTATTCAAAAATATACGAGATTTCAGCTTAATTTTTTTTAAAATGCTCTATTTCATTTATTTCCTTACCTTTTCTTTTATCCTAATTTTCTCCCAGTGCACCTGCAGCTTCGACAACAATCACAGTGAGCGCTAAAACAAAACAAACAGCAAACAGCAAGCCCTATAAATTTGATCTGCTCTTTTACATTAAAAAACAAAGAGCTAGCTTCTCAGTCTTTACAACAAAATAAAGGATAAAATCCCATCAGCTTTGATATGTCTGTTAAGTAATATTTGCTTGCCAACAAATAAATAAAAAGAAATTAGCAACAAATGAAACATTTATAACTCCACACAAACACACTTACAATGTGCACATGTTTCTAGGGGATAAACTTTGGCAGGAAAAAAAGGTTGATATCTTTTTCTCTAAAGCTTATTTTTGCATGCTAACTAATTCCATCTTTTGTCCATTCCACAAAAGATACACAGAGTATACACGTTGTAAACTGTTTGCTTGTGTTGCAAGGATAATAAAAAGGGGTGGGGGGAGAAAATAAAGTTGTGCCAGGAAAAGATTAAAGCAGAAATGTGTTAAGGATGTCACAAAGAGTTTGTTTAATATGAAAATATTCAAGTTTTAAATGAAGAGAGACTGCTGCGATGGCTTTAAACTATTTTGTTTAATGTTTATGTATTAAATATGATAATTTTAGAATAAATATGGTAACTTTTCACATTTGTATTAGGTATTCTTTATATACTTAATGCTTTTTCTGTATTTTGTTTTCAAGTTTAAGTCTTATTAAACGTTTTAGGAGTTATACTTATATTTACAGCATAATAACTTACTGAAAACATGCACAAAATGCACCCCAAAAACTACCTTTAAAACCATTTATTCAATATATATTTTTCTAACCTATTCAATATTTAACATGTATTTTCTTATCAAAAAATAGTTCTGTTTACACATCTTAAGAGTACTTAATAGTTTACAACCTGAAAATTCTCCTAAAACCTCCTTAAAACACCCTCTAAAACCCGCTTTAAAAACCTCGCTCATCAACTCCATGAATGAATCTCTAATTCCTCAACGTTCCTTATGGCCTTCTCTCGCAAAGAACTCTTTCATTTTCGGCTCTGCGGTTTTGGTTAGCCGCATTTTCGACAGTCTCCCGCAAATGAGACATGAAATCCACATACAGTCGCCGGCCGCTTTTAACCCATTACTGCCCTCGCACACGACCATCCAATCAAAGTCACCTTTTGCGGCGGCAGGGAAAAGCCGCTCTCTCTCTCACTTATTCATTGGCAACCGCAAATCTTTTATTTGACTTTTGGCATGACTTTTACTTTGGGACACTTTTTGGGGGCCACCAAAAAAAAAAACAGGGCAACAATTCTACGAAAATTTTTGGAGGGACGAGACCGTCTCGAGGTGAGTTGACATTTTGCTTTTGCAAAGTTTTTTAATTAATTAGGAAGAAAGAACGTCTAACTGGAAAGTTGCGGCGGCAATTAAATGTGAGTTAAAGTCACCCAAAAAAAACAAGGCCCAAGAAAATATATATTTAATAAGTCACCGAAAATGACGCAGTCACGTTTTTTTCTGAGGCTTTTAGCTGGGGGATGCCCAGGATTCGCAGATGCCACACATATGTGGAAACATTTCTATATATACGTGATGGAGATATATACAAATATATGTTTATATGGTGTGCTTACACTTGCTCAACAAATATGCGCCTAATAATGCCGTCGGTGGTGGGATTTCTCCAGGCTAAAGGCTTAAAATATTTCCACGTAAAATGTTTGGCGGAAAATCTCAACGGATACGCACAGACACAGAGACAGACAGAGACACAGACAGAGATGGAGACACGCATTTGCGTTGTCATAACGCAGCTGTTGCGTCGTCCTACATGGCGTATGCGTAATGCCTTTCAAAATGCCATAAGCATGTGCCTTTAATGACATCATTTTGCCAGCAAGAAATGAAAATGGCTGCCAAGTGTCAAAAGTTGATGGTTTTATTGCCATATTATTGCATTTAAAAAGATGAAAATGCAAATGCAAATGGGAATTTATTTAAATTTTGAAAAGAAAAGCGTAACAAAAATGTATTTAAGATGGGTTTTCCCTTAAAGAATAACTTAATAAATATTATTAAAGTTAAGAGGCAAATTCCCATTTCGCTTCACAACTAAACCAAGTACAAGTACAATCTCAAGCTTAACTAAATTAATCAGCATAATTGTGCTTACCTCAGAAGCAGTCCTAATTTATTAATTAGTGATTCGTTACCAGGAAAAATAACAATAACAAGGAAAAATACTCCCAGGAATGGTACAAAAAAAAAGGAAGGAATGCTGGCAACAAAGTGTCGCAAAGGCAGAAACAAAGCTCACACGCCCGAAAGCACCTGGGTTTACCTGTTCTTAATTAAAATAAATAGACACATGCTACGCGCTCCTCCCCGGCCGCGCATCCTTGATGAGCCGCTCGCTCGCTCGTTGGCTCGTTATTATGCAGGAAGCGTGTTTGGCATTAACCAATATAAGTAGTCGGCTCTGCCAATTTCCATAAGTCAACAAGAGGGCCAAGAGAGGGAGTTAAAATAAAAGCAAGTTGGCAATTAAAAGCGTTGTTCATCAGGCGGACAGCTGCTTGCGGTTAGTTTGGTTTTTCGGCCTGGCTAAATATTTTCCACTTTTCCACTCCTTTTTCTCTGCTTTTCTCCGCCGTATTCAAATCAGCTGCACCGCCCAATTAATGTAAGCGGACACATTGTTGCATACTAATGAGTTTTCGGTGTAGTCCGAAGGATACCCGGGGATATATAGAGAGATGTCCAGAACGAAGTTGGGATACTTGCTGGTGAAGCCACTAATTCAGTACGCTGACTTTTGAGTCTTTTTTATTTTTGGTTTGTGATTCGGTTTTTGATTATTTAATTAAGGGTTTTCGGGAAGAGGGGAAAGTGGTTTTAAAGTTAAAGTTTTGAAGTGAAAATGTCGCTAAGTTTGGTAAGGAAAATGTAAAGGTAACCAATATCTTTAGTTATTGATTTATAAACTTAAAGATTTTCTAATAAAGTTACATAAATGTTTTCAGTATTTTTTTAATTAACAAATATGTGTTCTCACTTTAACCTTTCTTAAACTTAAACCCAATTAATACATCTCTCCTGAAGAACTTAATTTCTCAAATAAACTTTAAAAAACTTCATCACGTACTCTCTCATACATTATCTACCCTCGTAAAGTTTACGAATAAAATTCATTTAAAATATATGTTTCACACCTCCTCTGCTCACTGTCTCACAAATTACACGCCCAGTTAATCACGTGCAAGTTGGCCAGAATGTTTATGGCCTTAACATAGTAACAGGAATTACCATTACACCTACTTTGTGTTACTTAGAGTGCTAGTTATAATTAAAGTTGAGGCATTTAAAGGACATTAAGAAGACTTTTCATCTCTCTTCGTCATAAGTTTTTCCTTGGCTGACAAATGATAATGTAATGTCATCATATATTACCCAGCCAGTGCTTGGCTCAATTACAAAAACTTATGGCCTGGCTGAAGGAAATAAAGCAACATTGAGCAGATTTACACATGGTCGTTACAAATGTAACTTAAAGATGGCGCCGCCGGAAGGGAAATATGGGGGGGAAATAAGGAAAAAGGGAGCTGAGAACTTTCCCCTCCGCCAGGATACTGCGAATGAAAGTTTTTGCTGAGACAAGAAGCCCAGGAACGGCAGAGATTATGCCATGTTAAGGAACAGGCAAACTACTTGGCTAAAAGGAAAACCGGGGGCGGTGGCAGCGGCTACAAACAAAAGATTAGTGTCGTCGTCTGCTGGGGCTGCAATCGCTTTCGACTTCGACTTGGAGCTATAGTTCCGAGTATGTTCTTACACATTTGTCGAAATTAAACAATGTAAAGTTTGGGTTGTGTGAAACAGAAAGAAAACTTTGCTCCGCATGTCAGCACCAAATATGTAACTCAATTAGTTTTTCCGCCCCTTAATTCAAGGCATTCATAGTGCACATCAAGAAATTAAAAGCTTTTTTTTATTTATTTATATTTTATTTATAAAATATTTTATGTTATAAAATAACACTGTTTTTAGAAAAATTATAATTTTCTTATTTACTATGTTGAGACATAATATTTTTTAAAAGCTAATAAAATGTTTACACATTTTATAAACATTTTATGTGTGTTCCAGTTAAATTTTTCTTTCAAAACATTAATTTTTATGACTTAAATTGATTTAATTTGCTTGCTAGAATATTAGTTTTAAATTTAACATTAATTTGTAAGCAATTACTTGACATATATATTTTTTATGAATTTATAAATTTATGTTAGCTTGATTTTTTAAACGGATTAATTTATTTGAGTTTAAAAATATTTAAACACTAAAATCATGTCAACAGATCATTTTAAAATATTTTAAATATATAAATATATATTTAAATAATTTGGTAAGGCATTTCTCTTTACGTTTTATGATACATTTTAAATTTTAAATATCTTAAAAATGAATTTCTTTTTATCCAGAAAAAATATAAAAATTAATTAATTCGTATATAACTCCTATATTAATTTTCTCTCTGCACAACTACCCATGTTGTTTGCAAAAAAATAAACTTTATATGTAATACATTGTTGTCGCTCCTGCGGTTCTTGTGGCCAGCTAGCCAAGTGGCATCTCCAAGTGGTCCATCCATCCAGCCGTCCGTCTGAACCCTCACTGTACATTCCCCTGTCCCCAGACGCATTCACAACCATATCCACACCCATATCCACACCCACATCTATGTCCATGGCCACCCCACCCTTGGTCCCACTCGATGCCAATCGGCGAGTTCTGTTGAGCGTTTCAATTATGTGACTCGAGTTGGAGTCGTCCAAGTCCTTATGGATGAGGGAGTTGGAGTCACCGCAGGAGCAGCCACCGCAGTCACATATAAATTTCAAGTAATTGCTTTCGCCCTTCAACGAAAAGTCAAGCCAAAGTTGTTGCAAGTAATTGCCATCTAATTGCTTATTGAAATTTTTTCGTCTAGTGGCGGTTGCTCTTGGATATTCGCCAAGATTGATGATGGACAAAAAAAAATTGCGAGAGAGAATTTAACATGAAAGGAAAGTGATGGGAAATTATTGGAGGAGAATTTGAAGGAGGTTTTATTGAAGATTTTATTAAGTAGAAGAAACTGACTTAAATAAGTTAGGGCTTAAAAATGTAGTTCTGTTGAAGTTATTACTCTAGATTGTTGAGTAAATTTTATTTACCTTTAAGAAATATAAAAACCAATATTTAAAAATGAACATCATATAATTAAGAAGCGTTAATTTATAAAAATAATAAATCAATATTACCTAAAAGTTTAAAAGAGAATAATAAGATATCTTATTCTCAATTATGATGGATTAATAATTGTGCCTAAAAAGATTTTAACTTAATAAATAATTTATTTTATAGTACATTAATTTTTTCTCACATAAAAATCAATAAAAAATATGTTAAGTTTTCCTTTTTTCTTGTCCTGTTTTCTCCAACTTCTTGTGTTATCCTTAACTTGACTTTCAATTGCAAAAACCTGCTGACTCATGACCAAATCGATCTCTAACCCAAAAAAAAAAAGGGCTAAGGGAAATGGCGGCTCTTCACTTTATTGAATCCATTTCTGTTGTTACTTTCAATTGATTGATTTTATTTGGCCTTCGCTTTAGCTCCCCCCTAAGACTTAAAGTAGCCAAATAACAAGTTAAAGTTGGGCTAAGCGAAAGATTGATGGACGCATTAAGTGGGGGGGATAGGGATGGTTATAGGATAAAGGATATATGTAGGAAGGCCCCTTTGGCGCCAGAGAAAAGCTTTCGCCAGTGAAGCGGAAATCACACAAAGATTTGCCCATATAAATGTCTACTTTGGCTTTGGCCAGATCCATTTCCTTATTTGTTGGCATTATTTTTGTTGCTATTTTTCCTCGAGACCACATTAACCGGAAGCGCCCGCCAGGCAAACTTATGCAAACTAAGCGAACAAAACTTGGCCGCAACTAAGAAGCCACATCCTCCTTGGTCCTGGCTGGACTTTGGACCGAAGACGATGTCCGAAGTTTTTACGCCAGCGGCGGGACAGGATAAAAAAAATTGAAAAAAATGCTGGAGTTCAAGGAGGAGCTGATGGTTACAGGGAGAAAAAGTATAAAGAATTTAGAGATATTTAGAGAAATTCTTAAAGAAAAAATTATGAGTCAAAATTAAGAAATAATATATTAAAGTATTTTTATTCCAAAAATGTATTCTACAAATTTAATAAATATTTAACCTGTTATAAAATAGGTCCTTTAAAAATTCCCTACTCATTTTTTCAAGTGCCTAAAATGTGCAAAGCTTTCTTCTGGTTTGCTCCCGCCCGCCCTTTTGGCCGCATTGGCCTGACCGCCTTATTGTACAAAGTGTTGACTTTATATCCTTCATTTAGTGGACATAAAAAGGATATTATTAAAAGCTTAGAAAAGTAGCCATTTCCCCGATGTCCGATGGGGACGTCCCTCTCTCTCGTCCCGATTTGCCTCGTCATTGCATTGCAGAAAATACATAAAATATTAGATGACTTGAAAGGGAATAATACACAATACAAGCTGATTTTTCGACCACAGAAGACAATGACAGTGGTGTCCTTTTGTTCTTTTTTTTCGGTTGCGGCTCATTTGTCTTTTATGATGTTGGAACGGGGATGAAACAAGGCTTTTGCCAAAGGAAAAACCATTCGTAAAAGGTCCATTATAATTATAAATGAGTTTAGCGCCCATAATACTTTTTATTCCCTTTACAAATGGATCTCATCGCTCCCTACAGGTCCCCAATGGGGATGCTGGGGCGGTCTCCTTTATTTTTTGTGTCAAATTGACTGCCACATTTTAATGAGCCAGCAGTAAAAATTGCTGGCCCAGTTATGAAAAGGAGGCCGGCACGGCAAATGGCCCGAAATTGACAAAGAATTTTTGGCATTTTTTTTGGTAAATATTTATTTTTCCCTTTTGACTTGATTTTGCTTCGGTTTGCCTTTGTCTTTTGTCATTTTATATGAGCTGAATGATAGGCAAAAGTAATAAGGGTAATTTTAGGGGGGTTTTATAGATATGCATGGGAAGGAAACATTATGTTTTGGTGATTTGTAGGGAGAGGTTTATAGAAGAGGTGAGAAATTAAAGGATGTTTCTTAGGGGAATAGATTACTAAAGGTATTTGCTATTGAAATGCACAAAAAAAACAGATTTAAAAATGACTTAAGAGCTTGCTTTTATTTATATCAAGAAAAATTATTTTAAATATATTTAAAAATATTTATTTTGATTTAAAAAATTTCAAAATATTATTTTTACACTCTTTCAAATGCCAAGAAAAGTTCACGCGAGTCAAAGCATTTTGCGTATTCTATTATCTTTTATTTTAGTTCATATTTAGATACAATTCTAAATAAATTCTTTAGTTTGTTATGTTAATTTTAAATATAGACCTGGATATTCTGTATTTTTAATACAAGGTTTGCTTTAAAGTTACATTACTTCTACTTTACTTTCTTCTATTAACTTAAACTGAACTTGTCATTTATTTATTTTATTTAAGAATATATCCCTTCAGTATCTCTGTTTCTTTACAAAATATCCTTTTATATATATATTTTCCTGTTCATTACTGATTTCATTCAGGATACTGGAGATACCGGCACCCCTCGTCATCGTCTCCTGGGCATTGTCTTTGACTCAAACCATTTCGGTTCATTTTCATTAAAATACTTGTTCGGTCAGATCCTTTTCAGCTGGCACATATGTGCGGCTCCAATGGGAGGAAGCAAGGAAGGAAGTAGCTGCTCCTTTTTTTTCGCTGTTGCTGCTGTCTGTGTGCAATATCCTTTTGGCGTCCTTTGGAGTCCCTTTTTATTTGGCGCTGCCACTGTGCGGCGCAGCAATGCGTGTATAATTGCTCAGACAATGAGCAATTGTTTTTCATTTTGCATTTACCATTTTTCACTGGCTTTTCTGTTTTATTTTTTGTTGTATTTTTTTGTTGCTTCGTTGTTTGCTTGTTGATTGTTCGCCACACTCCCCACGGTTTCCTTTACTTGTTTTTGAATTTTTCACATTGTTTGCATACATTTTGCACTCACTGTTCCATGGGGTGTCCGTGTATTTGTTATGCAAAGAGGCCTCAAAGCGTTCGCGTTCCTCTCATCCTTTTTATTTTTTGCTCGCCGCCAATATGAGATGGGTGAGAGCGAGTTTGCCATTTTCCAAGCAAATTAGTTTACAAAGGACGACAAACCCAGTGGCGGCTGTCCTTTTCCCCCCGGTTTTCACCCGATTTTCCCCCTTGTTTTCCACGCTCTTTTCGAACCAAATTGAAAATGCATTTTAAAGCAGACGCAGCCGCGGGCTAGAAATTATTTCATATATGCCAAGTTTATTTACGTTTATTGTTTGACCAGACATCTGGGGTTTGGGGGATATATGCACGGGAAATATTTTAAATGTATCTAGATTTAAATAATAGATATAAAAAAAAACAATTTTAAATATGATAATGATGATAGAAATACAATTATTTACATTTTCTTGATTATTTCCCATAATCTCAACCTTAAAAAAATCCACAAAACTTGTGTTAAATATTTTATGTTAATTAATATTATGTTGAAGTATTAAAATTCTAAGAAATATTTTGGAAAATTCATAAATTATAGGAAGAACACTTCCATTTTTTTCCCCCTGTGCACTTCCACTTGCTCTTTATTTGTTTTTCTCTTGACTTTGGCAGTTGGAAAGGGAGCCTGTTCATAATTAAGTGCGAAAATTGGCCACAATACAGAGTGGAGTACACATCCATGACCCCGAACTCTGTGCCCCCGGAGCCTGAATCCCAATACCAATTCAAACTCCCCTTCCCGAAGCCAAACTGCCGCCCACAGATGCATGCAATTAGTTGGCCATTAAAACAGGCCCAAAGATAAACTACAGTTGCGATAATATATCTCAAATTAGTTGCACTTTATCCCACAGTCTCGCCTCGCCTTGCCTTCCCACGTCGCCTTCCAATCAAGCCGCCTTTTCGCGGGTTTTTATGACTCAATAAGAGAGGAGAGGGGATGTGGCAGCACGGTAGTCGTAGTCCGCAGACAAACTTGCCACAATTCGCCACTAATTTCAGCGCTATAAAAGTTCTGTTTGCCGGCCATAAATGTCAAAGACAGTGCCAGGTCATACATATATCGGCTGAGGGATATATGGCGGTGGGAGGGGACAGACCCAGCCGAGTCTCGCGTGTTTCATTAGTCGCGAATTATGACGACCTGCCTGTGGAACGCCCCTTATTTTCCTATTTTCCTTTTTTTTTTTGGTATATTCCTGTCTGGGGCGTTGTGACAAATTTGGTTTTATTTTCGTGCAGACAAAAGCCCCATGCAGGCACAGATACAAATACATAGATACTCGGGCACAGATGCAGATACTCGTAGTTGCTCATTGCAAAATGGTCATGGCATCTTTAATTATGTTTTGCATTTTGTATTCAAGAGAACATTAATGCTGTTCCGTGTTTCGGACAAGGCACTGAGAAAATTAGGGAAGCAAGATATGATTTTAAAGAAGTTTTAAACATATTTTTAAGAAGAAAAAAAATATCTTGAAGGAGACTTAAAGATATCTTTAAGAAGAACTAAATATACATTTAACTAAAAGTATCTTAAATATCCTTAAAATTTCTTTCGGTTTTTGAGGTATAAAAAGTTTTTAGATTTTAAAAATGATTCCTTTTAATTATTTGTAATTTTTTTGTGACTTAAAAGTTTTTCTTTTAAGAAGTCCCAACAAATTAAGTTTATAATATTTATAAAAATATATTTCATTGGCAAAAATCCTCTTAAAATAATTCTTGCATTTTCCTTTCTAATTTATTGATATTTTCCCAGTTTCAAGAAACAAAATTTAACCCAAAAAAGAAATAATTTCTGCTAGTTGCCATCGCCTTCATAGCCAGCATTTCGCTCGCTAAGAATCCCAACCCGAACTCCAACTTCAACTCCATTTCCCCTTCTCTTCCAGAATTTTCTCAGGGGCGTATCAAATGTGACAGCTTGGCAAGAAGTCGGAGTCATAGACATAGACATACACTTTGTACTCCGGCACTCGGCACTATAAGATATATATATATATATATATATATACCTATATGCTGGCTGCCTGGCTTTACGCAGACAATCAAAATTCAAATGGAATAACGTACGAGGTATTCTCAGAGAGAGAGAGAGAGTGAGGAGGATGATGACGAGACAGTTGAACATTTTTTCGTTCAACTTGCATTTACTTGGCGTCCTCCTGCCCCCGGATTTTTGCTTTTGAGTTGCTTAAAATGACGACAACTATATCCACACATGCCACACGAACTAAAGACCAAAGGCGAGGCAGCTCCTCATGACTTTACGTTGATGTTTCTTTGTTAATTTCGATGTACTGAGAGAAGAAAAAATTTAAATAAAAGATTTAAGGGGTTTTGAAGCAATGAAAAATAAAATAAATAAAATATTTAATGGGTTTTAAATATTAAAAAGAATGCTGAAGATGCATACCGAAGCCACAGGAACTACATATGAATATAAATATTTTTACCCAATATTTTCCCACTTTTATATATTTTTTTAAATATTTATCATTAATAAGAAAATTGAGGAAATAAAATAAAACCTCTTAGTTAAAAAAGTATACCAAAGATATAATTAATAATTTTTCTTTGTGTATTCTCCTTCTGAATTCCCTGATGAACGCGTGACAAATGTTAAACTTGTACAATTGTTTGTGTTTCTTCAACTCAACTCCCCCGGAAAAAGGTGTTGCATAAGTGGAGAGCGTTTATCTTTGAGTTACACACACACACAACATTTGTTGTCTGCAATTAATTCCTTCTTTTTTTTTTCGGTGGCAAAAAGCCTTTGACAATTGACAAAGAAATCCAGCAGGCAGCTGTAAGAATCTCAGTTTCGATTCTGGGAATGCCAGAAAGATACAACCTCCCCTTCTCCTGTTGGTTTTTGCTGTATCCAGTTACAAAGAGTTTTTGGATTTTAGTCCCCGGGCAGATTTTCTGCTATTTAAAGATTTATTTTCTCACAAAGGCAAAGGCAAAGCACAGCACGCCCCGCACTTAATTACAAAACAACGTGGGCGGCGGTCGTCGTCGTTGGAGGAGGTCACATCTTTTTTCGATTAAAAAGTTTACCCAGCCGAGGCAATTGTCAGTTACATCCACTTAACCTGAAATGTCGTTGGCAGCGTTGGCAGCAAAATTTTACGACAGATTAACGAACGATTAACGGTGTAACGTGGCACTTGCCACCCAGCACGTGCTCGCTGGAAAATATTCAGAGGCAGCCCCCGGGGGGCCGCCGATGCCAGGCGCTAGGAATTTATATTTCGCAGGTGATTTGTCGCATAAAATTCGAATAATTCATAAGAGAGAGAGAGCAAAAATAACAAGCAGGATGCGGGGGTTGTCCTGAAACCGCACTGCCACAGCGCCAGAAAGTATGCAATGAAATGCCGCAAAGTTGGCGTTGCCGGCAACGCGGCGTATGCGTGTTAAAAAGTTTTTGTCAACGGCAAAGCTTCCTTTTGCAACCAACAACAAGGTGAGCGGAGCGGGTGGGGCTTTCACGGGTTAAGAGTTTGTCATTTCGTTTGTCCCCACTCTTCCGTCGCCGTCGCGCCCACGACTTTCCCGGGGTTTTCCCGGGCTTTTTCGGTTGGGCCCTTTTTGAGCATTTTGGTCACATTTTACCCGCATTTTTTGTTGCCTGTCGCGTTTCCTCTTTTTTCTATTTTGTTGTTGTGTATCTCTAACAATGCGAAAATTGTATCTTAAGCGGGTGTAACTTGTATACGGATGGATTTGTATCTGCTATCCGTTTAGCGGTTGACTTTTGCCTGTCTTTTTTTTTTGTTTTTTTTTTTTTATGCTGGTTTGGGTTTTGGGTTGAGTTGTTGGAATATTGGAGCTGATTATAGAGATATCTGTTAACTGAATTAGGGGCTAGGTGACGGTTTATATAGGGAAAAGAATTTCTGACTTGATTTCTTACTTTCTGAGGGTATTTAACATAATATATTATAAACTTTCGGGAAAGTTTTGTATAAAAGAAAATTTTTTTAAATATATAAACAAGAGTTTTTTGGCTTACAATCTTGCTTAAAAAGTATTAATTCAGTTATTTGATGTTAAATAAAATATTACAAAATGTATACTCACTTACCCGTTTATTACTTTGTGTAATCTCTGCCAATTCCAATTCTTTAAAATTGTTTACATTTTATTCCTTATATTTTCCAAACAAATTTAAACTAATTTAACTTTCTTAACTAATCTCTGTTCCGCATATTTAAGCCTTAAATTTCCTGGCTAACCATATGCAATCTGACTGTTATTTTGTATGCTTTTTTGTTAACATTTTTATTCCTATCGCAATGTACCATTTTTCGCGTTTCAGATTTTGTATTTCCTGCCGCAGCTCGCTTGGCCTTTTGAACCGCAATTAAGATTGCTTCGCTCATATGCCAGCTGTTTCTGCCTTTGGGGCAAGGTCCTCCTCCTTTCTTTCTCTTTTTTTTTTTTGTAAACCATTTTCCGTAGGTTTCCCCACCAGCCCTGCCCCTCTGGTCTTTTCATTTGCATTCTTATCGGCTTCGCTGCCATGTTTAAATGTCGCCAGCATGAAAGTTTTCCCCGAACTCAAACCCAAACCCAAACCCTGCTCCACTCCGCGTTGAATTCGTTGATTCTTTTTTGCTCTCTCATTTTTTTTTGCTGTTGATTTTAGAATGTTTCTTCTTGTGTTTATCTTTTGTCACATGTGTGTTGTATTTTTCCTGTTGTTGTTGCTACCATTTTTTATTCCTTTCCTCATCTCGGCAGCTGTTGATTTTTGATATATGGGTCCCTGCGGTGCTGTTTGGCTTCGCGTGAGTGGGCGTGAACTGTGACTGCGAATGTGACTGGTAGTCACATTTCAATGCGTTTGACTTCCGTGGGTGAGCTTAAAAATATATATATATATGTATAAGTCAAGTGGTGAGGATGTCAGGCTGAAGGAGTAGGGGAGAGCATGAGGGTTTTGGTCCTGTGTAATCAAGAGCCAGAACAGGAAACTTGCCAGCGGCAACGAATCAAAGACGGAAAGTCTTCCAAGGTTCTGATAAAGGATTTGATAAGGGCATGTCAAACGAAGGCGTTTTCACATTTTTCACATTTTCCCACACACATTTTCTCGACATATATTTTCCCTCACCAAAAGTCAGATGAATTAGATGCTAATGATGGTGACGAAGAGTCCCTCGAAATGGCTTAACTTTTAGGGGATTTAGCTTTGGAGGGGAATGTGGAGCTCAAGGATATGTTTTATTTAAGGAAAAAGGTGCCTTATCACTTTATTTGATATTTACTTGAATTTTTAAATATTTTTATGTGCTTAGGAAGTTATTATAGATTTAAAATCAATTAAAATGTTTCCCAAAAGTATGTCATGAAATATTTTTAATGACTTTAGTTTTCTTAGCCTGCTTTTAGGCACATTTTAAATAGATTTTGTGTGCCACAGAGATTTGTGTGGGAACTTTAATTATAAGAATTACTTTTTATATAAGAAAAATATATGTTAAAGTATGACAGTAGGAAGTTAAATATAAATATATTAATTAAATTATAATTGCAGTAAAAAATGTTGTATCATACTTTTAAGCTTCATTTTAAATTGTTTTTAGATCACAAAACCAAATTTGGACACTTTTGCCTTTAAAAACTGTGAAAAGAACATTGCGATCAGCATTTCTGTTTTAATTTGTAATTATTAGATTAAAATAAATATTTTAAAAATATTTTTTCTTTCTTGTTTAATATATTTAAATTGAGTTTAAAGACCCCGAAGAGTGTAAAAGTGCTAAGACTTTATACAGTGACCAGTTTTCTCCATCCTGTTGCAACCCGATAATTGCACACATCAACGGAGATTTGAGGATTTTTTTCGGAAAATCAGAATTCTCTGGGCCGAGAGGCAAATGTTTACAAAATGTTGGTTAGCCTGCAAATTCAATCGAAATCGGAGTCACTCCCCCGGGTGACTTCATTTCCCCAGCAAATTGTTATTTCAATTGTCAGCAGTCGACAGTTGTGCAGTTGCAGTGGCAGTGTGGCAGTGGCAGTGTGGCAGTGGCACAGTGCTGTTACCGCCCACAGATATGCAGTTAATTTTGTGCTTGTGACTGCAATAAATTTTAAATGCACATTTCCAATGAAAGAACCAGAAGACCAGCTACCGAGGATCCAAAACGAAACGAAACGGAAAACAATTTTGTGCAATTTTCAAACTAAAACGACATGGCTGGCAGAGGAGAAAAAAGGGGGTCAAAGTGACACACATATGGCCAAGTGCATTCGAGAATCGATGTCCTCGGGAGTCCGAGCAACGGAATCCAAGCTCTGGCGACAAATGAAATTGTTGCTGGCAAAGTGCTGCGTTTAAGAAACTCCTCTCCCCCTACCATTTCCCACTACCATTTGGCATTTGTATATTGCATTTAGCCAGGCTTTTGTGTCCTTTCGACCCGATTGCAGTTTTATGACAGTTTTTAAAGTCATTTTCGATGAGTGTAAATTTGGTTTAAGTTGGTCCTCTGTGGCAGGATATAGCACAAGACTTTTATTAGTTAAAGTTGCAAAAGCTTTTAGGTGTGGCAATTATTTAGTAAATATTAAATAAATAAAAGGAATTATTTATTGATAGTTGTGGGAATTAATTTAAAAACTAGGATTTTTGATGAATTAAAATGAAGCCTGAATCAATTTTTAGAACGACCAGAAGTCAAGAAAAAGTTATAAATTATTTGAGAAATTGTGTAGAAAATATTAGGTTGCTTTAAATAAATGTATAACAAGTTTAATGCATTTTAAGTTCGATTCATTTTAGTTTCCTCGATTTTATAATAGTTTAAGCCGTAAATATAGCTATATATAACTTAGAAAATATTACTTAATTATTTCCTACACATAACCCTCTCAATTTTTCTGTTCTTTAATAGAATACAACCCTTTCCAGGTGAAAGTATCACCCATTTTGGGTACTCTCCATTGTATCATGTGTTATTTTGCGCGTGGCCACTGCCATTTTGGCAAAGATTTTGAATTGTAAATGCGGCTAATTGGGTCTAAACTCATTAGACGCCGGCGAAAAGTCACCCTCCTCACACGAAACACGAGAGTGTCCTTGCTGCTGATAGTCACCCAAACCCCTTTACCACACATTTCCCACCATTTTCCACCCATTTTCACGGTGAAATTTGGCGCACATTTTGGCTTGTTATCTGGAAAAAGGTGGAGACTGCCGTTTGTGTGCGCATTTGTTTTAACTATTATGAAAAGCAAATTGCCTAATTAAAAATGTTAAATTCATTTTAATATTTAATTACAATTAATTCGAAGCGCAATGAAGCGGAAAAGGTAATAGAGACGGCGTGTGTGTGGGTACTAATGGGTTAATTGTGAGTGAAAATCCCTACAGACGGAAGCTTAGCTTTCTCTCCTTTTTTTTGTTGCTTGAATTGATGGATGGAGCAATCAAATGGTCGTAATGTCATCAGCACATCAGCAATACATAAGTGGTCAGAGTTAGCAGGATCTCGCAGGACCTCACACGTGCACACACACATGACGGCGGCGGCATGAGCCTGCGTCCGATGATGACGATGATGAGTCACTTTGGTCACGAAGCTATTTTTACGCTTGATTACACGATAAATGAAAATCAAACGTTTGATTGCTTAATGCCAGGGACTAAGGGTCATCCGCACCACCACTTCCACTGCTGGCCACACCCACAAGTCAGCCAGAAAGTGCTGCAATTTTGCTAAAGTATAAGTCTCTGGAGAAGGCGAAAAGAGGATATAGTAGTGCAGTGAGAGAAATTTTTAACACCTTAGTTTTATATCTGATTTTTAATTAATATTTCATAGAGAAGAAAAAGCTTTTAAGTTCAGGAAGACTCTTACGGAAAATAAAGCTAAAAATGTGGTATTGATTTGTTATCGAATTAATTTAAAAAAATTAACATTAAATAGTTTTTCACGTCCCAGAAACTTTAAATTAATAATTTTATATGATATTGATTTAAAATTATGATTTAAAATCATTAATAAAAATTATAAATTATCATAAATATCATTACTAAGCTAATAATACATTATTTTCAATACGGAAAACTTTTTTATGTTAGTTTGTTTTACTTCAAAAAAACTGCTTATTAAAAATAAAATTTATAAAAATTAAATTTTTGATGTATTTTTTTCAAAATTTTTATGATCTAACCTCTTATAAAATTTTGAAAGAAATTGTTAATTTTTTTTTTCTGCCAAACATAGCTAGATTGAATCTGCTGTTGATGCTGATTAAAAATATATATGATTTATTGCGTCGTTAATCACGCGTTGCAATTTTCTGACTACTTATAATAAAATGAAAGGTTATAAGAACAACTTATTTTTCCATAAAAAACTCTATAAATTTTACCAAAAATTTGTATAATTTTTCCGCTCAGTGTAGCATAGTGGTGAGCTGGGGGTCAGTGAGTGAACATTTCAATTATTTATATGCTTGTTTGTCTCCCTTCGCTCTCTGATCTGCGTGGACTTGGTGGGGAGGGGTTTGGACCTGGGAGTGGGTGTACCCAGGGGTGTGTGTCCATGTGTGTGCACGTGTCTGATAGCAGGCTCCTCTCTCCTTTCTAACACTTGACTGCTTTCGGCCGGGTTATCGCTTATTTTTTGCTGTATTTTAGCTTCTTGGGAAGCTGGACTTTGACTGATTTGATGATAGTTGAGTGCGCTTTCCGAAAAGTTATTGCCCGGACACCTCTTGGAAATCCGACCAGCAGCCAACTTGCCACTTTGATTGATTCGTTAATCTTCCAACGAAATACAAATTAAAAGCTTTTTGTTTAGCTTCAGACTAGTCTTCATTCCCTCCTCTACTCCTAGAGCCGCATAAACCGCTTATGTTAATTAAATTTTAGGGGTTTTTGGAGGAGATCTCCTCCGCTTCTCTTTTCGCAATCAATCAATCTGAAGACGTTCTCTGCCCAGTTTCTTGCTCTTGTTTAGTTTAACTTGAAATGTATTTGCATTTTTGAACTCATTTCGAAGGGGTTAAGTCCTTTGGCAGCTGCTATATTGATGACTGGGGTTAGTGGGGCTGTCAAAGGACTTCGTTTCACTAAGAGCTGAGTAATCAATAACTGAAAGGATGTCTAGGATAGGGGGAAATACTTGTAAATATAAACTAGAGGGTTAATGGTCGAGATAAATGTGGTTACTGGGGTTAAAGGGGTTTTAGTTTAAATGGTTTTATTATCTATATACTTTTTAAACATTTTTAAAAGGTTTTATTTCATTTATCACTTAGCTTATAACGTTTTTCTCTTTAGTTAATTTTAGAAATTCTTTAAAAGTATGTTTCCTATAACCTTTTAATATAAACTATTTAATATTCAAGCTTTTCTTCGTCCCCAAATCTTAAAAAAATTTATATAAATCCACGTCACCCTTTTTATTTATTTTTTAACTCAACCCTAGTCAAGTTTCCTTATCTTATTTAAACAGGTGACAGTAGTTCCGCTTCAACACCTCTGGTATATATATTTATATATATGACCGACTATTGACACTTGATAAATGCTTGGTTGGTTCCGGAACAACTCAGGGTCTCCATATCACCTATATATATATTTATATTCACACACCCCACTGACTTTCAAGTTCACCAACCAAGAAGACCTTTTGAGTTAAGTTTGAGTTTAATTAAAGGTTAAAATTAAAGATATAATAGCAATAAAATATATATAAAGATAATGTACAAGCTCCCTTTGGTTAATCAATAGTATTTGGCACTTTTTCGATTTGGTTTAACACCACATAAACCTATTTTTCTTGGATTTTCTTCAATTATTCCTAGCTTTCTTTCAAGGTCTTGCCAGCTGACAGTTTTGCACTCTGGCAAAGTTCTCAGTGTATATTAAATCGCAAATGGCAGCATTATTATCATAGTTCATTTCAGCCACCTTGAACTCTGGATTAATGGCTATTTTGAGGGTATAGGAACCAGGTCTCAGGTCGGTTATATCCACCCATTGGCAGTCCAGATTGTACAGATAGACATCAGAGCAGTCGATGGATATGCCTGGGGAGTATGTTAATTTTTATATAATTTAAAATACATTTTAGGCAAATTTGTTACCCTGATCTCCATAATTGGCACAACTGTATTTCTTGGACACTCCTGGCAGGCAATTGCTGTCTTCCAGACAAAACGAGGCCTTGTGTCCTTGGGCCACCTTGCGTCCACTCAAATCGAAGATATCAAAGGTGGCAAAGACCTCCATGCTGTGAAAGTGCCTGGAAAAATAATGAAAGTATTAAGAAAGTAATGAAATAATTTAATATTATAAATAAATAATAAATTAGACCCTCCTTTCTTTACTCACATATGACACATGTGCCACTCCCACTGGCTCTTCTCCTTGAATGGCCGGAAATCCGCATTTCCTGCATTGATGGCTGCCGCCGTAAACTTGAGTAACCTCCTCGATCTGTACCGCCAATGGGGATCATCTCGCTGGATCTGATATGCCTCATTGGCCACACAGTTCTCCTCCATGGCGCACTGCATCAGCAGCATGGGTCGATCCTCCAGGTGTGCAGTCTGCTCAATCTCCAGGTAATCCACCACCAAATCGGGTGACAAATAATCACAGATCACGGCAGCCACATGTTGTCTATTTCCATGACAACTCACTATGCCTCTTGCGGCATCATGATGCAGGCAGTCGGCCAACTCGGTCTCATTGCCATAACACTCAGTGCCACTTAGAGCAGGTTGCGAGGCATTTGCTCCACCAAAAAAGTCCGTTTGGAAGGCCTCGCTGGCATAGCCGAGGCCCATCTGGCGACACACGACATTGGCTTCGAGGAGGGACCAGCCATCGGCACAGACACTGCCCCAGCGACCGCCATCCAGGCTGACCTCGACCCGGCCCTCGTTGCGGCTTCTGCCGCCTCGCAATCTCACATACAAACGGGATCGGGAATGGATGGGATACTTGGGCAGATCCTCATCCCGGAGAATGGGTGCTGGTAGAGGTATCAGGGCATTTTCCGGGGGATAACACACCACGCCCGCCGCCTCCCCAGGCTCACAGTCATTCTCGCCCCAGCCCTCGAAGTGGCAGTTGACCAGCTCCTGTTCGTGGCCCTCGCAGAAGAGGTTGTCCATCCAAAAGCGACGACGAGCGGCCCCAAAGTAGCCACTTCTGGTGTAACGCCTCATGCCAGGAAAGCCCAGTTGCCGGCAGACGATGTGACCTTCAGCGGCATCCCATTCGTCATCGCAGACAGCGCCCCATTTGCCATTATGAAGGACTTCAATGTTGCCTTAAATAAAAATACATTATAAATAATTTATATTATTTTAATAAATAATAATTCTTTTTTACCTTCATACTCATTATCTCCTCCCACGAGACGTATGGCTCCCTCCTCCTTGTTCAGGACCTTGCTGTATCTATGCACCAGTCGCTGTCTCTCCAGCCTGGCATCCTCCAAGGATCTATGCTGGACCACAGCTTCCGTGAAATAGAGGAAAAATATAGTTAACCAAATCTGTAGCCCAAACATATCGAAGAGATCCTATTGATCTTTGACTGCCCGCCTCGGCGTTCGCTTGAGAACTGAAGCGTCGAGCAAACAGAATCATTTAACTATGAACTATTACCGGCCAGATACAGATACAGATACAAAGATACAAAGATACATAGGTAGGTGGCTAGCTTGTTAGCTACATATTCAGATATATTCAGTTATATATTGCGCTTGTTGCGCTTCAGAAGCTCGCTCAACTGACGTCATTGGGGCGCCTCCACGAGGGCGGAATCTCAACGATATCCAACGATTTCCAAAAGCCAAAAGCCGAGAGTGAGCTGAACTGGAGATACGATGTCGGATATAGTCAGAGAGCTGAATCTATTTCCCGCACGTATGCATGTCACTTAATGGGTTTTTCATTTTGAGGCAACACTGACATTGCTTTAATGCACATGAAGAAAAAAGGGGGCTCAAAAACAGCAATAAATAAATCAAAGAAACAAAATTGAAAGCCTAGAAAAATGTATAAATAAATAAATTTATATATAAATAAAGATAAAGATAATTAAAATTTTGTTAGCAATGATTTCTAAGTACCAAACTCCATTTAATATTGAATATAACTTATTAAAGTCAATTATAAGTCCCTAAAAATTTCTCCCAGTGCCTTTCGAAGGCCATCTCACAAATATTGCTCTATAAACAAATGCGAAAAGGAAGCGGTAACCCATCTAGTTTATCATCACAACCAACAATAAACCATTATAAAATATTTCTCACACCCATTACAAACATTTAATGAGAGAGCTTTGTTTGAACCCTGAACTGCTCTCCTCCCCTCTCCTCATCCCCTTCTCTGAATATGCATTGCAAAATCCCAAAAATGGGTATGAAAATATGGAAAACGAAGCCATAATTTCGTCTCTGACTGAACACGACCCACATGTGAATCTGATGTTTTGGAATTCAACAGCAAAATACAACATCGTCATCGTCACTGCTGGGGGAAGCCCATTAGCTTGTTGGCATGCAGCCACTGGAAACGTTGCATGCCACATGGAAAAACATGAACTTGACACTGAAACCAATGCCAGGGAAAAACTAAAGAGAAAAACAACAATCAATTTAGGCAAAATATAAGTAAAAAACAAAGTAAAATAGTAAAACTAACAGCTCGTGTGGGCAGCTCATTAGCAAAAGTGGCAGGCCGCATAATCGTAATTGGAAATCAAACTCGATTAGGTCAGCTACACAGGGAGATAGATATAGTATAGATATATTGTTATATAGCCACAGGGAAATCGAAAACGAAATCGAAATCGGTAGCCATTGAAGCGTGCCTCCCTTGCCATACATTTGCTGGATAGATTTTCAAGATCAATGTAGATCAAAAGCCCGGTAATTGTCTATTCAGGTCTCTCATGCTGATGGATGAATGACAGCCCGTTGTTAGGGTCGGAACATTGGAACAGATTGATCAATTAAAGGTTGGGATATATAATGAATAAACATACAGCCATTAAATTTAATTAATTTTCAAAGATAATTGGTTAGAGTTTAGCTGAAAATTTTATTTTAAAATGCTTATAAGACAAGTTTTTAAATTGATAATTTTTTGAAAAAGGAAATGTTAATTGTAAGTAATAGAAAAAATATTTAAAAGGTTATGAAAATAGTTTCTATTAAATTTAATATATTAACAATATTTTAAAGACATTTCATTGGGTAAATAAAATTCATAACATCATGAATTTTTGTTTAAATATATTTTAAGAATAAAATTGAAAGTACAAAAGCTATAAATGTCAGACAAGCTTGAAGCTTTTTAATTAAAACACGATATAAATATTCCAACTTCAGCCATTTCATCAATTAAAATTATATTGAATAATATACCCCAAAATAATCCCTCAAATAGTTCCCCAGATTCTGTTTTATTTAACGATTCATCAAGTTCATTATTCATGCCAGACTAGTTTTAATTACAAATTACTGTGCCAGTCACGTTAGGCCACTATTTTCCCACTACTCGCAACACCAATAAAAATCTATATCCAATAAAAATCTATTCCTATCAATATTCACACCCACTAATGTTTGAATATATAGAGCTCCATAACCCAACCGGACGCACAACTATGGCAGAGCAAATATGTTTGTTGCGGTCCAACATGTAAATATCCGGCTATATAGAGCGGCCTGCTGCACGAACCGATCATAAATATTGGCCAAAGGAAATTAATTGGATAAACGTTTTATGATATTGAATTATGATGGAATTATGATGGGGAGAGGTGGTAAGGGCAGCATCTCCCGAGATATTCCCACACAATTCAAAAGGGGGGAAAGGGAGCGAAAATTTTATGAGTGCGTAAATTCCGTTTCGATGGCCGCCGCCGGGGCTAAAAAGGGCATAAAGGACATGCCACATGCCGCATGGACACTGGAATCCTACAGCAGCGCCACCATCATGCACCAAGGTAATAAAATTCGATAGAAAATCGTGTAATAAAATCATTACACACACCAGAACCAGAGAACCAGAACCAAAGCCAAAGCCAGAACCAGGAACAGGACAAAAGTCCAATCCCGGCACTAAAATCAAACGCAGCTCCTTGCGACTCCTGATCCTCTGCCAGTTACTCCTTCTGGGGCATAAAAACAGCAACGTGAGGCGACAAGTCGCCTTCTTTTGGCCAACAATAAAATGGCAGAGAGAAGGAGGAGATGGAACAAAAAAAGAGCACACACACCGACAAAGTGAAAACCAGCGGGAAAATAATTTGTGTGGGAGCAACCCAGGCCCCGGGGTATCCTCTGAGAGGAGGCTGTTCTCCCAGAACGGATGAAAAGATAAAAAATGGTTAAGGGATATTGAAAGGCGGTAAATTGCTTTATTACTTAAGTGAGCCCAGAGATGATTAGGTTCGCGCTGCTGCTTGCCTTGTGGCGACTCATTAAAACGGAGTTTCGACTTGGGAAATTGCAAATGAGCGGGAAAAAATAAATGGGAATAATAAGGAGAGTATATAGAGGGGGCTTAGCTGATAATATAATGGCTAAACAACAGGGTTTGCCAGTTAAAAGTTAGTTGGGTTCCTCAATTAGTGTGTCAGTAAATTGAAAAGGGGAAAATGCATTAAGGTGTGGCTATAAATAAAGGTATTATTAGGTGTGTTAAGGAGGGTAAAATATTGAAGTTTGTTGGTTTAAATATTTAATATACAAGTTTTAGATTTTTATTTATGTCAAAAATATTTTTACATATTTTTCTACTAGCTGTCTATATTTTTAAAATATTTATTTAAATAATAAAGTTGTTGGCCAAACTGAGCCTCTGCAACATTGTCGCTAGCAATGTATGTTGCTCAACATGTTACTAGCAACATTTGCCCAGAAACATTTATTTAAGAACTTTGCAAAGTTGGATTTATGTTTCTAAACGCAGTTTCTTTTAATTTAAAACTAAATAAGACATTATTATACCATTTCCTTTTAATTTCCTAAAGCCAAGCTTTAAGTACTTCAAAATCTTGGCTTTCTTAAATATTTTATATAAACTTCTGCTGCCAATTACCAGCCAGAATTACACTCATAACTTAATTTAGAGCAAAGACAAGCAGCAAAGACCATTAAATCTTTTCATAATGATATCATACAGTCGTATCACACATAAGTATAGGCAACCGAGGCTCATTTTTGGACATTAATAAAATTGGATGACGCGCTGACAGCATAAATGTCACCCGAAAATGCTATTAAAACTAAATTATAGCCGGCATAACCATGATTCATGGGCGGCAAGACCCCTGCCCCCCTTCTTTCTGGCGAAAAGAAATCGTAAAAAATATAAAATGCCAAATTTGTAGCTAGCTTATGGCAGAAAAAGAACAAAAAAAAAAGATTATTAATTCTTAATAAGAAGGCGAAGAATGCAAAGAAAAAAGGAGAAATAAAAACTGAAATTGTATAAAAAATGTGGCAAGTGGGGCGTGCGTCTATGTCTGCCTTGAAAATGTGCCAAAAAACGCCGAAAAAAATAAAAAAAAAGAAAACATTGAAAAAAAGAGAGCTCACAATCACTGAATGCCCTGGCTGAAAATACCCTTTTTTATGCGAATTCCAATGGATTTTTCTTTTGGAAACAGAAATAATAAAATTAAAATGCGCCTTTTGCCTTGCCTCGAACTCAGTCAGTTGGACACGAACAAAAAAAAAACACAGTCCAAAGCAATAAAAATAATAATGAAATCAAAGGAATAAAAACAACAGAGAGACAGGGACTCACAATGGGGCCAGCCTCTAGTCGCAGGACATTGGGAAAATTGCTCCTCGCTTCTCGTGGCGAATCATAATGAGCTTTGCGAACACATTTCGTTGGCTGAATAAGAAATTATTTCATTGTTCCAACTGTCTGGGTAACCTACAAAAAAATATATATCTAGATTCTATAGACTTTAAACTTACAAATTAGCTTAGTCTGAAGTCTTTAAAGTCTCCTAGTAATATTGAAATATTCCTTGTGAATTGTAAAAATGATTTATTGAAGCGTTCAAATACGTTGGCACTTCCTGGCAAGCTGGCGACAGTTTATGGCCAATTGAATGGCCAGCACTCGATATCACAGCGAACGTGTTTTTTGATATATTGTATTCCCTTAACAGGTGGCTCTTTCGGCTTTCAATTTCCTTCGATTTCCGCTTCTCTGGCTTTTAAAGTATTTATGGGATATGGAAAATATATGTTGTAATAAAGCTATAATTTAATATAAAAAGAGAGTTAAAAAAAATGTCTGTACATAAAAATATATTACAAGCCACTAGAGATTATGGTTCCTATTCTTAATAAATTTTTCCCAGACTTACTCAATATTTTCCTTAGATATTTCCCTCGCTTCCTGACCTCTCACATCACTTCTCATAGCAAATAAAAGAACAAGAAGTAAATATTGCAAGTCATAAATCCAAAGTCGACCCTTGTGAAGTAGCTACATTTGCTACTGTATCATTTTATTTTATTTTAATTTCGTCTTGGCCTCCCCCTAAGGCTTGGTCCTTGCCAAGGATTTGCAAGTCGAACTTTTCGCTTATCCTGCTGTCTGTCTACCCAGACAACGTGTGCAAATATTTATTTTGGGATTTAATATGAAGCTAGCAGCAATATAAAATTGAGTTTAAAAACAGCTCTAACAAAAATCAATAATATTTTTTCCTGACTGCTAATTGAATTTGGCCAAGTCTATGTGAAATAATAAATAAATCCAGAGAGCTCCATTGTTTCGAGACGGCACACATCTGGTCCATATCATTGGAATTTGTCCCCGTGCAGACACTAAATGAATTATGTAACATGTCTAGCCATTTAGTGCCATAATTCAAAGCAATCTATGCCGCCAGACAACACACACACTCATGGACAGGACCCTACGCCCATAAAAAAGGTAGGGCGTGGCAGGGCTTTATGGCTGGAGCCTAAATTGCACGCAGTCCAGACAAATTGCATTTGCATCGCGTAATTGGAAAATGTCGCGTGTAGAGGAAAAAAAAGTAGAGAAAATGATTGAAAAACTATAACTTGTATAGCGGCTTAAAAGTGATATATCTAAATGGGATCATAACAGAGAGTGGCTATAATTCTGGCAGGAGTAATTTGAACTAAATGGAAAATAAACTATTTGCTCTGAAAATATATTTCTTTAAATTCTATAAAATTTATTTTTATAAAAACCTCGTAACAGGTAGTTGCCCAGATTAAGGCGTCATTATTATACTTTCCCCTTTTATTTTTAAGTAAATTATACAAAATTTCAATATATTCTTTGGACGGGGACCCTTTAGAGAGTTTGGACAATGCCAGTGGCGGTGAAACTTATCGAGGCCTTGACCCTGATCACCGTTATGGGTATGATCCTTTGCATAGGTCTCAGCGTGGTTATGGCTCAGCACAGTCTCACCATAATCATAACGTTCATGCAGGTGAGTTTACAATTATTTTTAAAAATGTATCTACAAGAGTGCAGAATTTAAAGTTGAGAATTATTTTAGCCCGCTGCGAATATAGCCAATGTGGCGCTGATAGTAACGGAAAAAATACTGGTGTCCCTGCTCCTTGGCATCCTGACATTGACCAATTCAGTGGTAAAGGCCTTGGAAGCAACTGGCATGGCTTAAAGGGTAAAGGATCATTATGTTGTCTGAATCGAAATTATCAGTTTACTATATATTATGTGGTTCGTTCGTTTATGATGCCATTACTGTTTGACCCGGAAAAGAAAGAGAAGGAAAGGTGGCTCACACGGACCTCAAATGCGGCGGCATCGGTCTCACTAATATTCAATCAAACAATTTAACGCCCCAGTAAATATTTCTAGCCTGCGGCTGATCCAAAAAAAAATAAAATAAAACCGAAACTTTGCTCAATTGCATCGAATTTGCGCCTGGTCAGAAAGGAGGAGCAACAAAAATATATATATTTTTACCACAAAAGCCAATTTGGGGCCGCGTGAACTGCGCTCGGGGATGGACATCATTTTTGATGCTAACTTCTTAATACACTTTCGGGGGCTATTAAATATTTAAGGGATATATTTAGCAAGTTTTTATTATTTAATATAGAGTTATAACTAAGCAGATGGTGTTTTGATTTTAATTTTGAATTTTAGAGCCTAAGAAGTATACATATTCTTATAAATATAACTTACTCTCTTCCATAATGATTTGTTTTAAACTGAATAAATAAATTAAGGAAGAGCTCTGTTAATTTTATTAATTTTTATTTCTCATTAATATTCCCAATAAAATCTAATTATAAAATATACTTTATTAACTTTATTTATTCAAAAAAGAGATGTAAATGTAAACTTTAAAATGAATAAATATAAGAGCACTTTCTTAGTCGTTGCCAGTATAAATTTTAAGCTTTAACACCTTTTTGCCAGCTGTTTATTCTATTATTTAGTTATTTATCAATGTTTTAAGCCCGGTCTGGGGTGTGGGTCTTGAGCAGCTCCTTGGTCCGGGTCCAATCCCAATGGGAGAGGCACGCACAGCGAAAAAGAGCCCCAAACCAGACTCGTCCGAGACCAAGTGTAGGTGTCTGTTGCGGTTGTAGTATTCTTTTTTTTTGTATTTTTTGTATTTTTTTGATTTAGTGGCAATTTCGTGGAGCAGAAATTGCCGAGTGCCCCGGGGGTAGACTTGAAAACAAGCAGATTACAGGCGGAAATTGAGGCAAGAGAGTGTGGAGTGTTACGGAGGAGCTAACAAGCCACAACTGCAGCTCAGAGAAATCGACAAGTAAGTACCGAGATCAGATCATTCATTATCCTCCAATATCCGACGATACCATTCGGGTATAAAGCTGAGCCTTTGGCCAGAGCCCTTGTTCCAATATATGCACCTCTTCTGGGCCACATAATTGAACTCGTAGATGGTGCCATAGTCGTCCACGTCCCTCATTTTCTCTCGGATTTGACTCAGAAAGTGCCAGAGGAACTGCTGGCAGAAGTCTGCAGACCAATTGCCTTTCTAAAATGAAGGGAAAATATTTTAAAATTAGGAAATACTAAAACAAGAATCCTTTTTTATTAAATAGTATTTTCCTTTGAAGTTTCTTTAGCAGGTTCTTATACTCACTGTATCCCTGCGCAGTTTTTCGCAGGATATTGGCTCAAAGCTCTGCACGCGACCACAGGGATCGGCCAAGGCCAACATAAAGTTCTTAACACCTTTGAGCTGACCTTCTGACCACCATTTTAGCGCCTCTTCGGAGCTGTACAAGTCGGTAAAGAGTCGGCCATCCATGCGGCGAAGATTCTCTCCCAATTGGCACTCCAAAAACAGTAAGTTCAGAATTTCAGAGTCCGATAAGCTTAGGAATTAATATTTCTTAATTTTTTTTATATAATTATTTTTATAATATATATTAAACTTACTTTTCGGAGTTGGCAGTGGCAGCTCCACTAAGCGGTGCGGAATATAGAATTGATAAACTGTTTAGTCGACCACTTAATATATAATTGAACTCTGAACACTCTTCAGGAGGGTTATTAGCACTGTAAGCTATAAGAAAGGGTATAAGAAAAATATAGAAATAAATATTTCAGATTTAAAAACACTCATATACATTTAATATAAGACTTTTTTAGACCCAAAACTTACCTTTGTAAACCTGCTGCTTCAACATGGTCTCCATTGCGGACTTTTTCATCCGCTCTTCCGTCCAGGTCTGCTCGCCGGGATTCTCCAAAGCGAGATACAAAGTATCTCTGTAGTTTATGGCCAAAATGTGCCAACTCTCGTTTAGCCTAAATGGCGTACACATCACTTTCTGGAGCAGCTGCATCTGGCACACAACTTGGGCCTTTACACTCCAGCCATGTCTGCCCTCATAGCCGTAGGACAACAAGAGCTTCGACCGATTATCGGAGATGCCGCTGAGCAAATTATCCAAATATTCGTCGTAGAAGTGATTTAACTTCCTTCTGTTAGTACTCTCCAAGGGAGCAGTGATGTCCAGGGGAAAGGCCTCCGGTTTGGGGTACCTCAGCATTTTTAACTGGCTTGCATCGGCGCGATAAAAGCGTTCCGGCGTCACACTAAAGTAGCCCAAAGGATCATCCAGCTCAAAGATTACCTTTACCTTCTGGGCGAGCTTCAGGTACTCCTCCAGGTTGAGATAGAGTTTACTAGAGAAATGCATTTTTGTTTTTATATTTCAAGTTTTCTTCTGATAATCCGGTAAGATGTTTCTTGGCCAAAAGTCAATTTCGCTGTGTCATTAAAGAAACATTTCTTATAGGGTTTCCTTGGGAGTTTTCAGAGGTTGACAGTCATTCTCAATGGGTTGTCTTTAAGGGTTGTCATATTTAGACAGCTATGACTATAGGGTTGCTAGAGACGGACAGATGACAGTTATTTTCAAAGGATTGCTCCGAAGAGAGATTTTTAATTAAGTGTTGAAAAATGTAACCTTTTCACACAGAACAATTTAAAGTATTTTTTTGACCCTACTCTATATTAATAAGGTCTTAAAAGTTATTAAATCATACCTTAAAAACTATAAAACCCATGATTATAATCATCAAAACCACACAAAAATTTATTTCAGTGGCCAAATGAAGCCTTTATTAAAGATTTATGGCTTAAAGAAATAGCACCTACGAATATGCTTCCAGTTAAACCACCTTATTGGCCTCCACAACCTCTGACTCCTCTGCTCCTCCTGCTCCTTCTCCTAAAGTGGTGTTCTCCTCCTGCTCTGCCGCCTCCGTAGAGCTACTCTGAGGACTTTCCACCGGCTGAGCACAAGAGCAGGCATCTCTGGTATTCTCCTCGATCCACTGGTTAAAGTTGCTCACCCGCGTATAGACACCCGGTGCATTGGGCTTGGCACAGCCCTCGCCCCAGGACACAATGCCAGCGAGTTGGTAGGCCTCACCCGAGCCCAGGACATGCATGGGTCCACCACTGTCACCCTGGCAGGAATCCTTGCCGCCCTGCTCCACATAGCCGGCACAGATCATGTTGTCGGTGATCTTGGACTCGCCATAGTTGCTCTCCCGACACTCCTGCTGAGTGAGAATGGGCACCTCCACCTCCTGGAGGGTATCGGAGATGGGGCCACCCTCGCTCAAGGCGCCCCAGCCAGTGACTACTGCTGTCTGCCCAGCATAACTCTCGCTGGGAATGGGAAGGCACACGGGATGCATATCGATGCCCAGACGCACAGGCTCATTGAAGCGGATCAAAGCAATGTCACTGTCAAAGTTGCGAGTGCTGTAATTGGGATGAATCAGGACCCGGGCCACGCGCCTATCCACGATCTTCACATTGCTATCCTGACGATTGTGCTCCAGCAGGCGAACGGTGATGAGGCGATGATAGAAACCATTCACACAATGGGCAGCGGTCAGGGCATATTGGTCGTTAACCAGAGAGGCGCCGCAGTAGAAGTTGCCGAACCACATGAGCATGATCATCCAGGGATACTCGTGCACCTCCGTCTCCTGGCCGCCGACGATGCGATGTCGTGTATTAACACTGCCGCAGGAGCACTCCGAGCACTCCCTCTTTGCCGGGGAGCTCCATTCCGCTGGCACCTCAGGACCCAGAATAGACTGGATCCAGTCCAGGAAGCTGCTCTGCCGCAGCTGGGCCAAGGAGTCTAGGATCCTCTCAGGCTCCGAGGCGCCGCGCAAGGACGGGGTGGCCCAGGACAACGTCAAAGCAGCCAAGAGGAAAATCAGTAGAGAATAATAACCCATGATGATGATGATGATGAACTAGCCTGGCCAACTGGCAATTGGCAACTAACCAAAGGCATCCTGGCCAAGACCAAGAACTAGCATCAACCTAGAACTGGCCAGACCAGAATTTGAAATCTGGAGATCTCCTTCCCCCCGGAGAGAAACCGGCTTCTGGCAGAGGTTAGCGCACTTTGTGGCAACTTTTCTTTTAATCAATAAATATATATAAAACAGCTTGAGAATAGGATGGTTTATACTCTTGCAAAGGTCTCCTCAGTTCTGGTTAAGCTTGTGTTATTTTTGTGATTTTAGGGAAACATATCCCTAGAAAGTGCAAAGTTATTTTCATGGGAAAATAATTTGTTTCTGGGGATATGGTTTGGTGTTTATTTTTAAGGAAGAAATAATAAGTTTTTTGTTAGGAAAACTTATCTTTCAAGTCAGAATTTTAAACAAATAAAACTATTGAGTTCTCTGAGTTCCACCTTTAGCAAGAGTATCTTTTTTTGCAACTACTTATGGTTACAGAAATATCTAGATTGCTTGCTCTCTCGCTCTGTCTACTTGATCTTCTTGGTCTCCTGCTGGCAGAGGCAAGCCTGTTTGGTGAGGTTCTTGATCCAGGTTCCATAGCGATTCACTCGGGCATAGACGCCGGGATAACCGGCCTTGGCACAGCCCTCGCCCCATGACACCACGCCGGCTATTTGATGCTCTCGCGTGCCACTGGCCACGATGTGGAGTGGTCCACCGCTGTCACCCTGGCAGGAGTCCTTGCCTCCTTCGTCGTAGCCACCGCAGAGCATGTTGTCCGTGATCTTGTTGCCATAGCGACTCTTGCGGCACTCGTCCTGGGACAGGATGGGGACTTGAACCTCCTGGAAAATATGAAAAATAAACAATTAGTTTGGTTAATAAATAATAGAAAATTTTATAAAATATTCATCAAAAAAATTCTCTTACCTGCAGTGTATCCGATGTCGGTCCCCCAACTTTCAGGGCTCCCCAGCCTGTGACTATTCCATTCTCTCCCTTGAAACTCCTGCCCGGCGTGGGCATACAAACGGGATGCAGAACCTCATTGAATTCCACCGGCTCGTCCAGCTTTATGATGGCTATATCGTTGTCATAGTTCCGGGCATTGTACTTCGGATGCGTGATCACCTCGGCCACCTTGCGGTCAATCTTCTGCATGTGCGACATCTTGCGATCGTGTTCTAGGAGCCTCACGGAGATCCTTTCCTTCCGGAACCCATACACACAATGGGAGGCGGTGAGGAGGAACTGGTCGTTGAGCAGGGAGGCGGCACAGTAGAACCTGCCGCCGTACAGGAGCATGGCCACCCAGGGATACTGATGCACCTCCGTCTCCTGGCCACCAACTATACGCTTCTGGATGTTGGCTATGCCGCAGACGCAGTCCCGGCACTTCCTCGGCGGATCCAGAGTAGGTGGAGCCGGAGTGGTGGCCCTCCTAGTGGTCGTGGTACTCGATGATGGAGCCGGCGTGGTGGTTGAGGTGGTGCTGCTGCTCGCCGAGGGCTCTGGCAATGGAGAGCTACTGCTCAGAGTGGACACAGTGGCATTTTCCGAGTCAGAGCTACCAGGACGCTGGGGTAACAGCGAGAGAACCCACTGGATGAAGGTATTCTGGGATTGCTTCAGCAGGGGATTCGCTGTAGTCTCTGAAGCGGTTATGTTCTGATCTTGGCCCACAGCCAGGCCGATGATCAGCAGGCACAACCATATGATGGTGGCTCCTCGTCGACTCATTTTGGACTAGACTTTTTCCGGCTTTCTCCACAGCGACACCACCGATGAGCGTGGCTCTCGGCGAACTGATCGGCCAGCCGCTTGGCCAGCATTTGAAAGCGGCATTTCACCCAAAAAGAAAAGAAACACAAAAAAAAAGTGGTTCTGGCCGGTGGCACGTCCACTTTGCCAATCCGATTTACACCGAGAGAAATGTAGGTTTAAAAGGGGCTAAATTATATATAGAGACATACTGACATAATGTTGAATTTAATTTAAAAGTAAATAAATTTATCTGGAATATTTTGTTAATTAAGACGGGCTATTAGTTAAAGAAAAAACGAATTAATAACATTGTTTCTATTATTTTTTTTTAAATTGTTTTGTAAATGCAATTAAAGTAAAGTACGACTACTAAGAACGTTTCATAAAAATGGATCTAAAAATATGACATTAATCTTATTAAAAAAACTATATAAATTACAACATTAAATCTTTTAATCTTTTTAATCTTTTAATCTTTTTTAATATATTTTACTTCATTTTTCTCAGTGCACAATCACACTCCCCTTGGGATTTGCATTCAGTATTCTGCTCATGCGTGGGCGCCTTAGGGCAGCCGCACAACAAACAGCTCACTAGCAGCCAGCACGACGCACTTTAAACACACTCTACACACCACACACACTCCACACACAACACACACTCTACACACATATATTCTACACACATTTACACTTCATATAAACCAACGATTGACCATGATACTTCACTTGATTCGCTGGCAAACAAAACAAAACCAAAAATCGGAGCCACTCAGCCACAAAAGTTGGCCTTTTTTTTTGCGTTGAAGCCACTGAAGTAGCGAAAGTTTTTTTCTCGCTTCAAAACTTATTGAAATTTATTTTTTGTGGTTTTTTTTTTTTGCTTTTTTGATTCGCTTCTATCCCACTTCGATCGCCACTCGACGACGCATCGTAATTTTACTTTCTTTTGATTTATATTATTTGGGGCTACATTTCGGCGGCTGTTTTTTGGGTCTTTCTGTTGTTAAGGTTTTTGTTGTTTTGAGTTTTTTTCTTCTTATTTTAATTTTGTATTTTTTTGTATTAACAGTAATGGAAACAAGGCTGATGACAACAACAATAAATTTTGGTGGCACTGTTTACATTTACAAGGTTTACGTGGTTGGATTTGGGTTTGATTTTTGTGGGTTTTGGGTTAAATTATACAGGGTGTCTTTACTTTGATTGAAGATTATACATTTTAAATAAATTGTTCACTCAATTTTAGTAAAAAACAAATATTAATTTAGGTTAAAATCTCATAATACAGGTAATAAAAGCCAAAAGGGGCCCGCCCTCAAAGTAAGCCATGAAGCTGCAGAGATTAACGAGGCAGCAACCACATCCTACTCCTTCTCCTCCTCCTCCATCTCGGCCATAACCATTCGCACGTGTCCCGACCAGTCGTGAGTCATATTAAGTAGCCACATCCTCCACTTGATCATTAAAAGCAAACTTGCGAGGCTGCGGAGGCGGCGCCGTTGCGCCTGCGCCATTCGGCTGACCGACAATTGATGGATGCCCTGAATGGTTGTTTAAAAAAAAATACTAAACTCTGAAGTTCCCCCAAGAGGAGAGTGGAGAGTGGAGAGTGGAGAGTTTATGGGGTCATTAGTATGCACACACATAACACTTGGCATATTAATTGTCCGCGTAATGTTGCAGGCAGATGCAGATGCAGATGACGAGTTACATGGAGTCACCTCCAGTTGGTCACACCGGAAGGGGGTCTTTCAGCTGATGATGATGATGAGGAACTAATGTCAGCATGTCGCAATCTGGGCAAAAGTGATGCTCATTTAGACTAATTTGGGGTTTATTGATTGTATTATATATGTAAAATTAAATTAAATATTTATCTTTTATTTTTAAGCATAATAAAAGTGAATGAATAGAAAATATATGAGTACATATAAATAGTTTAATAGATCTTAAATATGTTGGTTAAACTATAAGGTGAACATTCCAAATTCTTTTAAAAATATTTTTTAAGTCTGTGTGTGTTTTTATTGCAGCTTTTGCTATTTTTAGTTCCATTAGAACATTCTACATTCTTGAAAAAATATTCTAATATTAGGTTAATATTCCAAATTATTTAAAAAAATATGGTGTTTCACGGTCCAACTTTATCTACGTTATATTTAATTTTTTTATACGACTTTTATACTATTTTCTATATATTCTTAATACAATTGTTGTTCTTCTCCATTGACTTATAATATTTTAAAGTGTGTAAAATATATTTTAAGACCTTTAAGATTTTAAAGTTTGCTAAAAATATTTAAATATCCTACAAATATTATACGTTTTTTCTACAACTTTAACTTTACTTTTAATTGATGTTTTTGGCCCTCTTTAGTTACCTTTTAACATTTTATTTGAACAAGTAAATGCTCAACATCACTGGTGGTCATGTGAGCCCATCAAAGACCGCATCCGATCCAGGGCCCAACCGCAGAGCACGCAGTTAAAACAAAATGCCATTTGCATAATACTCGGCTAGACAAAACCGAATGAAAAATACTGGAAAAAAAAGAAAAGCCAATGCTTGGCATGTGTGAGTAGTACATCTATGGCTAGATGGGAGTGGGTTTATTTACGAGCCTGGACCTGGACCTGGGACCTGCACTTGGCGACGCAATTATGCAAGAGCCACTCCATGCCGCCACGGAGGAAAAACGTGACCACCAACGGAGCGACGGAGTGACTGACTGCCTTCTCCTGTCCCTGGCAGATTGGCTCTGACTCTCTGTTGGGGGAAAATATGTTAATTGGCATTGTAATATGCACATTAGATGTTGCCAACTACTAAGCGCTCATTAAACAAGCCAG